>JAWWLZ010000118.1:3768833-3781416 GCA_035041345.1 Poliocrania exsul | reverse complement strand
AGGCTGGGAGTGACTCCTGCTGTTCACAGCCAAGCCAGGGCTGGCCCTGTGAGCAGGGCAGGGCTTCGCTCCATGTCCGTGGCACACAGGGGACAGCAGGACACGCTGTGTCCCTGGCACAGGGGGGACAGCAGGACACGCTGTGTCCCTGACACACAGGGGACAGCAGGACATGCCGTGTCCCTGGCACAGGGGGGACAGCAGGACACGCCGTGTCCCTGACACACAGGGGACAGCAGGACACACCGTGTCCCTGGCACAGGGGGGACAGCAGGACACGCCGTGTCCCTGACACACAGGGGACAGCAGGACACACTGTGTCCCTGACATGGGGGGACAGCAGGACACGCTGTGCCCCCGGCTGTCGTGCCAGGCTCCAGCCCTGCCCGGGCACACAGCTGCCCCCAGCCCGGTGCTGCCCAGCTGCTGTGCTGCCCCGGGGTGTGTGTGAGCCCCGAGGGACGGGGAGGGACCCTCTGACCCGATCCCTCCCCAGGAACAGCTGTCTCTGCGCTCCCAGTGGTGACTGGGGATAGTGTGTTACCCTTGAGGAGGATTTCCAAGGGCAGTCTGGGGCTCAGGGTGGGTTAGAGAGCTCAGGTCTGTGTTGTCTTTGTGTGTCTGAGAAGGGCCCATCTCCGAGTGCAGCAGTTCAGAGCCAGGAGCAGCAGGGAGCTGATGGATACCAGGACCAGCATTACTGGCACTGCCCTGGGAGGAGCAGGGCAGGATTCCCGGGGCATTTGAGAGGGGCACTCAGCTGTGAGCACGAGGCAGGACGTGGCCCAGGCTCTGCACCAGCAAACACACGCAGATCTCTGTGGATAATACGAGTTTTTTTTCTTTTCTTGATTTTTTAGAATCAACCTTGTCCTATGTTAGGCAGCTGGAGGCAAGAGTAAGACAGCTGGAGGAGGAAAATCGCATGCTGCCCCAGGTGGGTGACTTCTGCTGTGGCACCAGGAGCTGCAGGCACAGAGCCCTCCGAGTGCCCGTGCCTGGCACACAGCCAGCACCCCTGGCACTGCCCCTCCAGACACTCAGAGAGCCACAGCCCTGGGGCATCTGCTCCTGTTGAGTGGGGGATTGATTTATGGCCATGGCAATGCTTTCTGTGATTCTTTTCCTTTGCAGGAGTTCTTACCTTGCTAAGAAAAACTCCCTGGAAGCCACTGCTTGTAATTAGTTAATCAATGGGTTGAAAATCACACTGAACTGCCCCTTTGCATTCTGGTTTTATCCCAAGAGCTTGTTGAATATCAGCTACTTTTTATAGTTAACCAAAATATTTGGGTCTGAAAATGCAAATGCTGTAAGTAATAATAATTGGTTTCTATTATTTGTAATACTTGGAGGAATATAATAGAAATGTAAATGCAAGACTGAAATTAACCTGAATAATTAAGAAAATATGAATCAAAGGTTTTTTCAATATGTTTTTAAGAAAAAAATTAGAAATTAGTAGTTCATAACAAATGAATGAAAGACACTTGTAACTTTTCAGATATGCACACACTTCCTAGAACACATTGCTCTTATATTTCGTTAAATAGTCCTTAGAAAAATCCAGGAAGTCTTCCAATGAAGTTGCCCACTGGAAGAAAAAAGAAGCTGGGTTTTGTTTCAATCAAACTCTAGTCATTGGTCTGAAGAAGAGAAGTGCTTTTAGTTGGCCTTAGTGCTGTTTGACTGTAAAATCCAAGGTACCAGTGAAAGGCAGAAGAGTCCAAGCCCTGGCTGGGCAGGAGCTGCAGCCCCTGGGCCACCCCATGCTTAGGGCAGACTTTAATCAAAGCGTGGTGGGTTTGTCCTCACCTTTAATGTGGCAGTTGAAGGGGCCTCTGCAGCTCTTTGCTGGGTGACCTTGAGCACTTCACTTCTCTCTACCCTAATTTTTGGATCTGGAAAAGAAGGACAAGCAAGAAATGCCTGTCCATTAACATGTAAACAGTTCTCTGTAGGAAAGACACAGGTTGATCCTCAGTGGCAAAGAACATTCTTTTCTTTTCAAGAGCAGTTTTCAGGGGGAATGTTAACAAACCCACCCAGAAATACCCTGTGGTTTGTCTTGGATCTGGAATAACACCAGGGGATAAATGGTGCAGAACATTCCTAGTGGGGAAAGTCTTCAGAAGTGGCCATGTGTTTTATGTTTTCCTTGTCTGGGTTGGAGGTGCTCAGGGGAGACCCACAAATGAGTTCCCAACTCTCAGTGAAGACTGGAACACCCACACTGTGGGCATGGAGTCCAGAGAAAATGCCTTGGCTGGGGTGCCCAGAGCAGAGAACAGTGCTTGGACCCCAATATGCTGCTGGGGGGGGCTCTGAAGGGAGCAGCCAGGTGGGCAGGCCTGCCAACTGCCCCTGGGCTTCAGACACAGGTCACAGTTTGTCTCAGGTGGCCTTTTGTTGGCACGAGGAAATGTGGTGGAGCTCTACAACTTCTCCTGGTGTCTTTAAGAAATGATGAGTGATGAGGGTTCCCATTTCCTGGCACACTTTACCTTTGCTCCTGAAGAAGTGATGGCTTTGGGGAGAGGAAGGAAATGTGGTTTATTCCAACTTTGCATCCCATTACCTCCACATTCCATTGGCCTGAGTCAGTTCTGGGGGTTGTTGTTCCTGTGAGTGCCACCTGGAAGTGCTCTCAGGAGTGAGCAGGCCCTGCCACAAAGACAGGGATGCAGGCTGGGAATGCAGCAGCTCCTGGCACTGGTTCCAGTCCATTTAATGAGAGGAATGGGAATTTGTTGGGCACGAAGCCAACCCCAGTGCTTTGACAAATAAACTGCAAATTCAGGCTGAGCTCCACAGCTGGTGAAGGTTTTTGGCCCAGCCCTTGCTCAGTTACAGAGTTGTGCCTCAGTGAGAGATGCCTTTTGCACAGCCCCCTCTGATGGTGCCAGAGCTCTGGGAGGGGCTGGGAACTGCAGGGTTGCTCCTGGTACGGGACACTCTGTGACTCCTCTGCTCAGCCTTTACTGAAGAGCCCTGGCCTTGGCCCAGGCGTTTTTCTCTCCTCCTGCCACTCTTCTTCTTTTCCCTCTCTGCTTTCTACACCCTTTCTTCTCCCCCTTGTCTGCTTATGTGTCACTCATGGAAAGGCACTGACACATTTGCTGACACCCTTTTCAGACAAATCACTCCCTCTGTCACTTGGGTGTGGTTCTTTCCAATTCTTTTGCTTTGCTTGTCTCCCTCCATATGTATTAGTTTTTTTTAAAACCCTGCAGACCTCTACTGTGAAGGTTTTATTAATATTTAGTGGCAAGAACATTTCCAGAGAACATGGTTTTAAGTGCTGCCATCCCTGTTCAAATGGAACCTGAGTTTCAGCTCACTCTGCTGTACCCAAGGGCCGCTTTGTCAGGGGAGCTGCAGTACCAGCACTGAGCCAATGTTTGATCAGGTAAGAGAAAGGGAATAAAAATGGGAATATTCCCCAAAGCCTGTTACTGTCTCTTCTGTGCTGCACAGATGTGAGGGCTCAGAGCACAGCAGTGGGTTTGAGGAGGAGCCATAGCTGGGCTGTGGGTTTGCTGTGCCCTGGGAGCTGCTCCTTTGTTGTTGTGGATTGAGCAAGAACTGGGAGATGTGCAGGGATCCAACCATGGATCCAACCATGGATCCAGGCCCAGCTCCCTGGGCTGGCACAGACCTGCAGTGCCAGGGAACAGCCTGGGTGGCTGAGAGCAGCAGTGTCCCCCCAGCCCTGCCAGGGGTGTGGCTGCTGTCCCTGCCCTGTGCCAGGCCAGGAGCTGGCAGCCACACCTCAGGGAGCTGGAGATACCCTGCATTTTCCTAGGAGTGGTATTTCAGGGCTGATAAGCTCAGCTGAAGTGCTCTGGAAATGTGGACATCTGTCACACAGTGAAGGCTTTTGCCAAAGAGACTTGGCAAGTCCCCCAGTTTCAGTTGCTTTGGTTCTCACTTGTTTCATGGGAGGAGAGAGCAGGAGGCAAGGATGGAGAACTGACAGACATGCCCCCTTCCAACTCCTTGTCCTTAGTTTGGCTTTCCCTCTCAGTGAAGGGGCAGGGGAGCATTGCCAGGGTGCTGCAGCCAAGCTGCAATCAGGGGGCTGAGCTCTGGCTCCACAGCCCAGGGCCAAAGCCATGAGGCTGAACCAGAGCCCTTGGCTCCCTTTGTTTCCCCATTCTTTCCTTTCCAAGTCTTTTGGTCTTTATCCATCTCTTTTTGTTGTCTCTCTTTCATTTGCACTGTGGCATCAGGCACTTTTTGGGGGTTTGGCATCCTTGCTATCCTTCTCCAGCCCTGGAATGTTTAACTGGGAAGTAGCAGGCATGACGCTTAGGCACACACTGGTTTATTTGTGAGCTCTTCCAACCCTTTCCATTTCCTTCTTTCTTCCTCCTTCTATTAGATTATCACATTTCATTCCAACTCATTTCCAAATCTTTCAAAAACCTTTTGCTGAGATTGTGGTTTTTATTTTCCCTCTGCATTACATGGTTTTAATTATAAATCTAATTAGAAGATGGGAACTGTTTGGTTAGTGGGGTTTTTTGTGAATCTGTGTCACTCCCAGTCCAACACTGTTTGTCTCCTCCCCTCCGTTGCATGTGGAAGAACAGGGACTCCTCCAACCAGAATGTAATTAAAACCCATTGAATGAACTCATGTTTCCCAATCATGTCATCAAATATTTGCTGAAGGAGAGTAAATGAAGAGCATCCACCCACCCCCTTCTTTCATGTGTTCTCATCATCAGTTCAAGACTAATAGGTCTGTAAGGAAGGACTTCAGCTTCCAGCAGCTGAGGTTCTGGCCAGCCTTTGTTCCAGGCTGTCCATCGTGGTTGGCAAAAGCTCCTGGGCTTGATGTTCCCAAGAACAACCTCCAGAAGAGCCTGGTGTGCAAAGAGTTGCAGTGCAGAGAGGACAGATGCATTTTCTCCCAAAGTCTGGAGTTATTCTGCACTCAGGATTTTCTGGCAGACTCCACCAGATCTTCCAGATTGTGAGTCCTGGTGGTTTTTCTATGCATGGCCTCCCAGACTGGGAGCTGTTACAGCCCAGCACCTTTCCCTCTTACATGTTCCTATCAAAGGAGGTCTCTGAAGGGGATTCCTGCTGGAAGTGGCTGTTTGAGGGTGTGCAGCCAGCAATGGCTTTGGCCACTCAGAAATCTGAGTGTGCTTCCAGTGCTCTCTGAGGGGGTGGGTTTTGGCAGCAGTGTCCTGTAGGGCTTTCTCCTGAGCTCTTTAAAGGCAGCTGAGAAACTGCAGCATTTGGAACTTGTGTGTTTTAATTGACAGGAGCACTCCCTAAAAGAATTGCTGCAGGTTTTTTAGTGTGTTATTAATCCAGCAGAGCAGTTATTGCTTTCTGCTTTCCCTTTCTCCTGCCTGTTGGAAACAAGCTGACAAACACAGCCTGTTTGCTTTGAGCTTTGCAGGGAAATTGAGGGCTGAGCAAATCAGAAGAACACTTTGAGAATCAGGTAGTGATTGTACTGGCATGGCAGTCCCCCAGCAGGAAGGATGCACCTCCCAGCAAACCACTGGCCTGGGGGAGAAGAGGCTGCTGGAGAACAAGCTCTTGTGTGTTTGCTGAGGGAGGGCTGGGCTGGTGAGTGAACAGAGGAACAGCCTGTGCCCCTGGCAGCCTTGGTGAGGTGACTGAGCGTCCTCAGGGCACACTTGGGCCATGCTCTGCCCTCCCTGGCTCTGCCACACTTCCTCTGGAGGGGCTGGCACACACTCCCACTGCCTTGGGCTGGCAGTACAGGGCTTTTCATTCAGGACTGTCCTTACCAACAATGCAGATGGAAACAAGGAAGTTTCCCACTGGCATAAGTAGAAAAGTTCATGGTTAATTCTTTCCCTGCTCTACACATGGGTCTTTATTGTGCCCGTGCCCAGGACACAGGGCAGGGTTTGCCCTTGGCACTGTGGGAGCAGGGCCTGAGCAGCATCAACATTTTGCACTCAGTGTGAGAGAGAGGCTGAATTTCCACTCCTCTGGGCTTTCTGGCAGGTGATGTTATGGGGCTGGGTCAGATTTCCTGTGCTTTCTGTTCACCAGAGTTGTGCTGGCATTAGACACTGTGTAGATTTGCTTCTAACAGAGAGTGGAGTGCCCAGTCAGGGATTGCACTCTCACCCTCGTGCCAGGCCATGCCCAGGGTGTGCTGGGGGCTCTGCCTGCCCTTTGCAGCGACAGCCCACGTGCCCTCCGTGCTGGGCTTGGCCTGAGGGCTGGGCAGGGCAGCAGGGCAGGTGGGGGTGTAGGGTGGGCACAGAAGGACGTTAGTTCCCAGGTGCTGCTGTTCTGCTGCTCAGTTTATTCCTGGTTGCTCAGGGTAGGTGAAGTTTATACAGGTTTCAGCAGTGGGAGCTTTGGTTCCACTCCCACAGCTTTGTCCCTGGGTGGTAAATGGAAAGCTGTGTCACCCTTGCAGGGGCTGGGAGTGCAGCAGGGCAGGGCAGGGAGAGAGCAGGGAGGCAGCAGGGCACAGAAGGGAAAGGCAGCAGGGCACAGAAGGGAGAGGCAGCAGGGCACAGGGGGGAGGCAGCAGGGTTTGTCACCCCCAAGCCCCCCTGTTTTTGGACACTGACACTTTGGCAAAGTGCCTTTTGCTCCTGTTTTGCTTTCCTGCCCCAGGAGCTCGCCAGCAGTGCTGGGGTGTCTGCAGGCCCACAGGAACCCCTCAGGCTGGCTCCATCCCCAGCATCTGCTGCAATGTCTTCCCCAAGGGAAGAAGGCAGAAGCTGTGCTGCCTCAGGGGAGTGGCCTCACCTGACATGAGAGGGCCCTGAGCATGAGATGGACCTTCAAGGCTGCAAAATCTGCCTTGTTTTTGAGGAAAAGCTTCTGTCCCTTATCAAGGACAGAGGGAGGAGATGTCCACGGGGGAAATACTCATTTTCAGTCTCTCCCAACACGTGCTGGGAACAGTGGCTGCTGAAAGCAGTGTGCTCCCAAGTGTTTCCTTCTCATGGAGGGAGGCACATGTGCTGCACGTGGCCCTGAGGAGCTGTGGGGGACACTCACTGCCTGGGGCAGGGCCTCAGCTCCTTCACGAGGCTTTACATGGGCAATCTGAGCTCCTTTGCTCAGCCTCTTAGTGGCAATATTTGTTCTACCATTCCAAACTGACCAAAATCTTTGCTGGCCCTGGACTTAGAAGAAAACCAGGATACTCTGACTTATAAAACCCCCAAAGCTGACTGAGTGAATTTATCCTAACGCAGAATTGCTCCAGTCTGTCTTATTACCCCTTTTCCTTCCTCCTTCATTTCCTTTCCCAAAGTACAGCATTAGGCCTGGCCAGTCACTAACAGATCAATAAATCCTTACCAAAGCAGAATAAGCCCTGCCCCCTCCATCCCCCACACCAAACTGTGACAGTCACTGCTGGGGGAACTGCAGCTGCTGCAGTGAGACCCCTCAGTGCCACTGCTGGGCATTCCAGGGATCCAGTGCTGGGCAGGACACTGGGAGGCAGCTTTGGGTACAAAATGAGGCTTCAGATTCAGGCACAAAGTACCTTTTTTGTGGTTTAGCATATGCAGCATTCTGTCTGTCTGTTGATGATTTGTTTTTAGGGGTTCTCTGAGTAGGTGAGGTTCAGTTCTGCAGAGGATTAGTCCCTGTGTGGGGTAGCTGGGGGTTTTCTGCCCTGTGGCTCTGCTGTGAGCCTTACCCAGGCCTGTCCCACAGCATCACAAACCTGCCCTGCCCGTGTTGTGTCCTTGGCAGCAGCCTGGGGCTGTGCAGCTCAGCCTCCTGCCATCCCTGTGCCCTCCTTCTCCCACTCCCACCCTCGTCCTCCCTGCTGTTTAGATTAGAGACACCCCCAAACCCACTGCAGTGTTCTGTGTGCTTGCTCAGGGAACAAATGAGTGCACATCAAGGCACTGATTCTCACCAGGGGCTCTTTCCACTGTCATTATTTTTCCTTCAGAAATGCATTTCCCACACATCCCAGCAGGAATTATTTCTTAATGTTTCCTACAGTGTTTTTTACTCTCTAAGAAAGGAACTTCCCATCTCTCAGCCTTTGAAATGTTTTCCTTCTCTATATTTCTCATGTTTTAAACCCATTTCTGCCTGCAGGGTGAGTGTGAGGAGCAGGACAGGCTGAGAGCACCTTGGAGCACCCCCAGGGGTGCCATCACTGCCCACGAGTGCAGCACAGGGGTATTTTTAGCCCTCTGGAGCTTTCTCAGGTTACCTCAGCACTGCAGGTGCTCCAGGAGATGCTTCACACCCTGCAAAGCTCGAGGTGACTGAGCTGGGAGAGTTCAGGCAGCTCACAGTTGTCTGGCAGTGTCCTGGAAAACCTTTCCAGGTGTTCCCTGGGAGCAAAACCCCTGAGGGTGTCACTGCTGCGGACAAACTGGCACCTGGAGCTGTGGGGAAATGGCCTGGGTAGCCTTGAGGTTCTGCAGCCAGTGTGAGGGGCTGCATTTCCATTGCCCTGGGCAGAGGCAAAGGAGCCCTGCCCTGGCAGCTGGGAGGGAGGGAGTTTAGCCCAGAGCTCCTGGTTCCTGCCCTGGCAGCCATGGCTGAGCTGGGGCTCAAACCTTGCAGCAACGTTCACATGTGAGCTTTGCTGCAGGAACGACCTCCAGAACTTGGGGGTAAAACCACACATCCTCAATACCTTCCTCTGGAGCTGCAATCATCTCTCTGAACTTTGCAGCACTTCTGTGAGAGGTTTTGATTTTGAGAAGAGTTCTGTTGCTCCCTCCTGTTTTCCAGAGGGACACCCCTGAGGGCCAGAGCGTTTGGGTGACACTCACATGGCTCTTGGTGGCCCAGAACGAGGGGCCCTTTGGAGCACCATCCCCCTTTGGTGCTTCTCAGCCTTTCCCAAGAGCACTGCCTGACTGCTGTGATCAGTGACCGACCCTTCTGTGTATTAAATAGTGTCTGATCTCTTGCCAAGGAGCCCGGTAGGATGCCCGGCGGGGCGGAGGGGCGGCCCTGCCCTGCACCCGAGCCAGCCAGCCTGGGGGCACATGGCCCAGCCTCTCAGCAGCCTGACTCAGTGGTAAATGCTCTGAAGGTAACGCTGCTCCGCTGCCAGCCCTGCCAATCGTCCTGTCTGTCCCTCAGCACGTGTCCTGTTGTCCTGCTGGCATCCCCGTGGGCACCACCGGGATGTTCCTGTCGTGAGTGGCCTTGTTTCTGTGTGTCCCCATTGTACTGTGCTCTGTGTGTTCCCTGGGCAGGGCCTGCCCTCGCAGGGCTGGTTCCAGCTGGGGCTGCTCTCCATGGTCCTTACACCTGCAGTTTTCATCTGAGGCTGGAAGTGGTGTTTGCTGAATGGAGGAGGTGCTTCTGCTTTATCAAGGATGCACATTTGTGCTCCAGTGGGATGCAGTGGATTCCTGCAGAGGGAAATACTTCGATGCAGAGATAAAGCTGAGGCACATGGTGTGTTCATGTTAAGAATAGCAGGGCCCTGGGCTGAAGACCACGGTCCCAAGGTCAGCGTTGACACTTCTTTGGGAGCAGATGTGCTTTCCCCCGAGGTCAGGGCTGCACTGCAAGGCCTGGGTGACATTGATACACAGCAGTTGACACAAGTAATCAGAGGGTAGAGTTGCAGCTTCTCCCTTCTGTCAGCAGTGAAACTGTTGCAATTAAAGAAACTGAGAAGGTGTTACAAGATTGAAAGGTTTATGGGGTGATGTGAGCCCACAAGTGGCTGAGCTCCCTGTCCCAGCCCAGCACAGGCCTCAGTGCTGTTCCTGTTCCCCTGAGGGGAGTGACAACAGGAGACCTGAGCACAGAGCAGGGGCTGTGCATTCCTCCCTCCTGTGCTGGCTCAGGTGTGGCTGTTTCCTGGGGCTCTGTGCCCCTCCTCTCCTGGGCTTCACTCACTGCTGAGCTGCTGTAATACCCAGCTGGGGAGTGGGTGTTGCTGCCCACCTGTACAGGTGTTGGGGGGCATTCTTGGAGGGGGAAGGTTTGCCCTCCTTCAGGGGAGGCCTGGGAATTCTGTAGGCATTTGCTGTGGTTCTGAGCTTTGTGGAGGAGCCCAGTGAGAGCTCAGCAGTGCTCTGGGCTTGTCTGGACACCCGAGTTGCTGTGCACTGGCTGCTCCTCCGTGAGGCCTGAGGAAATGTTTTCATGCAGCGAGCTGTGCACCAGTTCCAGCCATCAGATCCCTTCCTGTGACACAAAGCCCAGGCACAGCTCCTCACACAGCCTGCTTTCCTGGCACAAAGGGCAGAGGCAGCCAAGAGAGCTCCAGCCCCTCTTCCCATGCCCACAGAGGCAGCCAAGAGAGCTCCATCCCCTCTTCCCATGCCCACAGAAGCAGCCAAGAGAGCTCCAGTCCCTCTTCCCATGCCCACAGAGGCAGCCAAGAGAGCTCCAGCCCCTCTTCCCATGCCCACAGAGGCAGGTCCCTCTGGGATGGCCATCCCAGCACGTCCCTGCCAGCAGCACTGCCCATGATAGCTCTGCCCCTGCCCTCCTGCACCACTGCCAGCTCCTCCCAACTCCTGTGCATCTGCCATGGATCCACCCCCTGCTGCCTGGAACATAAAGCTGTGCCAGGTCCTTGTGTCAAGAGATCATGTGTAACTATGGAAAAAAAGCCTTTTGTGGTTCTCTTGAAATACCCCCTGGCAAAGGCCCTGCCCTGAAGGGAGCGTTTCACAACATGCTTTTGAGAAGCTGTGCCAACCCCTGGTGTGTGTGAGTGCAGTGTGGGAGCAGCAGCAGCAGCAGCCAGGGCTCTGCTCACTGGAAGGGACTGTGAGGAACACCAGGATTTGGGCCAGTGTGCCAGGACAGCTCAGCCCCCAGCTCAGCAGGAGGCACAAAGGAACAGCTCAGTGTAGGGTGGAGAGGGAGCTGCCAGCTCGAGGCTGCCCAGCCCCAGCTGGGAGGGCACTGCTGCTTCCCAGGGCCAGGCACACGCTTGGATCCACCTTGCTGGGAATGCACAGCCCCACTGCCAGCACTGGGCACAGCACATGCAGGGGGAACAACCAGCCAAGGTCAGGAGCCTGCTCTTCTGTCCAAGTTTGGCAATTTGGAATTCCTGCAGCAAAGGAATAGTGTTTGTCATAAACCCTCACTGTTGGTGCAACCCACTTGTGCACAGCAAGGAATCTCCAGAGCAGGGCTGTGTTTGAAAGGAGCACATCCATTAGGGAGCACAGGGAGGGAATTGCTAAAAGTAGTGCTGCTGTTTTCCTAAGTAAGGAGGAGACTTTAAAAAAAATTAAAATATTTTTAAAAATTGCTTGGGAATCTCCCAGTGGTGGAGAAAGTGGGGAGCAGGAGCAGAGCCTGGTCTGAGCAGGCTCTCTGTGCCCTGCCCCCTGAGGCAGCATGGCTGGAAGGGGATGTGCCATGGGAGTGTCCCTGTGCCAGGCCCTGGGCACTCCTCCCACCCTGCCAGTGGTTGTGGGATTATTCCTGGACTGCAGTGACATCACTAGGGATCTGTAAGGGGTTATTTCACATGGCAGGATGTGTTTGATTCCTTTTGCAGGTTCTATCTGGCCAAACTTCTGCTTGTGCTGTTCCAGACCAGGGGTTGCATGTGTGGAATGGTGATTGTTACCTGGTCTGTGGGTCTGCAAGTTTGACTACTTATATACTGTACTTATAGTACTGCTCTGATTTGTGGCTGCCAAAAGTGTATAAAATCAAATTTCCTTCTTTTTAAACACACCCATGACTTGGAAGCTCAGGAAAACAGATCACCAGGCTGTGAAAGGCTCTCTTACCATCACCTCAGGGAAACAGATACAGCTGAGGCTGGAGAAATGTGCAGTAAAACTTCAGGGTGTTTCATTTTCTATTCCATACTGAGCCTGGAAACACCTGAAGATGCAATGTATTTTTTGTTTAAATGCTGGCCATGTGCCCTTGAAAGATTTTATATGGCAGTTAAGTCAATTACTGTTTCTGTAATGCAATTCCTGGTTTATTAGGAGCACTATAATGTTAACATGTTGGTTAGTATTGATCAGAAGAGTCTATGTGGGATAACAGATTTGGGATAAAGTACTGAATGGCCTGGATTGATCCTTCCTCAGAGTGAAGTTTGGGCATTGTGAGAGGCCTGGCAGCCTCAGTTTCCCCCTCAGCAATGGCCCTTGTGACTTTTCCTGCCTCATATTCCTTCACAATTTATGGCTACAAAAGCAGTTTCTAACTCATACATATTTAATAGCAATCCATAAAAGTCCTTGTGATGTAAGTAATGCCACTTCTAAAATGCTAAATCTGACATTATCACTTCATTTTTGTAGCTCTCAAATATCTACTTGTGTCCTGCCTTGTCCCTTTGCCATTCAAAGCTCTGCTGCTGCCTCTGCAACACTCCCTGTTGCTCTGACTTTTATCATCTCTGTCTGATTTCACTATTGATATATTATTATAATTTTAAAGCAGTTGGTTATTCCCTTCCTGGTTTTGCTTTCCCTTATACCCATCTAGCCCATGGTGAAAACCCCCTGGGTTTGTGATGAGCTAATTATGATGTTTATGATAATATTTTCCTTTGCATTGCCAGTGCAGTTTGCCAGGCTGGAGCTCCCTGTCCACTGCAGCCTCAGGCACGGGGGGTGTCCCACAGGAACTGT
>JAWWLZ010000118.1:3741154-3768733 GCA_035041345.1 Poliocrania exsul | reverse complement strand
TTGCCAGTGCAGTTTGCCAGGCTGGAGCTCCCTGTCCACTGCAGCCTCAGGCACGGGGGGTGTCCCACAGGAACTGTTTGCCATGGCATCCCTTGGCCTCTGAAACAGTGCAATGGGGACAGTTTGGGGCTCCCTAATTTTGATGTGTAGTTTGGATTGGTACCAGAATAATGATACAATGCAAAATGCAAAGGGGGATGTGTAATTCATGTTGTAGGAACCTTATGGCTGTTACAGGGCCATTTATTAAGATAATGGAGGTGGGAATTCTCTCCTCGGGATGTGCATATGGAACTGGTATTGTACTTGGGACTGGGTTTGCTTTGTACTGATACACTTGCATTGCCTTAGGAGGATGAGGGAGTTTGTCAGGTGTTACTGAGCATGGAGGTAATTCCAAGGCACAGGAATGTCTGGATTAGGTCTGGAGGGGTGTTGTGATTAGGAATGTCTGGATTAAATCTGGAGGTTGTTCTTCATGGTTCTCCTCAGGCTACTGCTAAGTTTTGTTCTCAGGGCTGCAGCTCCCTCACTTGGGCTGGGAGCCACAGGGAAGGTGAGATATTCCAGCTGGGATTGGGGGACTAGCTGGGCAGGAGGGCTGAAATTCCTGCTGAAATGTGGAGGGAAATTTTGCCCCCCCTTGTCACTCATCCCCTTTCTGGGCCTCTCTTGTACATGTCTGTCCCTCCCTCCCAGTCAGGGTCACTTGTTCAGCTGGAAATAAAGGACTTGGGGAAGTGTCACCTTCCAGTTTATTACTGTGTCAGCATCAGCTGCTTGGTAAATATTGTCTTAATATTTATTGACCAGGGAAGTTGCTGAAAGGCACATGTAGGTGCCACGTGCCTTCTCACAGCAGCTCTGGAGAGACCTTGGGTTTTGGTACCAGGTGCTGGGCAGGATGGTCATACCCAGCCCTGGCTGTGCCACAGACACCCAGTGTGGGAGCTGCCACTGAACCCTTTTCCTGCTTTCACCACTGCAGAGTTGCACAGCAAATACCCCTAAAGCACTCGTGCATTTTTCTGGTGGGGACTTGTGATTTCAGGCTGCCAGTTCGGAGGGTTTGGGTTATGCCCACCCACTGGAATTGAACACATGCCCTTTGAAGGACCTTGAGTTGTGGCCCTGTGCAGAAGGGCTGGGGCTCCTTCCTTCCAGCCTGGGAGTGTGTCTGGGTTTCCTGCTTTTATACTCAGGTTTTCTTCAGCAAGGGCTCAGAGGACCTGGGTTGTTTTCCCACCTCGTGCACAGAATCCCAGCAGGACCTTGGGGTTGTTGTGCCTTTGCTGCCCAGCTGTAGGAATTGCCCTTTCAGGATGTCAGCTTCCCAGGAGCCAGCTGTTTGGGACTATTCAGTGCCAGCTAAGGCAGTGTCTGATCACTGCTGGACTCCAGGCACTGGTGAAATAATAAATAATGACAATGGAAAACAGGTTTTACCTTTCTCAACAGTCATTTTGCTGTTGGCCTAGAGATTAAGGGTGGTTTAGCAGCAGTTGCACTTCAGCTGGTTTTTAGTGTATTATTATTACACATAAATAATCTTCAATTGCAATACACAGTGTGGTGGGATCACCATTCCTGCCTCTAGAGAGGCCTGGTGACACTACATGAGTTACTGTCCCCTGCTCAGAATCCATCAGTTTTCTGTAAATCATTATGAAATGCTTCCCTAAGTTTTTGGGGTATCCCTGCTCTGCCTTTCTAACTGCAGTGTTGTAACCTGGGTGTGAAACACAGTGACTGCAGGCACAGTTCCTCAGACCTCGAGGAAGAGCCAGGGAAAGAAACACTTCCAGTGCCTTGTTTGATTGTAAGAGGACAAGGAAATCCTTTGAAAAAGAGGAGAACTGCTCTGTGCTTGTTACACTGGAATAGCCACTCTGGACTGGTCTTTGTGCTTGTGAGCCACGTCCTGCAGGAGATGAGGTTGGGGAATAGTGGAACAGTTCCAGCTGAGGCCTCTGCAAACACCCTCACGTTGTGTCTGACCCGCAGCATCCCCAGTGGTGCCCGTGCTGCTCCATCTGTGTGTGGGTTTGGTCATTGTAACCTGGCAGCATGTGCTTTCTGTGTCCACAGGGAATGCTGTGCCCCCTGAGGGCCAGGCCCTGCTCCCGTTGTGAGTCCCTCCCCTCTGTGCTCCCCTGTGCTGCATGTCCCAAACCCGGGCCCTTCCAGGTGCATGTCCGTGTGCTCAGCAGTGCCCCTGCGCTGGGATAACCATCTCTTTGCCTCCCTCCCTGCAGGTTGTGTGGAGGAAACTTGGCGATGCTGCAGGGTCGTGCCCTGGCATTAGGCAGCACCTGTCAGGAAACCAGTACAAGGGCCCCATGTGATGGGCTCTGCAGAGCAGGAGCTGCAGCGCCGCTGGGAGGGAAGAACTGCCTGTGCCCGCCGTCCCCGCTGCCCGGAGGCGCTGCCAGGGCCCTGCCCGTGCTGCCAGCGCGCCCCGGCCCCGCTGCCCCCCGCCCTGCCCAGCGCCACGCTGCCCTCGCTGCCACCCCACCGTCAGGAGCACCGGGGGATCCACCAGCCCGAGCAGATGGTTGGGATTCCGCAGGAGCTGCGCCAGATAAGTGTGATTGTGGTTGGTTCCAGCCAGGCTCTGACAGGCCTGCCCGAGGTTCCCACGGGATTGCAGAGGGGTTTGGCCCCCACACCGGGAGATGTGGATAAACTGTGCCTTTGGTCTCCGCAGCTCGAGAGTCGCTTCTTGGGAACTCCCCTTGATCTGTAACGGACCCATCACGGTGCTTGGGCAATTCCCAGGTGATTGCTTTGCTTTGGTAGAATACCTGCCCTTGGAGGTGCTAAAGACCACAACGTCCTAACCAGCCAGTAGTGTAGCATAACTACAGTACTTGTAGTGATCCACAATTTCTTTCTAAATGAAAGTCCAGGTAGCTTTCTCTTGATGCACATCTTCTGGAGAGGTGTGTGGTGTTGGAGCCCTTTAATGAACAGAACGTGTAGGCATTGCTGTCACAGCTCTCAGATCAGGATCTCCATCAGAATTTCTTTTGGAAAGTGTTTTCCAACTGTCAGGATGCTAATTTCTAACTGTTTAATTTTGAGACATGCTGGTTTATTTAACAAGAGCCTGTAAGGATCTAAAAGATTGCACTGCATTATTAAAACAAGCTTTTCTTGCCACTGTAGCATTCTTTCAAAGAAAAAGGTTTTTATTCTCTTCAGAGCATGTCTTTCATTATTATGAGGCAGAAAGCTCTTGTTCAGATTGCCTGAGATGTGACCAGACGGCGCCCTAGATGTGCTTAGTTTATTTTTATCTCTGTGTATGACATTAGTTGTGTGTATTGAATTACAACAATAGGTATTTTGTGTATATCTAAGAGCAATGATAGTTTCATGTATGAATGTGCAACAGGCTTGTGACTGAATGGCTGTTGCTTAACTTTTTACCATAGCTGAGCATCAAAAAGACTAATAAAATTAATAAGAATAATAATAAAAAAAGGGAATGCAACAATTCCTGGGTTTCTGGTTTGTTCTTGGTTACTGAGATTTGAGCCAAAGTGAGAGCCTCTGTTTCCTCTGAGCTTGGACATGCTGTACCCGTGGGCAGTTGGCAGTGGAATGTAGCTCTGTTGCTGTACAATCTTTTGTTCTATATATGATGTAAATCTGCTACCTGTCTGCACCAAAACTGTGTTCATTTGCAGCAGTGATTCTGTCGGGTTTTGTTGTTACTTCCATTGGTACCATTGGACGTGAGGCCTCTGATCCAGCATTGGGCAAAACTCCAGTTCACTCCTTCTCCTTGAGCTGGGAATGCAGAATGCAGCCTTCTGGTTTGAAACGTGGCACTGCTGTGGTTTGTGCCCCAGAACCCAGGCCAGGCAGCTGGGTGTTGTCCTTCCACGTTGTTTTCTCTCACTGCACAGTTCAGTTCTGGTTGTTGTATTCCTATCTCTGTATGAACAGCTGTAACTCCTGTACTTGTGTCTGCAGGGGCTGATTGAGGGACACTGGTCTTTTGACTCTACACTTGTGTAAATTTTGATACTGTAGTAAAACTATTTTTTTACAGTTCTGCATACGATGGGGTATCAAGTATGTGTGTTCATCTTAGCAATGGTAATAAATTATAGAATCCCACCCTTGTTTGCTCTCCTTTCCTGACCCAAGCTGCGAGGGGCAGTTTGCCTCCAAGGAGCTGGTGGGAATGTTTCCTGCTCTCTTGAGAAATTAGCTGCATGTTGGGCATTTTTCTTCATTTTCTTGCCAGGTGTCTTTAAAAAAAGCAAGAAAGGTGACCTTGCCTCTTTGTTTCATGCTGAGTGAGGAGCAGTGTGAGGGCTGTGCCATGGGGTACCAGGTGCAAGCTGTTAAGTTGGGTAAGTTGGGCTGCAATTGCAGCCTCAGGACACCTGTGCTGGTTCCTTCTCCCTCCCAGAGCAGCTTCAAGGTGAGGACAGAGCAACGTGGAGCTCCTGGAGTCCTTTTGTTCAGGTAAGAGGTGCTGGTGTGTTGGGGGAGGCTGGTTGTGTCCCACTGTCCCTGTTCCATCTCTGCCCCAGGACTAGGCTGAGTGGGGCAGGGAAAGGGCTGTACTTGTGCCAGTGAGCAAAAAACTGGCTCTAAACTTTCTGGAGGGGAAAAAAAAATCCTTAGTACTGTCAATCAGAGCTGATAAATCCTGTGGTGACCCCTAAAAACACAGTTTATTAAGAGCAGAAAGCAGGCAGTGTGGGGGGAAGGAGTCAGTGCCCTGAGGGGCCTGTGACCTGCTGGAATGTCTCTGTGCTGATGAATAAAACTTGCTGTGTAGGTCGAGGCCTTCACCTCCTGCTCCTGCACACGTGGCTGAGGCTCTGCAGTGAAATGCAACTGCCCAGGCCTCCTACACAACTCCTGCACTTGCTTTAGCAGAATTCTGCTGTGGCTCAAAACATGCACGTGTTGCAGGGCCACTCCCAAGGCCTGAGCTGAGCCTCAGGGAGCTCCCAAATTCACTGCAGAGTGCACTTGAAATAGAGCTTGTGTAGGGGGTGGATCCTCCATCCTGCACTGCAGAGTGTGAGGGGGGCAGAAGGTGAGGAGTGGCACCCTGTTTGCAGCAAGGGGCTGGTTCCAGCAGAGCCTGTTCCCCACAGGCTGCAGTTGATGGACTGCAGGTTTATGAATGTGGCCCAAAGCCAGGGTGCCCTTTGTGATGTTTGAGCACCCAGCCCTGCTCCCCCTCGTGCTGCCCCAACCTCTCAAACACCAAATGCCCCTCAGGCTCAAACACCACCCTTGCCAGGCCACTGGTTTGTTGAAATCTTTAAATGTCTTATTGAAATAAGTCCCAGGGTGGGTTTTTGTTGTGAATTCTTTCTACTGATCTCACCAGTTTGATACAGAAGTGACTCAGCCATTTCCCCCCCACTTCTGGGTGGAAAAAGAGTCTTGATGAGATGACATTTTTTTTTTTTTAGTTCCTGCAGAGTGTCCCAGGAAATGCAGCTGCTGGGTGTGTAATGCCAAGCCCTCCTTACATCCTCCCCCTTGTGTTTTGCAGGCTCAGGTGACCCAGGGGCACAGGGCCCTCACCCCAGGCCAGCCCCTCCTGCAGCTCTGGCCACCCACAGCCCTGAAGGTAAGAACAGCTCTGCCTGCATTGAGGAAATAGGGGTTCTGCATTAATTAATCAACCAGCAAACAGGCAATGCACAAATGGTGATGTGAATGAAAATCAGCTTTGACATAGTCTTATGTAAGTAAAAATATGACCATGTTTTAAAAGCTCAAGAGATAACATCAACCTTGCTGGAATCTTCCCTAACTGAGAAAGCTCAGACACTTCCATGTGAGTAATTAGAAAATTGAGAAATAATCGTGAGGATGATGAAAAATCTGTGAAACCACAGGTTCTTGTGATGTTGATTTGAGGGCTTTGCTGGCTCCTGGAAGCTCCAGCCTGATCCAAGCTTGGTGGTTCTCCTCATGCTGTGGCTGGTGGGGAAGGAGCCCAGGGATTGCACCGTGTGATTCTGTCTGGAAGTTTCCTGAACACCTGGTTCCCAGAGAAATGCCAAAATAATAATACTGAATTATTTAATATGTTTGTTAGAGCATGATAATTACTCTCCCCTTGAATAAGAACTTGTTATTATGATCTCTTCAAAGCTGTGGCCCTGAAGTTTGAAGTTTCTTTGTTGTTTTTTGTTTTTCTCCACCAGTGTGAATAGGTTGAGATACATTTTAAGAATGTACAAGTCTTCAGGTGGAAAAAGTGAAGGAAAAAGTAACATTGGGAATCCATCCCCAGGCTCTGGAAAGAAAGAGGACAAAGGGAAGAGGGTGGAGGTGAATCTCAGTTTATGTGGTGCAGCCCATTTGCCATGAACTCACCTGTGTGTGGCAATCACTGAGGCCTGAGAGAAAGGCAGGGTGAGGGAGGAGGGGCTTTAACCTTTTCACAGTGACTTTATTGGGTTTTTTCATCTTGGCTCTTGCTGAATGCCAGGGCCAGGGCTGGCCCACGAGCAGTGCTGCTCCCCAGGCCTGAGCTCCTCACCTGGAGGGGGTGGATGGCAGGGTTTTTTTCAGGAATCTTTGCCACTCCCTGGTGCCACAAGGACATCTTGGCTCAGGCCAGTGTGCTGAGCCCTGTTAAACCTTGGCATCACTCCTGGCTTAAGTGTAAAGGTCAGAGAGGAAGGAAAACATTCTCTTGGGGTTTGAGGTGGCCTTTCACAAAAGGATGCAGTTTGTTGGTAGAGTGGGAGCTGGCCAGGACATCAGTCACTGCCTTGGAGCTGTGGAGCTGCTCTGCTTCCACAGGCATTAGGCTGGGAAAGAGAGGAAATAATCTAAAACTATGCTATTTCCCTGCCCTGCTGAAGGGGAAGTGTCCCCACTCTGCTGTGTGTGCCCATGAGAAGGGCCCAGAGCCCGCCCTGCCCAGCCTTGGGAATCCCAGGAAAAGCACACGGGGAAACCTGGAAATGTTTCCATGGGAACTGCTCCTCCACTCCTGCTCAGAAACCAGCCCTAAACCACAAATGCTGCCAGGCCCCAATTCCTGCACCAAACCACAGCCAGTGAGAGCTCCAAAGGGAGCTGGTGAAGAGCAGGAGTGTAAATCACCCAAGCTGCTAAAGGAGGTGTGTGCCTGCCTCTCCCTGAAAAAGCACAGGCAGAGAAACAAAGCCCTTGGGAGAGTTAAAAAAAGGAAAGATAATTTTAATTATAGCACATCCAGCCAACATAAACCCCATGGATTGTGTGAAATCAGGTTTGTTCTTCTGATGAGCAGCAGGAAAGCCTGTAGCAGATCAAGAGTGTTCAGGGAGCCGTCCTGCTAATTGCTGCTCCTCGCTGAGCCAAAGCAAACGATTTAGACAAAGGGGAGAATTCACTTTTTACTTAGTATTAATTATGAAATAGCATGTCTGGATGGGCCTCACAATAACACTACATTTCCTAGGGAAAAAAAAATTTAGTTCTAATCCTGTGAAACAAGTGGAGAATTAACCCGTTGCTTCAGGCTGGAGCCCCACCATGTGCTTGCAATTAGGTGCAAGATGAGGGATGTCTTGAGTGAGGCCTTTTCTTCAATCACAGCAAATTATGAAACTCATTTTAAACCCTTCTCTATGAGTAGTCTTGTGTGTTCTGAGCTTAAACTATTGTTAAAGCTGTGATTTAATTTTTTTCCTTTCTGTTATGACTTTCACACTCTTTGGGTTTTATTTTTTGAGCCTGTTATGGCCATTTTGCAGCATCTGTTTGGCTTCTCTATAATTCTGGAGTATTTTGAGGCTTGGCTGTGTCACTTGGGCACTCTCACTTTGTGTTGAGGAGAGGCTTTAGTTTCCTCCTGTGCCAAAGGGAGGCAATGATGGACTCTGTGTGGCCAAGTTTGTGGGGAGTGGATGAAGAGCTGGAGTAGGAACTGGCTGTGGTTCAAGGTGCTTCCCACCCCAGTGTAACAGGTCCCAGCATTGCTCTGCCTTACCCTCCTTTCCCATCAGGCTCTGAACATGCCCAGCTGCCAGAGCTGCTCTGGAGGCCTCTGCCAGTGCCAAAGACAAATCTGGCACAGCATGGGAAGGCATCTCCTCTCCAAGGGAACAAACTGCCACAGACAGTGCCAGGGCCTCTAAATGACAGGCTGTGTGGGACAGTTTGTGTCCTGCTGAGGCCCAGCCCTGGCTGCCTCTGGCAGTGCCACCCCCCTCTGGCAGTGCCACCCCCCTCTGGCAGTGCCACCCCTCTATGCCTGGGCACTGCCCTCAGCCTGCCATGGCCACCGGCTCTCCGGGGCTGGAAGGACACCTTATGTCAGATGCCTTGTTGAAGGTGGTGCACTCTGAGATTAACAAGTGACAGTGGTTGGTTAAAAGAAAAAAACAACAAATAAGTGAAAACCAGACTGCTTGAGGCTGTCTGAGCAGCTTCCCTTGGCCCTTTGAAGCTGTGCCTTTCCTTAGAGGGCAGTTCTTGTGACCATGGGCCTGGCTTTGCCTGCCAATATCCCGCTTTAGCAGGAAAAGGGAACAATGGGGACAAGAGGCATTTGATAACGGTGTGTCAGTGCCCACACTAGTGCTGATAAGGCTTTATCTGTGATCTCGAGGAGTTAATTGGTGCTCGGTGTGCCTGGAAAGCCTGGCCCGGTTCCGGAGGGGCCGCCCTGCCGTGTCTGTGCCGGGGGAGACCCCCGGGGGCGGAGGGGGCGCTGCGGCCGCGCGGGGTTCGCTCCGCTCCGCGCTGTGTCCTCACGGCACGGCCGGGGGCAGCGGGCGGGACTGCCCTCGGAGCCCCTCACGACCCCATCTCTGCTCATCTCCCTTCAGAGCCCTCATCTCCCCTCACGGCCCCCATCCCACCTCATCTCCCCTCTGAGCCCCTTCACGGCCCTCACCTCCTCTCACTGTGAGCTCCTCTCATGACTCCTCACAGCTCTCATTTTCTCTGAGCCCCCTGTCTCCCTCCATTTTCCCCTCACAGCCCCCTATCTCCTCTTATGGCTCCCATTTTCCCCCCTCAGGGCCCCGCCATTTTCCCCCCTCAGGGCCCCGCCATTTTCCCCCCTCAGGGCCCCGCCATCTCCTGTCACAGCCTCCATGACCCCCCATTTTCACCTCAGGCCCTTCATGTTCCCCTTCACAGTGCCCGTGTTCCCCTTCACAGTCCCCATTTTCCCTCACAGCGCCACAGAGACCTGGGACCCCCAGCCCTAGTGCAGGTACTTGCCATAGAGACAAAAAATGCTGAACTGAGAGGGGGAAAAATGTGTTGAATTTGGAGATTTCCAGTCATTTGTGCCATAGTGGGAGAAAACTTTTCTCGGGCTGAATGGGATCTACATAAATAATTTGTGCCTTTGTTCGTGTGTTGCTGTGTGTCAGCAGCCTCGGGGTCAAAGCCTGAGGAAAACTTCCTGAAGGCACAGTATAAACCTGTGTTATAAGTCATATTTGCTGCATTTTAGTTTTATGTCATCATAGAAACTGTATAAACAGCCAAGTTCATAAATCAGAGCAATTGCAAGAGGGAAAGATATTTAGTCTAATAACCTCATGCTATTTGTTTGGATGAGGAGGAAATATTAGGCAGACTTTTTGTTTTTCTTAGGAGTAATTAAATATGTTCCCTAAAAGGTTTCTGGCCAAACTGCCTATTAACCACATTTGTAAGTCCTATTTCACACATTATTAGGCTCAGAATTCCAGTGGCCTGAACGAGAGGAGGTGAAATTGTTAAATTAAGGGATAGTATTAGAAGAGAGCTGTGTAACTGCTCAGATGTGTCCTGGAGGTTTTCATTCTTTTAAGAAGGCCAAAGGGCAGACAAATACAACTGCAATGCTGGAATCTCAGCTGGACTAAAACTGCAAACAAACCCAGTTTTTTTATTCTGTTTTCAGTTACTTGAGCAATCTGTACAATATTCCAACCCACCAGAAAATTAATGCTGGTTTGCCAGTTACTCACCCTAAAGAAAGGACCCAAATCCCTTCATGTTTCTGTTGCTGCTTTACAGGCACTGATCTGTTAACTGGGATTTTATGGGTATAACTGACTGGAAAATTAGCTCAAAATGGTGCATTTTCTGTTCTTGTTTTGCTGTGTCTGATGGGATTTCCCGAGGAGTGGGTAAATTGTGTGGAGATTGTCAAATGTAGTAATTTAAAAGGTTTCAAAACCAATTTCACCTGGCACGTTGGTAGAGAGTGGTGACTGTGTATGGAGTTTGCTCCAGGTTTGTGGAGCCTGGGGCTAAAACCACACAGAGTTTACTTGCTCTTAGCTTAGTGTTTATGTTAGTACAGGGTATAATTTTTTGTGGTGCTGCTGGGAGGCATCTGGGAGTGTCTGATGGCCTTTCCTTGGGGACACTGCTCAGAACTCTGCTCCTCTGAGGGAAGGTCCTCCCAATTTGCTTCTGACTTCAGCCTTAGTGCTTCAGATAATTTCAGAAAAGAAAGGCAGATCCCAAACACCTTAATTAACACCATTATTATTAACACATTTTCCCTCTATTTTAAAAGTTCCAACAAGTGCCTGTTTGGGTTTTTTTTGCTTAAATCAATGCAAAATATTTATTTACACAAAAAAATGCCTGTGTCTGTTTGGGAGACAGGTTTGGTTTGCACATATTGACTGCTGTGCCCAGGAACATTCGCTGCTGATCAGAGGGGTTTGCAAAGCAAAGCACTTGTACAAACAGATTCCTCCCCTTTGCCTTCTGCCTTCTCTTCCCAGCTTGGGTTTTCCAGGTGCAGAATGGTCTTCACTCAGAACAAAGACCATCTGTGTTTTGTCGGTGCTCAGAGGGATAAAACTTTGCAAACGAGAGCTGAGTTCAGTCCCGCTCCTTTCCTGCCTTGATGCTGGAGTGGGTTTTGTGGCTGTGCCAGACGAGTTGGCAGAGGCAGCTGGGCCTTGCACAATCCTGCTGGGCTGTGGCTGGAGCAGCTCCCCACTCCTTTCATCCTGGAGGAGTGTTTGCTTTGTGTATGAATGTCAGTCTGTCAGAGAAACTGCATTTATCCTGCAGACAGTGACAATAAACATGCATTGCTCCAAGTCCAAGATTCCCCTTCCCAGCCTCTGCTGTTGTTGTGCCTCAAAGCAAACCTGGGGGATGGAGAGAAATGATGCAGAAGAGAGAATTTTCTGAACACCTTTGCTGATGTCACCACAGTGGGTGCTGTGACCCTCTCTGGGGTGGTTTTGATCACACTGTGCAAGTGCAGGTCTCTGAATATGAATCATGTGGGTCCCTTCCAATTCAGAATATTCTGTGATTCATATATATATTTATGTGTGTGTGTCTCCTCCCTGGCCACGGAGCTCACAGCAGCCAAAAGAGGTTTCCCTCACAATTTCCCTGCACCCATTTGCTGGCAGGGGAGTGAATTGTGACACCTCAGTAATGGCATCTGGGAGACTTTGGGCCAGCTCACTGCTCTGCAATGTGAAGTGCTGGAGCAAGAGAGACATTTTCTGTGCTTTTGCAGGGTCTGATTATTTGCTCTGTGAGTGGAAGAGCTGCTGTTTGTGGGCTGTAACCCTGGCCCCTTTCTCTGACCCCCCATCTTGAGCAGGAGCCCCTCTGAAGGCTGAGGAGCACCAGGGATGGTGCAGGAAGCAAGGAGCGCCCTGCTGGGGTCACTCATCCAGCAGGACTGCACGTGGCACGTGGTGAAGTGCCTCAGCTACTGATATGCTTTTAAATATATGTATGTTTTCATTTTAAAGAATGCTAATTCTTATCTGGTGGTTTGTGCAGTATATCAATTGTTTGCATAAATAGATTTTTACTTGCTCAAAGACTTGCTATGAATTCTATCAGTTAATGTGAGACCAGAATAAAGAGGAAAGTCCACCCTTTAACCAAAGCACAAAGGAATCCTGTGGATGTGGAACTTTTCTTTCCCTCTGCAATGAATGTACAATATTTTTCTCCATTACCAGTTTTTGGCTGTGGAAGTGAAAATACCGAGGCTGGTGACCCAAGGCCATAGAAATGAGGGAATACGAGTACACAAACCCATTTGTACTAAAATACTACACTGGCCAGAAGATAAGTGTGGTGTTAGTGGTAGGAGAATGATGATTTGCTGTGAACCCTCATGGCTTAACCCAAGCAGAGCATTCCCTGTGGACTAAGGGCTCAATAGAGCCTCTCAGCCATCCTGGTGTAGCAGGAATTGAGGTTTTGTGTTTCACTCTGAACTCAGTGGATCAAGAAAGAGAAGCCAAAAAGCAGAATTGATGATTAATTTGCTGAGTGTGCACATTGGTACTCTGCAAATCTGCATGGCTCAGCCCACTTCAGGGTTGTGTGGTCTTTAAAGAGCAATGGCACAGGCCTGCTTGCTGCAGAGGAGCTGGTATGTTTTAAATAATCTCTATTTGAAGAATTTGAAATAGTCCCTCCTTGGGGCCCACAGAAAGTTTAAGTTTCCATGTCTGTGCTCTCAGTTTCTCTACGTGGTTGTCATCGTGCTTGACCTTACAGTGAGTATTCCTGAATGTGTTACAGGCTTTTAAAAGTGAGTTTGATATTGTTGTAAGGCAAGAAATAACTGTCTGGCAGGTTTTCCTGCAGCCAGTCTGGCGTGGCCATTTAGAGCTGATGCTGCAGCCACAGGTTGTTAAACAATTTTAAGCAGGTCCATTGCTAGACCTTGTAAACCCAACGTTTAATGAAGCGAAGCGCAGATCAATGGGAATTTTTGTGCAGTGGCTCAGCTGTATTGATTACAAGGTTCAAAGAGTTTCAGTGTGGACCTATTAAACATCTATAATGTTCGGGCTGGAACGGTGCTTGGCAAATGCTAACAAGGCTGGAAATAATTCCTGCTTTCCAATCGTGTGCTACTTTTCAGTCAGCAGGGAGTGGCTGTTCGCACGGGATGTGCTCCTGGGTCAGTGTGACTGGGCTGCAAAGGGAAGGATTTCTGTGCTGGTGCAGTGGCAGAGGCACCGCTGCAGCCCGTGTGGCTGCTGAGGATCGGGTGTCAGAGCTCCCCCTCGGCCCCTGCGTTACTACCGAAGGTGGTTTTGGCTGTTCCACATGAACGTGCACTTGTAAAAGGGCTGAACTTGGTGTGAGTGTGGCAGCCCCTGAGCAGTGCCCTGTGCTTGTGGCACTTTGTGCAGATCCGGGGCCAGGACCTGCTGGGGGCCGTGCCTGCCCCAGTGCCTGTGTCTGCCCCATGGTGTGTGTGTGGTACAGCAGCTGAGAGTGTCGTTTAGCTCTGCTTGGCTCTGGCTCTCTGAAAGGCGGATCTGGCTCCAGCCCTGGCCCTGCTGAGAGCTCTGTAATTTGTACCCACTCAAGGGTGCCGGCGGCGCTTCCCCTGCTCACAGAGCCATCCTGAGCTCTGCGCTCTCAGCCCCGCCGTGCCCCTCCTGCCCGGCGGCGGGCCGGGAATGGGAAGATGTACGATCGGGCAGTGCTGCAAAAATAAAATCAATACAGATCAACCGAAGGGTTTTAATCTTGCCTTGTAATAACTCCTTATCTCTCCATCCCCCATATCCATTACAAATGTGGTGTCATTGAGCACTGCTCGCTTGCAAATCACCGTGTCCCGATGCAGTGTAGTGGGTATAAATACCTACACACACTCCAGAATTGCACCCCTTGCTGTGAGAATGTGGGGGGAGTGTGCATGGAAACAAACCCAGGCAGCTTTTTTGGCAAGTATAGCAGGAATTTCCTTGGGGAAATACGAGTCCGGGTGCTGTGTGGGAGCCTGGCAGTTCCTGCTCCTGGTGACTGGTCCAGTGACAGTCACACAGTCACACCTGGGCAGGAAGGTTCCTCTCCTGTAACACAGCAGCTCCCTCTCCTGCACACATTCTGACAACAGCAATTAGAAACACAGCAGCACACCAGGGAACTGCTAAATATAGCATGGCCTGAAGGAATAAGCTTATGTTGCCCGGATTTTTTGTGTTGTGATTCCCCATCCCTACCCACTTTGTGGATGATGTGGGAGAATTTAAAGGTCAGGTGGGCAAACGAGCTCAGGAGGAGGAAGAGGAGTCCCTACCTCTGTCACTGTGGCATAGAGTAGGGAAAGTAGGTAGGGAAATAAAGGACTATTAATTCAAAATGAGTTTTTGTTAGTCTGTGGTAGATAAAGCTCCTGTCAGTTCTGGGATGAGGAGGAGAAGAAAATGCTGAACTGAAAGTGGTGGCCTGAGCACCCCCCGATGTTGGCCCTGCACTGAGCCCAGAGCAGAAGGCTGGGCCCACAGTGCTGTCAGATATCACAGCTCCTGTGCTGGAAATCCTGCCTTTAGGAAATTCTTTCGTTTTAGGAAGTACAGAGAGAGGGAGAGCTTTAATTCTTCAGTGTCTTAATTCAGGATGAGTTGTCACTGCTGCAATAACTCCAATTTTGCTTGTGCATAATACATTATTTATTTTAGGGAGGCTGAATGAAAGAGCTCCCTTGCTCTCTGTGGTGCACAGCAGTCTGGGGACACTTTGGTGCTCAGTTTAGCAGCTTACACTTCTAAAGACTTGATGTCTTGTTTGTATTGCCTAAATAGATATATCCTATTTCCGGAGCTGTTGCTGGTGTTGGGCTTTTATGACAGTCTTCATACACAGTTTGTTTTTAGCGTGGGAGAGGTCACAGCATTTTGCCAACTCAGAATACCTGACACTGACAAGAGGAAGCAAATTGCATTAAACAAAAAAAGGGGTCAGCACTGTACAGGCTGATCATTTATAAATAGTGCCTCCAGTCAATACCTGATGGTTTATTGGACTTAATGAAACTCCTGGTAGCCAACTGTGTATTTTAAGGCAGCGTTTGACCTTGGGCATCTCTCCTGCTGGGGGAGTCTGTCTGCTGCATCAGTGCTTCAAAATCAATAACCTCCAGCACCGTCCTGTGCAGATCTCTTGTTTTTAAGGGTGATATTGCAAAATGTGGCAATATTCTGCTGATGAATGACTTGAGAGTGATATCCCTGAGGGGAAGGGTGGGCAGGGTTATGTGGTGACTCTGAAAATGCACTGATAATGAATGAGGGAAAAAAACTGCTGGAGATGTCATTTTATCCATTTAGTTCTTGGAACTGCTGCCCTTGCATCAACCTTTACCAACACCGTCCGTGGGTGCCTGAGTGAAACCTGTTTGTTGTTTCTCACAAGTGTCATGAGGGTTAGGGCTGTGAAATCCACAGTCTGTCACTCTGCTGCTTTTAATCATGGTAGCAGTAACATCCCTGTGTGCAGAAATTACTCTTGTCTTGTACACAAAATCGAGGTTGTAGCCCAAAAATCAGCTCTGAAGCGTCACTTTAAGGGCTGGCTGCACATTTTATGCTGTTGCCTATAGACAGAGCAAGAGTGAACAGTATAAACTCAATATAAATTAGTTTGACAAATCTACCTATGCCAAATACAACTTGCATTGTGAAATGTGTAGCCTTTCACAAAGATAAAATGCTGTTGCTTCCTCCTAAGCATTCCTATCATGGCTCCCATCTCTGTCTGTGTAAAGGCTCCTGTGTCTTTCCCTTGACTCAGACTGGCTGTAAGAGAAGCAATAAATGCAAGTGTACAAATAGATATGTGATTGCAAATTTCCAAAGTAACTTTTTTAATAACATCTTTTAAATGCTTTATGTACTGAAGGGCTCAGCAGGGTCTCTTCATAATATACAGTGTGATTAATTCAAATGAGAAAAAAGTCATGCAGGCAGGCTTTGCAGCTAATGGGCAGGATGCATAAAATATGCTCTGCCTCACTGAGGTGTTATTGTCATCTGACATTTTTGGAAACTCCCATGGAATTTATTTTACATGAGCTTCTGATAATGCTAATGGAGTCAGTGAGTTATTGCCTCTTTGTCTTGAGACTTGGACTAATCCTCTGTGCAGGTTTTTGGAAGTTTCTTTTTGCACAATTCTGAGTTGGGCACATTGTTGAGAAAATTGCAGGTAGGAAAGGTGGTCCCAGCAGCACAGGCAGTAGAGACACATCACCGTAAGTCCCACCTTTTGCACCAATAAGTCTTAGAAGTTTGTTGCCTGTTTTGAATCCTAGGCCTTGACAAAGGGGTCTGGTCGCCTGACCTGAAAGAACCTCATTGGAACCCTTCTGGGTGGTGAGTGAGAGGGACTTTGTGGTGATCAGGAGCCACAGTTTGGCAGAGGCAGTGGGTGTCTCCAAAAGGACACATCCCAGAACAGCTTGTTTGTGGAATGCCGGGTGCTTTGGCCTTTCAAAGCCAAATCTTTGTGAATGAAGACGAGTCAAACCTCCTTAGCATGTGCTTTAAGTAATCTCTTACTTAAAAGCAGCTCATTGTTGGTAAATACGGTTCTAGTCCCACCTGAGTGTTTCCCAGGGCTTGGGTGTGTAACCAGAACCAGCGTCCCTTCATCCATATCAGACATTTGATATGAATAAGTGTATTATTCTGTGTTAGAATAACAGACTTCAAGCTTTGCCAACTCCCTCCCCAGCCTGAAGAATAAATGTTGCTGGGAAAATATCTTGAAGGGAAGTGCCCTCAGTAAAGCCTGGTATGTGGCTTTCTTCACTGAGCTTTGCTGAGGTCTGTGCTGGGCCATGTGCAGGGCACATCCCGGTATTCCCTCCCTGGAACTCCACTGAGCTCACTTAGCAGGGAGCCCTTCATTTCCCTTGCTCAATCAACAAGCCTTTTTAGTGCTTTAGCTTTTGAAATCATCCTTTTACAGAGAAGATCTGCTCCCTTGAAAGGAAACAGGCACAAGAAAACAGAAGAGGAGTTGCTAAAGAGATAAATGACAGAGTCAGCCTTAAAGCCTGCACTTGCAATTTATTTGAAGGAAATGTTCAGCGAGTGCAAAGATAGGACATCTGTTTCATGCTATTCCCACAGCAACCTGCTTATTCAGCTGCAGACCTGCCCACCTGCTCCTCTAATGAGCTCGGAGCTCCCCATGTTCCTGGGCCCTGCTTTGAACCTGAGCTGAGCTGTCTGAAGCAGGGGGCACTTCCTAAAATCTAGCGTAGAGTGACCCCTCTGCATTTGTGCTGCTGGAGCCTCTGAATCCCACACTGCTGGAGCTGTGATGGCTAAATTGGGCTTTACAGTACATGGGCTCAGTGTAGGATGTTGGATGTGCAACTAGAGCAGTTTGGGGGCTGGTGAGGAGTTGGGCTGTGGCCTGGGAGAGGGAGTATTTCAGTGTGATGCTTTCTAACACCTGGCTGGTGTTTGACATTTACAATTGACTGCTTACTCAAACTAAAGGATAGCAGAAAGCAACTGATTTTTTTTTCCTCCCTGTGCTTTAATTTTACAAAGTAAATATCACAAAGAACTGCTTTGCAGGTGCTTTTTAGCACAGTGAGCACAACGCTTGGGGAATGCAGCTGAGATCCTTGGCCAAGGCTGCAGAGTCACTGTTTCAAAATTCATATGACTTTGGTAGAAACTCTGGAGCGAGTACTCACAGGCTGCAGAGGTGCCCTCAGCAGTGGGGAAAGTGCTCCAAAATGGTGCAGTCATTGCTCAGGAAACCTTGGTAGTCTGTGCAGAGGGAAGGAGGGAGGGAACACCCCTGGAACTTCGCAGAAGTGACGGATCCTGCTGTGGTGCCCGTGTTCCTTTGGAGCCTGGGGACTGAAAACTGTTCAGTTGTACCTGAACATTCTGACCTGACTTCTCTTGGCCTGTACAGAGCACAGTGAATGGGGCAGCAGGCAAGACAAAGAATGTTCTTTGCAGACTCCCAGACAAAGATTCCTTCTTGGGCACAAACTTCACAGAGAGCCTTTCTGAGTGTCCTTCCTTACACCAGGCTGTTTTTTGCTCTCTGTGCAGCCACTGGCAGATGTAGATCTCATTCAAGAAGGACCTTTGGTGTTCTTCCTATGCTGAACACTGCCATTAATCCACCATTTACTTTGTGGGATGCCTTTTGCCTTGTACCAGCCACTGTTTCCTGGGCTGGTCTTGGCAGGAGAGGATGTGAGTCTGGTGGATTCCCAGGAAGGCTCAGTGCAGGGTCCAGTGAAGGAAAAGGAGTGAAAAAGTGCCTTGTGTTGGCACCTCCCAGTAAATATTCTCAAGTAACTGGAGGAACATGATAACTTAGTGTGGCACACAGCCAGCCACTGTGCTATCCTGTGTACACTCTGGGTGGTGTGAGGGTGAGCTGTGTAGGAACGGGGAGATGGGATAGCTGTAGATGTGTCCAGCAGCCCTGCTGGTGGTGTCCTCACAGACCAGAGAGAGGATGTCTGGAATAGTGAAAATGGCTTCTCAGTGTCATCTGAAAGATTGTTATCTGTGAAGGAGACAGGTTTACTCTCCTGATGAAATAATCTCTATAATCTCCCTGGCTTTGTCATCCTGAGCAGACACTTCTGTTCTGTTTGGTATTTCATTTCCTTTGCCACTACCTTTTCAGAGGATCAGGGTAAATATCAACAGTGCTTTTTGGTGCCAGCAGAACCTTGGATGTGAGACTGGGATGTGCTGTGGTGGTGGCCAACAATCCTGAGTGATGACTGGAGGCACTGGGGCTGTTTGACAGCTGTGCTTGTGCCTCTGCCCCCTGCCAGCAGCTCTGTGTCACAGCAGTGTCCCCTGCCATGTGCCAAAAGCAAGTGGCAGTGAGACCACGAGCCAGAGGATCCTCTCTGGTGTGAAATCCCACAGCTCTGGCAGGGCACAGATAATTATCCAAAAGCTCCTACATCAGTGCTGGTTGAAGGAGTCTGTGGGATTCTCAGCAACAGGAAATTCTGTGTCTGCATGTTGGACCTGACCAGATGAAACTCAGCAGCAGTGGCTTTGTGAGGGATGTGTGAAAATGGGATCTGCAGGAAGCAACCAGATATTGCAGCTAATGAAAGGGGATCTGCAAATAAGTGTTTCAGTGCCATCCACTGTGAGAATCCTCTTTACTGTAACAGGAAAAGGCAGATCTCTCTGCTGCTGCCTCCCAGGAGCAGCAGGTCCACAGGAGAGCTGTGACTTTCCCTGTTGGAATGACAAGGAGCAAATTGACACTTTCTGCATAGGCCAAAAAAATTGGCAGTGGTTTGTTTGCAGCATTTCCATTTGTAAAAAAACCCAAACATCTCATGGCAATGAGTTTGGCCAAATGCCAGGTAAAATGCTGGATAATGCATAGTATTGGCATGGTCCAGCCATGCTCCACTTCCAAAGCTTCTGGTGTCTTTGGTGGCTTGTGTGGCACAGCTCTTGCATGCCCTGAGTGATGGAGAGAGCACAGTGCATGGCTGAGTGTCTTTGGCAATGCCCAGTATTAACAGTCACGGTATTTAAGTTGTTGTATCTGTAGAATTGAGTATAATGGATTTCTCCTGTTATTGGCAGTTAGGCTTGTTGAGGCAGAAGAATAAATGAGAACATGGAATTACAGCAGGCTGTAAACTCAGTTTAGCACCAACTATATATAATTATACTTAAGAAACAACAATAAAACCATGGTATGATAGAAAAAACTTGAATCCTGGCTGGAAGAATGCCTTTGCCATTTGTAGCCAATTTCCCATGCTTAGTATCTTAGTTATACATTGATTTCTGTAAACTGTGGCTCACAAGATGGCCTTTAGCTGATTGAATGGAGGAAAGAGGGATAGTGGCCAAAGGGTGGTTGGACCACAGAGGGCAGTCAGGGCTCTGTTCTCACTCAGGCATTGCTGGGAGGGCTCTGAGAACTCCTTTCTGGGACCAGGGAAAACGGGAGGATGTTCCAATCTGCACAGCATCCAAACTCACCTCCGTCTTTGCAGAAAAGGCCAAAGCACAAACACTTGTCTTGAACTTGGGGATGGTCTTGCAGGCTGGGACTGAGATGTGCTCCAAGAGGAGATTGTTATGGAGCAAATGTCACTGCTGGGTGTGTTGCACCTCTCTCAGGAATGAGCAGGCATTTTCCAGGCCTATTATTCCAGTTTTTCCTCCAGTGACAAAAATTATGTTATATATACACAGCAGACTGGAGCACTGATTAATAACAAACTATTAATTACAGAGATGCATATTAATGAGGGTTTTTCCTTCCTACTGAATGACAGGATAGTTTATTCATCCCTAACTTAGAAATCATAAAAAGCAGATGTCCTAAAATAGGTTCAGTTACCACTGAGGTGCTAATTGAACAGTGGCTTCCTCGGCATCAGTTCCCTGTGCTGCTCCCTGCCCTGGCCTGCAGAGCTGGCACTAACAGGGATTTGTGGCTGCAGGGTCCCAGCACGTGTCACAGGGCAGTGCCCTGCACCTCACTGCCAAAATCCAGCACACACCCCCCGTGTGGGAGGGGCAAAAGATCAGCTTGTGCTTGTTTAACCACAGGACGTGCTGTGAAGTAAATTTATATCCCCACTTAACTTCTGTCCCATTTAAACCAATTGATTAACTCTGTTGATGCCATTACCTTATCTCTACCAGTCAATATATTATTTCCATCTAAGTAATCCTGTAGGGACAATGCAGGTCTTGATCCCTCAGCAGACTGTTTGCAGGTACCAGTTTTGTTTAAGCACTGTGATAACTGACTGTAAGGGGCTGGTTTTATTCCTGTAATATCCACGTTAATAACAATAACTTCAGAGAAACCCATTAAAAGTCTGCGATAGTAATTTGAAAGAAAGGTCAGATGCACCATTCCCTATTCTGTTATGATCCAGTTGGTAACTTTTGATGGACACATTAACTGATGCTGCCATCCCTGGGCATATTGGAATCAAAATTAGGCTCCTATTTCATTCCGAGTGTAGGGAACACCTGCAATGAAATGGGCTTTTAGCTGAAACAGGTGTTTCCAACAGAGGGAAGGTTTGCTGTTTAAACTGCACTCAGCCAATACTGTGGGTGTCTGCCAATAGCCAGCAACCCATAATCTATATATAAATTAAACAAAACCCCCTTCCTGACAAGAATATTATTAAAGCTGCAAAGTCAGACAGTTGGAGGTGAAGAAATGCCAGCATCAAAGTTTCCTGGGTGACCTCACTTTGTCCTCTCCTTCCTTCGTGCACATGCATAATGATGCAGCTTGTAATTATACAGCCAGAAGTTCCTACTTTCTTAATTCAATATCCAAAACGCCCTTGCTCTCGGGGCTGTGCAGTGCTGGGGCCTTGGCTCTGGACTGTTACTGCCTAAAAAGGTGCTTTGTGGCACAATACCAGATTTGTGCCCGGAGAAAAATGTGTTGGGGTGTTGTCCTGTGGATTCTGCAGTAACTTAAACACCCCATTGAAGTCAGACTTGCCACACTGTGGGTGAGGATGTGAGAATGGGGCCCCACACCTGTGCAGGTGCCTTCAGAATGAGCTGGAGGCTTGGAACATAACTCTGCAAGGAAAAATAAACTGGGAATCTTTCAGGAGTTTCTCCTGATGTTGTGTGGCTCTGTCTGTGAGCACTCGTGTGTCTGGGGAGCCCTGGTGGGATTTTGGGCTCGTTTGAAAATAACAGTTGTGCTTTATGAGGTGATACATTTCTTGGGGGATTTAGGGCATGGTCCTGGCAAGAACAAGCAGCACAAGTTTCCTTGGTCTTCTGCTTCTGCATTTTAAACTTCTTTCTACATCCTTCTGGTTCTGGGTAGTTTAAAAGTTTTTTGCTGTGCATTAAGTTTTGAATTTATTCATTGCTTACAGACAACAAAAGGGGAAAAGCCCTCAGTTTTATTCAACATCTTTTTTTGGTAGAGATGTTAGAGATGATAGATTAAGTTTAAATTTCTGGAACTAATGTGTACCTTTACACATGAAAAGTTCAATTGTTTTCTTTTAAATAGGAGTTTCTGTTTAATGCCTGAGTTTAGTCCTGCTTCAGAAGGCAAAGGAAATCCTGGTATAGAGCCCAAGACAGAGAGTCATAACAGAAGTTAAACTGAAATTAGACATAAAAGCCTTTTTTTTTTTCTTTCTTTTATTTTTGTAAATCTTTTGTCTCTAGAGCCCTGGAGAGTGCTCCCTCTCCAGGGAAGGCATCATGAAAAGGAAATTCAACCTCATGGCAAAATGTTTTATTCCCCTGAGAGAGAAAGTTTGAGCAGAAATATTTTTAAGAGTGTCAGTGTGTCTGTCTCTGATCAGACCATGCAAACCCACCACTTCTGGTTTGATTTGGGGGTTCCCCTGCAGATTTAAGCATTTGGCAACAGTTGGCCCAAATATCAGCACAGACCCCATCAAACCCCTTGAAGGCACAGGGAAGAACAGAACTTGTATATACAAGTTTATTCATTGAACTGTCCATGAGAACACACAATGAATTTAGTGAGTTTGGATCCTGGCATGACAAATCCTCAGCAATGGAGGCAAAACGTTGGGTTGTGCTGCATCACAGGGGGTTTGCAGATCAAAGTGAGTGGCACTCCCCTCCCGGGGCAGACTCAGGGTCTGCTCTCTGTGCAGGTTTTCCTCAGCTTTGAGTGGCTCTGTGTGAATTATCCTTCAGACAGGTTCCTGTAAAGGAAATATCATTCCCAGAGGCAGGATCAACCTGCTAAAGGTTGTTCAAAGGGAAAATACCACTGGCTGTGTTTACAGAGACAAAACTTAGCCCATGAGCTCTGTAGTATCAGCCTGTTTTTATTCCTGTGATACCAGCTGGGACCAGGGGGGTGCAGGTGGGATGGAAATGGACTTGGATTGGTGTTTAGGGGCAGCTGGGGGTTCAGTGTGTGTTCACTTCTATTCTCTTGGGTTGGGTTTGCTCACAGAGGGCTGTAAGTCTCTGTTTCAGATGGTAACCTAGAATTGCATGGAGCTGAAAGTCAGGTGGAGCTTTGGTTCTCCAAACTCAAATATTGTTAAACTCAGCAGAAAAGTGCTGCAAATGTGGTGTGAGTGAAAGGCACGTCAGACTCAGGGTGTAAGGGCTGGGCTTGAGCCAGATGTCTCAAAGACAATGTGCAAGTCACACTTGCAGCTGAGGAACATCCTTATACCCTTGTAGGGGAGTTTGTCACCTTCCCAGGCTCATAAACTTGTGGGTTTTTTCCCAGCCTGAGCTGGTGCTGAAGCTCATGTGCTTGCAGAGCACCAGCTTGCTGTCATCTGGTTTGCCATTTGCAATTAAATCCAAATGTACATGTGCATTCCCCAAAGGACAAGAAGCAGCAGTGAGCTTCTAAGGGACAGGAGTCCGGCTGCCCACTGTGTTTGACCTCTGGAGCATGGAAGGTTGTGTGCTGCACCAATCTGCAGGGCCCTGCCTCTTAATTGTGCACCCTAATCAGCCTCTGGTTTGCAACCTTGTGCAGTGACTGAGTTTTGTCCTCCTGCTGAGGGCACGGCGGGAGGTGACTCTGCAGGGAAAAGGCACAAAGGGAGATCAGGTGCTGCCAAAATCCTCCTCCTCGATGCTGTGAGGCTTGTTGGGGTTGTGTGAGTGGGACCTCAGCTTGTATTTTATAGTGTATTGATTGGTAAAGGAAGCATAAAATCCTGCAGAACCCACATTCCCTCGGGCAGTTTCCATTACCCAAACGGAACCCAAAGGGCTGGGGTCCTAAAGAGCATTAATTCCCCCCTAAAGATGTGCATGACCTTGGATTAATTTGAAGTCAGGAGGGGCAGGTCCCACCCAGGGTGTCACAGGAGTTTGCAGGCTCATAGAAGAAACCTGTGATATGCACAGGGATAAACTCCTGCAGGGTCAAACTGGGTGAGCCAGAGACACCTTCATTGCATCAGCCAAGTGGAGGAGCTGCAAAGTTATTCTGCTTTCCTGAGAAAGGAAGAGTGAAGGACCTGTGCTTCAGCTTTTGCTTTGCATTAGTAAAGATCTGGGTAGAAATGAGTGCACTCAGAGCTGTGAGGAAACCCTTCAGCAGCAGTAACAGTGGCCTGGGGGTAGGAGGGGGAGAGAGATGTGACTTTGCTTGTTCCAGATGTCTGTGGTCCAGGTGCTCCTCTGCATGGAGAGCTAAAAATCCCGGGGCAGAAATGGCAGAGTAACCCCATCCCTGAACCAAAGTGCCCTGTGCCCAGAAATTGGTAGAACAAGTCACACTGTGGCCATGAAACCGTGCTTTTGAAAGGCTGAACTGGGTAAGCTCAGAGCTAACATTGCCTCAGCCTCCTGGAGCGGGTGAGCCTGTGGTGTAGGATGGATCTTTGACTCCTGCCTGGAATATTTAGCTTCCAGAATCCTTTCTGGAGCATCAGCCTTTCTCATCTAAAACAATCATCTGTGCTTTGGTGGAACCTCATGAGATGGAATCTGCATAAATGCCATTGCTGCAGCCCTGTCTGGATTGAAACATACACTGTTGTATCTTAGGGCAGAAAGAAATGGTTGTGGTTCTCTCTTCAAGGCAAAATTTCTTTCATTCTTGACAGCTTTTGGAAAAAAGATGTTGTATATGGAGTTAAAATCTTTGATGGGGAAGTGAAAGAGTGAAATAAAAATGAATTATAGCTTAGTTGTTTCGACTTTTAAAGGTGAGGTCTTAAATTTCTAAAGTGGCCATCCAGCTGCTAAAAGGCATAACTTTTACAATTTATTACAGCACTTTTTCTCCTTTATGTCCAATAAAACACTATGGATGTTCTTGACCATACACCTCTGTCACAGCATGTGATAGACCCTGAGATGTGTTCCCTCAGGCCAGGGTGCCCAGGGCAGTGTTGGCTTTGGCCTCTTTCACCGGGCTGTGGGATGGGCAGAGCTGGAACGAGCCCTAAAACCTCAGTGGGCAGGGAGGCCAAACCAGCCCTGCCCTCTGTGGGGTGTGCTTGGAAGGAGGGCTGGGCTGCAAAGGAAGGGCTGTACCTTTTTCCCTGTGCTGTGGGGAAAATGCATCTTGATACCGTCGAGAGAGGGGACCTCTGAAACAAAAAGAAGACAAATGCAAAGAAATGTAAATAAAGCAGAGTTGTGTGGGGTTCTCTGTTGGGGTGGGAAGAGGAGGGGGAGCTGACAAACCAGACTGAGGAGTCATTGCCCTTTCTGACACTCCAAAAACTGGGGTTTAAAACCAGGGCCAATATCTCTGCTATATAGTGATGCTCAATTTCCTTACATAAAACATGTATACAAAACATGTACATTTTATGTACACTAAACATTTATATTTATTATTCACACATTCTTGTTTGTGTTAAATATAAAAATATAGAGTGAGTACATAATATAGCCAATATAGTAAGTATATAACATAGTATTTTCTTACAGTAAAATGTTGACTGTATTTGGTTCACTGCACTCCAGCTTATTAACATGAGTTTTAATTAAGCCTAGTGAAAATGTTGTCCCCTGTAACAGTTCAGTGGAGAAGCAGGACTGAATCCAGCAGTAATGCATACAATCTCTTCAGGGGAAAGGGAAAAAGAGAGACAGTAAATGCTTTCTAGTAGTGAACATGAAGGAAAACATCATCTCAGAAGGTCTGATGTAGGGTTGAAAAATGGACAATTGCACTGTTCCTAAATTGAGAGTAAGGAGATCCTGTGTATGTGGGGTCAGCTGGACAGGAGGCTGAATTATAATCCTGTGCTTCAAAGAGAATGTACAGACATTTCATCAGGGTGGGGTATTTCTAGAGGTTATGTGGGATGAGGTAACTCAGTGATGGGGAGAAAAAAGGATACTTCCCAAACTGGGAGTATTTGCACTGGTATAAATTTGAACAGCTCTGCCCGGAAAGTGCAGTAGATGGCCCACATCTAAAGACCTTTGAGTGTAATGGGGATTTTTCCATTGCTTTTTCTGGCTTTTTTTCCCTTGGAATTTGGCTGGGAAGCCTCACTAAAGCCATACAAAAGCAGGTCTTAGCCAACTGTTTATTTCCATTGCTGCTTAAGAAAACCAACGTGCCATGGAGTGTAACACAGTTCTGGAGCAGGTTTAGTTGGGTTCAATTGTACTTTCACTCCATCCCAGCCTGTGGATTTCTGCCACAGGGCTTATTTATTGCTCTTGTCTAGAAATCAAGGATTGGATGGTCCTTTTACTGTCAGACTGGCTGGGAACAGCCTTGCTCCTGGGTGATTCAGGTTAGCAGGGGATTCAGACACCCCTCCCAAGTGTCTCCCACCTTCACTTGCTAACACAGCTACCCCTTGGCTTAAATGGGGTATTTGTGTAGGGTGAATATGTACAGGAGCATATTTGGGAGGCACTGAGGAAAGCCTTGGGTGTGCTCATTTTTATTCTCACTGCCATCTTTGCAGGGTTGTAACACCCAGTCACACGAGGTGGGATCACTTTTGAAAACTCTGTGTTGCCACATTTTCTACAAATCCTTTTTCTGTATTAGGTCAGAGCACAAATGCTGGGGGGAAAGTGATTTATTGGTAAAGTTGTGATTTTGCTGAGAAAAGTTCAACAAAAAAATGACAAAGCCTCTCTCCCATCTGTCTCCCAAGCAGTATGAGCTCTATCTTGAGATATTGCTCATTGTTTTCATGCTTGGAGACAATAAAGAGCCTGTGACTCCTTCTCCTGAGAAGAGTAATAGATTTTCCTCTCTTGGGCTGGGCATGGTATTTGAAACGCTGTTGGAGTGTTTGCCTTCACTTATCTTCTCTTTCTTATCTCTTGAGCCTGCCAGGAAGTCACTGGAAGGGTTGTTTTGTGTTGTGAAGGGAGTTTTTCATTCCTTTCCATGTTCTACGATGTCTTTATCATTTACATTCCAGGGAATAACAGAGCTCTCTAAGAGCACAAGGCCACGTTGTCTGGGACTCAGCTCTGCACACCTTTGGCACTCTTTGATTTGTAGGTAGTGAGTTTTAAATCTCTTTAAAGGTATTTCTTTTGCAGTAGTGCAGGATAGCCCTCACCATGAAACCCAAATCCTGTGCTTGGTTTTGTAGGAACATAAGCCAAGAATAAATATATTTTACTGCTTGTGGGAAGGGCTCTATCCCAGCTATCCACGATGTGCTCTGACCACCTGCTGGAGGCAGCCTGGGGGGAGTGTGGATGTACTGACACCCTGCCTAAATTATCATGTCCTCACTGTCTCTGTGGTCTGAGAGGTTCTGGGTAATTGTCAGCGATAATTTTTTCCAGTCAGTGATATGGTGGAGGGTTTGATGGTGTCTTGCTGAGGAAGGATCCATGACTGTCCTCAACACAACTCCATTAACTTAAAACCAAAAAGAGTTCTCCCTTCTTGAGCAAGTTTCAGAGCTGGCACTTCCAAACTGCAGTAAAGAGTGTCCAGATGGACAGGAGAAGGACTGGGATAAAACCTGGCTCACAGCCTGGACTAATGCACAGTGAGGACATACCCAGAACATCCCTCTCTGGTTCTTCTGACACTCTCCTTTGCTCTCCCCTTGCAAAATCCACATTGTCCCTCCTTGTCTTTGCTCCTCAGCTCTTTATTGCCTTGGTAATACTGGCAGGATCTCCTGCTCCAGCTGCAAGACAGGCAGCTGGTAATAACAGAGGCATGAAACCAGCACGGGGGATTTACTGGTTTGACTCGAGATTCGTCTGCAGGAAATCTCCTGCTGAGCCCCAGGGTGAGTGCAGGGGAGGGGAGCATTGCTGGCTGGGACAGCCTGGAGCTGAACATCCCAACCAGCCCAGGGGCTGCCTGGGACAGAAAGTTGCTGAACATCCCAACCAGCCCAGGGGC
>JAWWLZ010000118.1:3711449-3722288 GCA_035041345.1 Poliocrania exsul | reverse complement strand
GGGAACTGATTAAAGCAAGATAAGCTGTTATTGAAACCATCCCAGGCAAACCCTTGGCTTCTGCAGAGAGGGATGGACTCTCCAGCACAGTTAAACACACGGGCTGGGGAACAGAGTGAGCAGCACTTGCTGTCAGCATTACAGCCCCTGACAGCAGGAGCTGGGCTGGGCCTCTCATCCCTGCACAGGGAAAGGGCACATTTGCTTCTTTGTTTGGCATTATGTAGATCCTGGCAGCTCTTTGTAAATGCAGCAGCCTCAATAATTCCTGAGAGCAGAGACAGAGTCCAGCTGGGGGTGCCACAGCCAGGCAGGACCAGAGTCAGGAGCCTTTTCTTCCCTAAAAACCACGAGAGAGGGGGCTGTGCAACAGCTGCACCCACGGGTGGGACCTGCTGGAGAGTCAGCCTGGCAGTGAGGAGAGAACAAAATGGGCACAGCCAACATATTGATCCAAGGCAGTTTTGCCCTTGGCATCCCCTGGGAATCCACCTCAGGTGCTTCAGTAGCATCAACCCAGGCAGAAATTAGACTGGCAAAATTATTGGTGGTGTGTCTAAGAATAGAAAGTTTGCCTCTTGTAGGAGCAAGTTTGCAAACAGATTGGGCAGTGTAATTGTTTACTGACAGAAAGCACATGGAAAGAGAAAGATGAGAGTAAATCCAGGGAAAAGAGTCTTACAATCTGCTGTGTATTTAAACCCAAACTTAAAACCCACCATTTTGCAGCAGAAGGTGCTTGTTTTTATTGCAGCCTTGGAGCTACATTTGTTCTCTCTCCTCTAATGCAGACCTAGAGTAAACTGAGTGGGTGAAGGTCAGATCACCTGTAATTCAGTGTTTAACAATATGCTTTGCATCAGAAAAAAAGAATCTGCAAGTGAAGAAATCATGAAGAAAACAAATGTAACCAGATCCACTGATAATGGGATTTATGGAGAAGACTGTAACAACCTTTCCTGTGGCACAAGCCTGACCCCTTTGCATTAGTCTGAGTCTAAACCCCAGACTCTGAGTTTGGGAAGGGGGCCCAGTTCTGGGGTGCTGGAAGGGATGCACATTTTCATCCCCACTGCAGTGGAATCAGAGCTCACAGCACTCAGGAATATGTTTGGAAAATTCCCTCTCCTTGTCTGCCCTACTTTTCTGTTTCATCACCATTTAAAAGCCTCAGCATCAGCCTGATTTTGGAGGCACTTGGCAGCCAAGGAGTGGTGTTTGATGGGAAAATATGCTGGGGAGAGAGAAACTGACTCTTGCTCTTGGAATTCTGTCCTGAGTTACGGCTCCTGTTGGGTTGGGGATACTAATCTGAAATGAAGTGAAGAGGAATGGGTGACAAGTCCTCTTTTGACCCATAGCAGGACAAAGGGGCCAGAGCAGATCAGCAGAGTCTCTTCTGGCTGACAGAGCATTGCAAAGGGTTTGTTTCTCTGTGTTTCCCAATCATTTCAAGTATCACTCCCATCACACCAGAGATGTCAAATGAGTGACAGGCAGGAGATGAAAAGCAGAAAATAAAGGCAGGTGAGGAGTAAGTGTTAATTAAAACAGGATTCAGAATAATCATCAAGATCCTTTTCATATCTGCTGCCTCTAAACCTTCCCTTAAGCCCCATTCTGATTTGATTTACGTGGCCATTTGCAATGATTTATAGTGGCTGTTTCCCTGTGATGAAGTGTCTGCAAGGTGATCCATCCACGATCAGACTTTGTGCTGCTGATCCTCTGAACTCACACACTTGGCATTAACATCTGTGTGCTGAAAATTAGGGCTTATGTGACTGGGAAAGAGTGTGTTCCACAGCATCTGTCTGCTGAAACCCTGGGAGTGAAGCTGCATTTCTTTGCTTTGAATTAGCCAGCAGGCTCCAGAAGTGGGAGACAGCCCTAACTTTTAGGGAAAAGAAACCACATTAATATTTACAGCATTGCTCAGGGGGAAATACATCTAATTGGCTGTCGAGCAGAATTTGATCCCAGATTGATGAGACTTTGAGGTCTGTGTGTGTACAAACCCAAGGACACAGGTCTGTGAGTACACACAGGTGTGTAGGGAGAGATGTATGGAGGGTCTGGAGTGCTGTGAGTGTGTGGATACCTGTGGGGTGTGTTTGTGTGCACACACCTCCAGGTGAATCCTGCTTATCAGTGAAATATTTCAGAGAGACACCTGTGCAGTTTCACATCAGCCTGGAAGCCTCCTTTGATCTCAGAGTTGTTGGGAGTTGTTCTGGAAGCTTTCTGAGCTGTGCATATCGAGGGATGAGAGCTCAGGCTCATTTTGTACCATTGCAATGTTTGAGCCCCCAGTTCTGTGAAGCTGGTGGGGCTCTGGTTTGGTTTCCCCACATTAAAACCCCCTGGAAACAGCTGGTTTGGCAGCTGGAGTGGGACCAGAAGGGGTGAGAGCAAACAAAAATGTTCAAATTTAGTCACCACTTTCCCTTGTGATTTATTTTCCAGCATCTGCAGGAGTTCAGCTCCCTCCACACAAGGAGCAGATTTAATGCCATGCTGGCACCTGCCTGGGCAGGACAAGGAGTGTCCCCACCCACCAGTGACTCTGCAGGAAAGGTACTGGCTGAAGCCTCCCAGCAAATGGTTTCTGGTGCCAATAATTGCCCCTCCTCCATTCTGGGCTGCAGACTGAGAACCAAACCCAAAGTACAGAGACTGCAAAGTGTTTTCTGTAGCTCAGCCCCAGGTTTACAGCTCTGCTGTGGCTAAACTGGGAGCTGGAATATAAATTTTGGCTTTTCCTTCCTGGAATGCGTGTATTGGATTGAGTAATGGATTTTTATGGGATAAGAGATGGATGTATCCTTTTAAAAAGGAGTGAAGTGGTGGAATGATTCCCTTTCTCCCACTTGGGAAGGTCTCACATACCCATCCTGGGCTGAACAGTGTGCAGGGAGCACTGTCCCTCCATGGGCTGGAGGGAAAAGCTTTCCTAGGTAGGAAAACCCCCTAAAACCCTGGGAAGGGTTGGGAAAGGGAGTGAGACAATAGTACATCGTTCTCATTTTGGAAGGAGTTTAGCCAGGACAGGAGCAGGAAGCAGCCAAACAACTATGAAACACATTAAGAGCGTTTCCTAATCAAAAAATCTCAGATTTGGGAAAAAATATTGCAAATTTTCACAAAAAATGTGTTACAAAACAAGTTTCCAAAGTGTTTGTTGGGTGGATTTAACAGAATTATATCCCTTGGTGTTCTCAGTATTGGGAAGACTGAACTGCAGGAATGTGAGATTCTTGGCAAGGAAGTTTCCCCCAAGGTATTTACAAACACATCTCCTTTCTGAACATTTCTGTTTGGGTGCTTTTTTGAAGAGTGTTGCTGATACCCCAAGCTTTGCATTGGCTCTTTACAGGTAGAATAACAACATCACACAAAATGAGAGAAACCCAGAAAAAGAATCTTAAAAATTGCAGATTGGTCTCTGTGGAGTGGATGGACTGGAGAGTCCAGGGGAGAGGTCCCAGTAAATGTTAGAAATAACACACATGTACAAACACCCTTTTCTGCTACAGTCTGGGCACCCTGGGCCTGAGTGACACAAATCAGGGGAATGGATCCAGGGGCTCTTCTCTCCTTTTAAAAATAGCCAGTCCTTGGTGCTGCAGGGGATTCATAACTCCCAGGCAGGGATCATCAGAATAATTAGGCCAAGCTTCTTTTAAATGTGTTCCAACAGCCAACACTTTGGTTACTTCCCAAGTCTCTGTCCCAGAATTAGGACATTGTGCTTCCAACACACCTGAGATTCTCTTACTCTCCTCTGAGCTGGTGGAAGTCTCAAGGAGAGTTTTGCCCCATTTTTTCTCCTCCTGTGGGTCCTGCTCTGGGCTGTGGTGCAGGAGGTGTTTGTTTGCAAAGGGAAAGGAAATCCCATTTGCTCAGCAAACTGTGGCAGAGAACAGACTCCCTTCTTGTGATCTCTGACAGGCCAAATGTGTCCCTTCCCAGTGCCTTTCCCCAGGGATGAGTGACAGGAATGCCAATGGAGCTGATCCCCACTGTCCCTGTCTCTTGTTCCTGCAGCACTTTGGAAAGTCAGGTGTCTGGATTTATTTATATAAATTGCAAATTGTGTACTCTGCCTCAAACCAGCTGCAAACCCCCTCCTTTGGGTTCTTCCTTAGAAAGTCCTGTGTGTAATTTTGGATTTAGGCAGTTTCCCTCTCCCTTTTCTGTATCCTCCTTTTAAATGATGCCTCTTAAACTGCTGAGGGTGCTTGACTGCACAGGCATTTTATTGTGCTTTTGTTGCACTCAGAGCCCACTTTGGGCAGGTTCTTTAAAGGATCTCGATTTTCATTCCATTGCAGAACTTTGCAGCCAATTTTTACAGCATTTCAATGCAGTAAATTGGATGTGCAAAATGCAGGTGGATTCCAGCAGTGGAGGAAGCTCCACACAAATAGTGTGGCTATTTAGAGGCCTGATTATCCAGACTGCATTCCCAGAAGGAGTTGCTGTGTACAGATCAGTCCAAATGCTTCCTAAAAAGCTGCTGTGGCTCCTAAGCTGTTTCACTGGAGCCACAATGAGATATAACTCCAGGGGCATCCACAGATGGAAGTGTGCAGGAAACCCAGAGGCAGCACACAGGCTTCTGGGGCACAGAAATAAAGAAAAAGGACTGAAAATGCAAACACCTGAACTAGGTAAAGGTGCTCTGTGATGTGCAGGGGCCCAGCATGGCCCTCCTGTGGGGACAGAGCCATGGGATGGAGGTGCCAAGGGATGCAGGACAAGGGAAATGTTTAGATCCATTCAGTTCTTCTGAACTGAGGCAGCAATTGCAGGGTAAGGCATGGAACACATTTCTTTAAGTCTTGATTCCAAGACTATGAGTACACTAAAGCATTCACAAAGCTGTTTTTAAACTGACATCACAATGCCTCTTGGAAAGCTCCAGACAGAGTACAGTGCAAATATTATTATAGGGCACAATTAAAATATTGAGTTAAGTGGTGTGACCAGCTCTGTTTCATAAAGCAGCTCACCCCAAAATGGGTTATTTTATGTGCCCTGGACATGGATGGAGCCAGTGCTTCACTCAAGGGTTCTAATGCCAAAAACATGGAATCTCTTCAAGGCTTTGGGATATTAAATGGTTGTATGACTGGGATTTGTCAGCCTTGGTGGCTGGAAATGGCTTTGAGGGAAAAATTAAGAAAGGAGGCATTGAAAGATTTAAAAACGGTTCTTATAAGGCTCTTATGGGAAGAGAAAGGGTGGGAATGTGCACACAGCTGTGTGGCTTCTGTATGTCCTCCATTAAGTGCTAGCCCAGCCGTGTGCTTAGGCCGCAGCCAGAAATACTGAGCGTGGAAGAGGCAATTTCAGAGCAGTTGGAGTGTCTCCCTTGGAGCTTTCCCTCCAAGTATGTGTAAAGATGGTGGTAAAGGGTTGGAAGGGCCACAGCTGTGCAGGCGGGTGTGTCCTGTGGGCACACGGGAGGGGACAGCAGGAGGGGACACCCTGCCTGGGACATCCACCCCTGGCACCAGGGGTCCGAGTGCCGGGGCTGTGAGAGCATTTGGGAACATCTCTCTTCAGTGTTTCTGTTCTGTGGGCCTTGTTGTGATGGCCAGGGATGTAAATGAGCCGATTGCAGCAGCCAGACTGAGCATCAGAACAGTCATTAGGCCTTCGGAGGGCCAGGGAAGTGTTAAAACCTGCACGGAATGACTAAGTGATCCATTATGTTTGGCAACTGCAGCCTCATTTCCTACCTGCTGCTCCTCTCGTGGTCACTATCAAGCAATTATTTCAGATAATGAGGGGACCAGCCCATTTATGAGGGGCCATCAAGAACTCATTATCCCGCTCGAAGCGCTGTACGGGTTGTTAAACGGGACCTGAGGGTACGGATTCAAAAGTGTTTTCCTTGCTTTCTTTGGAGGGGAGGGAGGGAGGGACTGGAGGGAGGTCACCAGTTCTGCAGAGTTTGTAGAACACACCCCACTGCCTGCACGTGGCAGGAATGAGCTGTTCCTGCAGCATCCCGCGAATAAAATAACAACTGGCTCTGAGGAGCAGCTCTGGGAAACTCTCCTGGTGTAAATTGTTGGGAAGGAGGGGAAGGCCAGGGTTCAGCTGGGACAGCTGGGTTGGCATCTGAGTGCCAAGGTAAGGCAGGAACATTGCAGGTATGTGTTCCTTGTAATATTTTTTAACTCCTACTGCCTTGCTCCCCCCAGGCTGGCTGCCTTCCAGTCCGAGTGTCTCCCCAGCTGGGTGGGGGCTGATGGGGTGTGGGTCCCATGGGATTGGCCAGCAAAGGGTCTCCTGTGTGTGCAGCTGCCCATCAGAACTGGTGGGTTTGGGATGAGGTGACCCTGCAAAAAGAGAAGTGACAGTTCTCTTGTTCCTCATCTCTTCAACAAAGAACAAATAAAACAGGAGACTTTTGCCTCAAAACCAAAGCACACTCTGAAAAAGGGCATTACCTGAAAACTTTCTGTAGCTAAAGCTCAGATTGGTTCCTTTATGTTTTTCTTTCCTTTCTCTCGGGGGCTCAGTGGAAAGAGCTGCTGGAATGCTTTTTTTACCCAAGATCCATTGTTTTCTAGGGCCAGTTCTCCAAACATCCCCCTCTCCCCATTTCAGCCAAGATGTTTGCCCCGGGCTGTGTCTGGTACCTCCTGCTCTCAAACCAGTGCAGGCAGGAAATAATTCTGGGCCCTTTTTCCATACCTCGGCACAGGGCTGAGTGCCTGGTCTGCCTCCTGAAGGGATCTCCCTCCCCTGTGCTGCAACCTGAGAGTTTGCTTCACCCTTGGGCAGTGAAAGGGGGTGCAGTGTAAAGAGATAAGGGAAACCAGAGAGATACACAGGCAGAAATGTGCTGGGATACCTTTCTTTCCCCCAGAGAAGTGCCCTGCTCAGCATGAGTAGCTCTGATGCCACCCAGAACAGGATTGGTTATGTTTTCTGCCATCCTGGAAGAAACATTATGGCCAGGCTGGGAGAAAAGAAAGGAATTCAGTGTTGAACGTGTGTCTTCCCCAAAATGGTTTCCCAGACAAGGCTCAGGTAGATGCCCTCAAGGGCAGTGGGTGCTCCCAGATATTCCTTGTGTTGTGGGAGCAGGGACTCCTGTGAGGCCCTTGCAAACAGGATTGGTGTGTTTATGCTGCTGACTGGGAGGGCACAGCTCTCAGAGCCTGCACTGGGGCTTTCTCAGACTCGTGTGCCTCCTTGGGGACATGTGCTCTCCTGACACCAGCAAAGGGAAGGGACCTCCATGATCCCTTTGCCTCTGTCAAGGGTGGCTCCTCTAAATTCCTTTACAGTGGATCCATGGGGCTCTGTCCTATACCAGCTACTGGAAAAGTTGGTATTTAAAAGCACACATAAAAAAGAAACTAAACTTTTGGGGTTTTTTTAGATGTTCTCCCATCCCTTTGAATATTTTTGTCTTTAATTTGATAAAATAAATATGTAGTGCTTTCCCTTTTCCATTTTCTTCAAGGAAACTCTGTTTCCCTATGGATAAGAGTTCTGTGTGCTTGTAAAAAGCTTGTTCAAAGGCCTTGATTACTGCTGAAGAAATCATGTAGGATCTAAGCTATGGCTTTGTGCAGATTCAGAGACAGTATTTCCTGAAGAAATAGGCTACAGTTCCAATTAAAGCAGATTTTGGTGCCTCTTTTAATTTACTTTTTGAATTTGAGAGCTCCCAACACGCTCTGTCTGCAGAGGCAGGTGAGGAACCCGAGGGTGGTGAGGCCCCTGTGTCAGCAGTGCCACAGTTGAGCAGTGCACAGTTGAGGCTCTCAGCACTGCCAGCTGGGCAGGGCAAGGGGGGCACCATCATTCCCAGGGTATCCTTTCCCAGCTGTATCTGCACCTCTCACCTGGACACTTGAACCTCAGGCCTGGCCCTTCCCAGGGACAAAGTGTCCTCCTCAGCAGCTGGTTCCTCCCAGCTGGGTGCCCTTTGCCCAGGGGCAAACACATGGATTGGGAATGTCCCCAAAGGCTTCAGGTTATCCCTCAGGATGAGCAGAAGGGAAAAATGACCCCTTTATTTTGAAGGCAGGGTAGCTCACACTGGTTCAGCAGTGAGGGAATTGCACATCACCTCAGGATAAGTGCCCAGCTCAGCAACAGGGATGGATCTTGGGAGAAGGTGCCACTCTCAGGCTGTTGGGGACACCAACTCACTTGCAGAGCTCAATGCAGGGACTTGTTTAGTCAGGGGGATGAGGCAATTACTGAATTAGTGTCTTTTTATTTCAGAAGAACATCCCTCACATATCATTTCTCTCATAAAGGACTTAGGCAAAATACAATATTATCTCAGTTAAACAAAGGGTTTTTCTGTGCAGCTCTGTCTCCCCAAGTGGAGCAGGATGACAGCCAGACCAATGGACATCCCATAATCAGCACAGTTATTCACAATTGGTTCAGATGGAGTCAAACCCTTTTCCTCCCACCAGTGTTGTTTGCAGTTTGTGGCTGGGGAGGAGGAGGAGGAGGGGCTGTTTGTGTGTGCTGTGATCAAGGACTGCTGATGACCAGCCTTGTGCTTTGCTCTTTGTTTGTCCCAGGTGACCAATGGTGGGTGTCTGAGCCAAGCACAGCCGAGCCAGAGTTGCTGGATTGATAAATGCCTGCTTTTATTCCTTCCTGGCAAGCCAGGGTGGCACAAAGATGGGAGAAGGGAAGGACAAACATGTGGGTTTAGTGAGCAGGTGGATGGATAATTCCCAACCCAGCCTGTGAGCCCTGGGCCACTGGAATGTGGCGTTACAGTAATGGCAGATTGATGGCAACAGTCCTTGCTGGGGTCCCTGCCAGGAGCACACACTGCCCACAGTCAGCCTGTTGGTGCTCTTCTCTCCTCATTTCAGGTGCATTACAGAGCTGTGGAGGGGGCAGGGGGTGCTGTTAGTGAGTGAAGGGGATTAAATGGAGCTGAGTGCCCCAAGAGTTGCTCCCCCAACAGACCCAGGACCTTGGCAATGGCCAGAACACTCAAACCCACCCCTGAGAGCTGCTGTCAGAGCAAGAGAGGCAACATTTGCAGAGGGAAATTTGGTCCTGGATTAAAAAACTTGGCTGTGCTTTTTAAATATTACATTGCAGTTCATCCTGTGGATGGTCTAGTGAGAGCAAGTCTGACCTATTTGCCTCAGCATGAGCCTGGCTCTGGAGAGCTGGGCTTAGTTCACAGCTCAGCCACAGGCTAAAGTATTGGACATGACATGTGCCTCTTCTCCCTTCTGTAATGAGAAGTTATTGCCTCAGTTCCTCATCCTGGGGAGAAGGGAGAATTCATTAATTTCCTGTGTTCTCAGGTACTCTGATCACAAAGGTCACACATAAATTACAGCATGAAAGTAACCAGCTGTTTTAGTGGGTTAGTCCAAGAGTTAACACACCATGAAATACTCATATTAAAATGAGCAGCTGCCATTGGAGAAACTAAAGAAATGGCCCACAGGCTCCCTCACTTACTGTTTGTGGTTGGTTATATCAGAGATGCTCTGTAGATGTAAATCCTGATCAGAGTTCTCTATAATCACAATAAATTGTGTTTTTCAGCACCCCCAACTCCTGCAGAGGTTTTGTTACTTCCAAGACACCCCTCCAGGAAACAGCACTGTGGGAGTTTCCCCACTCAGGTGCTTGAGCTGATCCTTCACCTGCAAACAGCAGCACCAACAGCTCAGACTCAAGTCAGCATCAGAAGGTAAATCTGCTGCTTCCACCCCAGCACAGTTTCTCCTCCTTAAATACAGACTGGTGAAATCCAAAATGCTGCTTCTAATTAAACCTTGAATTTTGGTTTCAGCTCATTTAATTTAGCTCATTTCTGTCTCTGCTCTGTTTACATTTTATATTTCAGCAGTTTCTGGGAATGGTCAAATCAAAATGTGAAGCAGCAGAAAATGTTCCAAACAGGAAGCAGAATGGTCCCCATTTTCATTTCAGGTACCACAGGTAGGAAAGTGCCTTATTAAAGAAGATATTTTCAACTTTTTGTATCCCAATGATGATATTTTGTGTAGAATTCACTGTATTTTTGTTGGCTTGTCTCTCTTTCTTTGCTCCCACCTAAAGCCAGTTAAGTCTGTAATTTGACTTCATTGTTATTCCTTGTGATTTTTAACATCTTGCAATTTTATTTCCTGCATGAAAGGACCACTCATGGGATGGCAGAGCAATTCCATTTTTATTAAAAAGAAAATCTGTGAAGATATCACACAAAGATTGAAGTGATGGGTGGGCAAAGCTAAACAATCCACCACTTTCTATTCTTTAAAGCCTTGAGTTTTTGATGCTCTAGACAATGATTTAATGCTTGGAAGCACTAAATGATGGAAACACCAGAGCCCAGTGCTAGGGCTGGCTGTATGTAAAACACCAGACCAAAGTACTTTCTGCCTGCTTTTTAAACTGGCTTTGCTCTGTTTTGGGGAGGGAGAGGTATTTTTAACCAGAGCTTTTCTGCTGTAACTCTTCAAATAACACAATTTAACAACCATTCCAGTTCCCAAGGGGAGGAACAGTGACCACCCAGGAAAGGAGACTTCCCTCCTCCCTCCAAGGCATTCCAGCCTCAGGTAAGAACTGCTCCCACTCCCAAGGAGAATTCTCAGGGAAACACAGACCACACACTGCAAGTTGCCAAGGAAACCAGATTCACTTCTGATACTACATGATGATTATTTCAATCTCCTTATTTTTCCCCACCCACACATATACCTTAAAATTAGAGTTGTCCTTCATGGGCTGATGACCACCAAGGCATTGCCACTGAGGACATCACATTGGCTTTGCTCCCTGGATCCAGCCTGGAGCCCCTCTCATTTT
>JAWWLZ010000118.1:3693446-3706832 GCA_035041345.1 Poliocrania exsul | reverse complement strand
AAATAGGCCCCCAGCACATGTGGCTGCTGGCACAGGAATTGCCAGGGCTGAGCTGAGCCCAGGCCCAGGGTTTGCCACGTGTGTGACTGTGTGTGCTGAGCAGGCAGGGGCTGTGGGAGCAGCCTGGGAATTGCCAGGGCTGAGCTGAGCCCAGGCCCAGGGTTTGCCACGTGTATGACTGTGTGTGCTGAGCAGGCAGGGGCTGTGGGAGCAGCCTGGGAATTGCCAGGGCTGAGCTGAGCCCAGGCACAGAGTTTGTGGCTGTGTGACAATGAGTGCTGAGCAGACACTCAGGGGCTGTGGGAGCAGCCTGGCACCTCCAGCCCCTGCTGCAGGAGCTGTGCTGGCAGTGCCAGGGCAGGGAGGGGCACAGCACACCCAGGGCTGGGGCTGCATCCTGAGGGAAGCCATGGGGATGATTCTGGTTTGATCTGACACAGGGGCCAAAGGCAGAAACACCATCGAGCCAGAGCTGGGGAGACCTGGGCAAGGGAAGGGCACAGCAAATATTAACCCTGTGTTTGCAAACACAAGGAACAGAAAACTATTGCTGTAATCCTTGCCAGGCTTAAACTCTCCTGTCCCTTCCAAGAGATTAAAAACGGGTCAAATCAGAGTAATTAGAGGTTGAATGTTCCTTGTCCTGTTTCCCTGCCCACCTTCACAAGGGGATGCCAATCCAAGGAGGCTTTTGTCACACTTCTGTCCCCTCTTTGATCCCAGTGAGTGCTGCAGGAATTCTGCAGTTCTGTGCATTTTGAAATATGGATTTCCATCTTGTGGGTTCAGGAGGAAATTTCCTCCCAAACACTTGAATTGTGGTGGTAAAGTTCAAGCTGATACATTTTTTTGTCTCTGCCAGTGAACTGTGGAAAGCTTCTTCTGATCACCTGCTATAGAGATTCATTTATTAATTGTATTATACATACTCAATTACATATTGTCCAACTTCATTAATTTTGTATTACAATAGTGTATGATTATATATTATATTATTAATTTTCTATAAATTGTTTATTAATTGGATGCCTCTGTAGTTGCCAGACACTTGCAAGTATTTAGGACAGACTCCACCCTACATTACCCAGTCTCAAAAATCAAGAGTTTACTCTGCTGAAAGTTAAAAAGCTCTTGAATTCCACGTGGGGAAAGTTCTGCTGTGCTGAAGTGAAGAGAAGCAAATGAAAAAAGAGCTCACACTTTCCAAAGCACAAAGATTTTGATAGATACCCACCAGAAAGCTTTTAGTCTGTCATGTGTGTTATGACTTGGTGTTTTTGCCTGGCTGTTTGTCATTGCCTACATCATGATTTTAGGCAAAGGCTGTTCCTTTCAGCAGTGCAATGCAGGATTGAGTGGGCTGTGAGTTCTGATGGTGCCACCCCATTAGCTCAGGCTCAGAGTGTGCCAGAAATGATGCAGAATTAAACCCCTCTGCATTTGTTTAGGAAAACCTCAACATGCTACGAAATACCAGACCTAAAATGCATCCAACTCCTCCAAAGTACCTGATCAGTAACTTTTGGGGTGCCCCAAGGTGAACGAATGCTGGGCAGTGAATAATTCAGGGAGTGTGGGCAGGTTCTGCTCCACACCTGAGCAGGAGCAGGGCAGGTTTTCTCCAGCACATTTTGTTCTACAAAATCTCTGCTAAATAATTTGTATGAACAATTATTGCTGTTGAGAGCATTTATGAGCCCTTCCCTGTGTCTATGATTCAATTTTGAGCTCTTTCAGGCAGTTTTAATTGGGTGCATCAATCAAATAGTATAATTTCCTTTTCTTGACATAACCCTACTAATGAAGTATCTTTTTCTCTGATTTGTAGCCCATTGTCTAATCCAGAGTGATGAGCCCTAATCTCTATGATTTGGGAGAACATTTAGGGCCATGTTAATCTCTAAACTGCTTAATTGCCTTCCTGAATAGAGGGAGGTTTAATATTAGCTTTAATGAGGCTCTGAATTAGCTTTTTTAGGTCATTAAAAAAATGTAAATTTAAAAAGTTACTGCCCCCACATGTCCACTTTCCTCACTCCATTATAAAAACAAGGTGCAAACTGGCTCTGGTTCATATCTGTGTGTAAGTGGAGCTCCAGTTTCCATCAGTACAGTAATACAAGGTGTAAAAAGGCTCCTTTCCCTGTGGAAATTCAATTTGGTGAAGCCAGTCAAGGAAGGTCCTTCAGGAAAGGAAAGAACAACTCTTATATCACATATAAACCTGAAATTCTCTCCCCATGAAAATCCATGGAATGTGGCATTGAACATGTGAGGATGAGAATGGATTTGTAATAATGGCTTTTTAGAGGAGGATAAATATTTGATTATGTTGTCAATGTGTGTTTCTCAGAAATATAAAAACATTCTACACTCTGATGAATTCCAGCTACACTTAGTTCTGAAACCAGGCAGGTTTTGTGGTGTCTCTGATCTTCCTTCCCCCACAGTTGCCATTAATAAATTAAGACTATTTGGAGTACACAGAAAATGATGGTAAAGGGAAAGGATGTGTAGTTTTTGTTTGACTTTGGGAATGTTTTCCTCCTTAACTCAGTAACTTTGAGAGCCAGCACTGAACACACAGAGTTAGAACTGAGCTAAACAGCAGCAGATCCTGAGCTCTCCCCTTTGCAGTGTGGGTGCTGCTCAGGTCACAGTGGGGCTTGAGTGTGGTGGGCAGAGCAAATGAGGCAGCAAATGCAGCCCCACAGCAGCACTGCCAGCCTTGCTGGGGCCTTGGCAGGGATGGGACTGGGGATGGGGCTAGGCCAGGAATTGCACAGATATATATATATAGATATATATATATATATAGATATATAGATATATAGATATATATATATATACACAGACACACAAAATACTTGCCTTGCTCTGCAAGCTTCTTGGAGCCAATGCCAACATCAATGGATGGCTCAGCCTGTAACAGCCCTCTGTGAGCAGAACAATGTTCCCTGACCTGTGCCCCTGGGTGCTGGAATGAACGTTGCACTCACAGCCCAGGCATTTTTATAGACATGGATTTCCAGACCCTTTTCTTGGTCCTACAGAAGGTGAACAATGTGATGCTAATGATGTTCTTTTGAGAGTGGCTCCATGATATTTAATTGCTAAAGTGCTCCTGGGAACAGGAATTTGTGGATGATTATTGCCCATTCCCCAGCCCAAGGCAAAGCCTCAGCAGGAGCCCCTGAGCTTGGGTTGCCCTTGGCCAGTTGTCTCCCTGCTCCCCCAGCTCATGTTTCCCTGCACTGGGACATGCAGAGGTTCCTCCTGCCACGTGCTTGTTGTGGTTCCCAGTGATGTGTGAAATTGGAGCCTGGCTGGAATTTCCTTCAGCAAACTTGCATTGTTGGAGGATCAAAATATTGACAGCCTGATTTGATAATTGTAACTCAATTTGTTTCATGCCTTAGGGCTGGCATTCAAATATTACTTCAGGATTATGTTACACCATTTATGGCTTTCCTTCAGCAGTCTTGATGAAGCTGCCTTTGGCCCCTGTTCTCTACATCTGGCTGAAAATTTCACATTTAATGTTTTCCAACTTCATGTTTTTCACTGAAAAATGCCCCTGTCTTTAAATATAAACTTTGCCCAGATTTATGCATTTTTTGTTGGAGTCAAACCTTACACTCAAGTGGTTTAGGGAAAAAAAATAAATCTTGTTTTTGTCTTACAGGAATGAAAATTGAATGGTTCAATTATTCATTTCAAAGCAGCTCTTCCTTCTAAAGCTTGGAAACTCCATTTCAGTGGAGGAGAGGGGGAAAACGGAATGCATTTCTTGAACTAAGGTAACTGGAAGAAATTAGGATCACAGGGAGGGGTTTGTTTGTTTGTTTTGTGCCCCTTTCAGAGCAGACACCATTTTTCAACAAGCTTTGCTGTTTTCACACCAGATGGCTTTATTTTTCCAATACTTTATTTTCCTCACATACATTTTCCCTGCACATGGAAAGAGGATGTGTTTGCTTTTTACTGATCTGCCAGATATTCAGCTCTGCAGTAACTCATCCTGGCATCTGCTCCAGATTTGGTGGTCCATGGGATGTTCCTGGCGTGGTATGGAATAGCAGGAAGAGCCAGATAATCCCTGTTCAGCAACCACCATAGCTACAAGAAGAGCTGTTTGCCAAATCGAGCCTTTCAAGGGTTCAGTTAATAAATTAAACTGGGGCTCAGCCTGTTGTGGGGTCCCTGGAGCCAGTCCCCTCTTGCAGGGCAGTTGGTTTGCACCCCAACTCTGAGACTCTGCCCTGTGCCAGCCCCTGGAGTGACAAATATGGATCTGGGGGGGCTGAGGGACACTCACATCTTGCTGCCTCAGCACTCCTGTCCCTGTTTGCCATAAACAAGGGAGAAACTGCCTTTAATGAGAACACTTGGTGCCAAAAAATTTTTGCAAGTGCTAATGTTTAACTATCTGATTGCATTATTAAGAATTTATTCTATTTTGGAGCCACTGTTTGACATTCTCAGAAGACAGATCACCCTCATTAAGAGGCTGAGAAAGGCTGAAACTGAGCTTGGGAATGAAATTTAATTTGTCACTGAAACGTTAATATAGGAGCAAACACTTCAATTGTGCCATCTGCCTCCTTCTCCAGGGTCTGAGGAGCTGCAGCTTTTCATCCAAGGAGCCATGCCTTGCTTTGGCCTGCCCTTGGTCCTTGGTGCAGGGCTGTGGTGCTGCAGCAGCCAATTGATACTGGCATAGACCTGCATTTTCTGTACAGTGAGAGAGGAGAGCTGGATTATAGAGAGTAAAAATCTCAGACACAACTGGCCTTGCAAATGCCATTGCTGCTGCATTAGGGTTTGTGCTCTGAGCATTAAAAGCACCACCATGTGCTAAATATGTCTCCATCTCCAGTGCCCAGCAAAGAGGGATCCATTTTTGCTCTCATCTTAACGTCTCTGGTTCCTTGTTTTGAGCAGGTGTCACCCAGGACTCCAGCACAGGAAAACCTGGGCCTCAAATCTCACTTTAATTTTGTGGCCCCTCTTTTTCCCTTAGTTCTGCTGTTCCCATCCCACAGAACTCATTTCCCAGCCCGGTGTCTGCAATGTGGCTCAGCAAACACAATGGAAAAGGGAATAGCCATGGCAGAACCAGCCCTGGGCACCTGAGAGGCTCTTCTGGGGAAAGCTCAGCCTGTCCTGCAGCTGCACAGCAATGCCATGGGCATGGTGGGCATGGTGGGCACGGGGGCTGCAGGCCCTGGCACGCAGGAGGAGCAGCACCAGCCGCCAGACTGGGCACCTAAACAGGGTCAGAGCCCACACTGTGAAAGTGTCTCTGGTACCTGAGGGTTTGTCTGCTGAGGGGGGGCTGAGGGAATGACCCCCCCTGGGGAGAGCAGGAGGTGCTGAGTGTGAGGGTGAGCATGGAAGGGGCTCAGGAGGGGAGGACACTGAACACCCCAAAGCACAGGCTGATGGCAGAGAAACCCAGTAATTAACAGGGGGATGTTCACTTGATTGATTTCAGTGCATATTTAGTGCACTGTTCACGGCTGATTTATCTTGATATCAATTATCAATGCAATCAGCTTGACCAGAGAAGAGTTAATTGCATTGCTTGTCAAAAAGGAGGAATTTTTCCTAAGGAAAGCTGATTTTACACATAATCCATCATTTGCAATTGGTGGAAACTCCAAGGAAAGGCTCCTCTCTCACCTGCAGCATCAGGGATTCAGAAGCCACGTGGATGTGGCACCTGGGGACAGGGGTTCGTGGTGGCCTTGGCAGTGCTGGGTTAATGGTTGGACTCTGATCTGAGGGGGCTTTTCCAACCTAAAGGATTCCAGGATTCTGTGAAAAACTCCCTTGAAAGCCAATATCTCTCAGCACTGTGCAAAATAGCCCCTTTTCCCTGCTGGTGCTCCTGTGCTCAGCTAATGATCTGGATCAATGATTCATAAGAAGCTGAACTGTGCTAACATTTCCTTCTCTGTAATTGAAAAAGGAAAAAAAAGGAAATTGTGTGGCTGAGTAGCACCAGCACGTGTGGGAGGTGCTAACACTGCTCCAGGGAAAGCAAGGGATCTGACTGCTGTCTAATTAGGAACAGAGAATTGCAGGACTGGAATGAGGCACTTAGAGCAAAAAGTGGAACCAAAGACCACCCCAAACAACAACAGCAGCAAATACCCCAGAGAAAGGGGGAGCTCTGGCTGGGTCAGTGACAGTGGTGTTGGGATGGTCAGGGCAGTGCCAGGGGCAGGGGAAATGGGAAGGAGAAGCCCCAGGTTGGTGCTGCTGGGAATGCAGGAGGGGCTTCTGTGGCCTCAGCAGGGCCAGGAGCTCAGGGGGCTTTTCCTGCTGGAGAGCAAACTGCTCCAGTCTCTCCATCCCTTTTGGCTGCTCTGCTGTTTGGAACACCATTCTGGAAGCTCTGCCAGCTGAGATGACAATGAACCTGCACCAGCAGCAGCACCAACCTGCACTGGGGCCTCCTACTCACCTGAGGAAACAAAGGGGGACTTTTTATTTCCCAATAATTAAAATCATGTACAGGATATCTTTGCTGCCATTGCCTCCTGGAGGAAGCAAATAGGAAGTGTTTGATCCTCCACTGAGGAGCAAAACAAGAGGCCGGAAAGCTTTTCATGCTGTAGCACAGGCGGGTTTTAATATTGACAATTACTGTGTTTGATATGCAGGGTGTGCCCCGGTAATGAAGCTGGTGGTGATGGTTTGACATGGCAAAGATTCGTCCTGTGCTGGGAACGTTGTCACTGAAACCTTGCTGTGCATCAGCAGCACTGAACAAGCAGGGACAGTGACAGGAAAAGGAATGGAACAAAGGAGAAGTGGAAAAGGCCTGGAAAAGGCACTTCAAAGACATTTTACCAAACTTCAGGACCCAGCGAATGTCTTGCAGGTCATGTAATCATAATGAAGAGAAGAAAACAGAAATGAGAAGGTACTTTATATTCCATTATTATATTTTATTATATTTTTATTATGTTACTGCTTTTATTTTTTATATTATTGCTTTTATTATTTTGTATTATTGTTTTATTATTATATTTATTTTTATATTATTGGTTGTTTTTGTTCTATTACATTATTATATTTCTATTAAATTTTTAACTGTATATGTGGCATAAATACCAACACTGGCAATTTCCCAGTGAAATTCCAGGTGGGAGAGGCTGTGGAATTCTATGTCAAGTACAGATGATTAAGTTAAACACTCATCTTCCTCTCAGTGTGTGTCCATCTCAAACAATTATTTTATTTCATTTTATTTATTTAATTTTATTATTTTTGTTTGTTTGGGGTTTTTTTGTTTAGTGGTTTTTTGTTTGCAAGTTTTCCCTACAGTTCCTTCCCCCACCACAGCATTTGTGGTGAATTGCTGTGGAGTTTGTCGACTTCACACACTCAACAAGAGCAATAACTTTGGGTTTCCTTCTGTTTGGAAAGCACTGGAATAAAAACCCCCAGACATTTGGGGCCCATGTGGCAGGTGGGAAAGTCAGCCTGGAACAGCAGGGGGGGACACAGACACACCATGGAGGGGGACACACACACACCGGGGTGGGGGACACACACACACCGAGGGGGGACACAGACACACCAGGGCAGGGGGGGAACACACAGACACACCAGGCATTTTTGGAGTATTTGGGTGACCCTTACCAGCAGAAGTTACCTCAGAAGAGTTTCCTGCAGCTCCTCCAATTGTGCACAAAGTAGGTTGAGGAAAAAAAAGCTGCTCAGCATTTCTTAATGACAAATTCTATTCCTGTGCACTCTTTTTATTATTACTGTTATTTTACAGCAACACTTCTGGCAGCAGCACCAGGAATTGAGGCCCTTGCAGGAGGATCTTCAGGATGCACAGCAGAACCTCTGTAAGTTGTCCAGCATGAAATACTGTTCTGATTTGGGGTTTCAGGATCTGCCGGAAGAAATGGAGTTTGAGTCTATTTATGACTGAAGGGAGGGAATTACTATTCAGGTGGAAGAAGAAATTGCTCAGAAAATGTGACCAATTTCATATCTTTCTTTCTCTCTGCTCTATCTGCATTGAAGTGCCTTTAGCCTGTAATAAAAACAATTAATTTGCTGACCTGCTCAGAAAAATGACTGAAGAAACACCTTCCAACAGAGGGAGGGTGTGAATAGCCTTGTTTAACAAAACAGGGGGGAAATGCTGAGAGAGACTGAACTTGTGAGGGAAACCTGTAAAATATTAGTTAATCTTTGTTGGCAATATAACAAACATAACTCAAGAAAACATGGACTATGGGAGGACAAACTACTTCTTGTACCTAGAAACTCTACTATTAATTATGTTTCTCATGGCCCAGGTGGGGAGCAGGCCCTGCCACTTATGTTTAACCCCCAGCAACACCAAATTCCTCCTTCTCCACACTTTTTTTTCCATGAGATCCTGGCTCAGGAATGCCTGGGTGGTTTGGGGAGGTGATTGCTGTTGGTGCAAGGGAAGGAATCAATCCTAATTCCCTTGGGTTTGTTTTCTGAGTGGCTGAAGAGATGCAGCCTCAGCCCCCAGCGAGGGGAGCAGCTCCTGCATGTGAGGGAATGGCAGTGAGGGTTGGCTCCAAGTAACCAGCTCCTCTGTTTGCTAAAGCCAATTAGCTGTTAATCAGCAGCTTGCTCACTTGACAATGTCTGATTGTGTTAAAATGAAGGGAAAATGCAGCCTGGAGAGCAATCCCAAACCAGTCATGTGAGAAAATAAGAGTGTGTAGCACAGATTTTGTAACCTGAGAGAGGGAAGAGAATTTTGTTAAAAGCAGAACCTTCCCAAACTCTGAGGGAGTTCAAATCAACTCTGCAAACTGGACTCTTCCCTATTCAACTCTTGAATTTTGCCTTGGATATGCTGCAATGGAATGAGAATGTTGCAGGTTACACCTGTCTTTGCCAAAATCTGTTCTTTACTGCCTTGGTTCCTCCCTAGAGATCCCCAAGGGCTGACACTTAATGCTGACTAACCTTTCCTGGAAACCTTTTGGAGCTGCTGGAAGTCACTGAGGGAGACAGGACAAGGCACGTCCTTCAGCTCCAGGCTGAGCTGGGAACGATCTTATGTCTAAACCCAGCAGAGATCCCTCTGTTTGTTCAACTGCAGAGCAAAGTCATTGAGCACAAATACCCTCCACAAGCAAATCCTCTGCTCTGCAGCCTCTGAGACCTGCCTGGGTCCCACACGAGGCACAGACCAAGTCAAACCAATGTTTTCAGGCTCTTTGGCATTTTTTTAGCATTAAGCAGCCCCTGGTTGCAGCACTGTCCTCTCTGCTGCTCCCTCTCCAGCTGTTGTTCAGCTTCTCTCTTCAAAGCCCAGCACTTCAGTGTGATCAAGGACCGAGTGTTTCCTGCAGAGCTCTCAGCTGGTGTGAACCCTCAGTTCCCAGGATAAGGAATCAATAACCCTTTGATATGTAAGAGCTTACAAGCCACAGTTGAGCTGTAGGTGTGACAGCAGCGTCCCAGCCCCAGAGAATCCTTGGAAATCCAACTGCCACTGGCAGCGAGGCATTAACCAAGCCCCTCCCTTGGAATAAACACTGCTAGGGAGCCTTCCAGGGGCTGCTGCTCTCCCCACTGAGGAGTGGGCACAGGGAAATGGGCTTTGGGCACACCAGGGACAGTGTGGCTGTAATAGAAAGACAGGCCAAGCCCAGCCCAGGTGGGCAGAGCTCTGATGGCTCTGCCCATAAAAGCAGGATCTGGGATCAGTTATTCCCCAGCAGGTGATCCATGTCTGCTGTGTCACTGAGCTGGGGGGCAGCTCCTGAAGGTACCTTTGATGGCTCTGCAGAAACAGAGCACTCAGAGACAGTTTCTGTGCCAAAGGGCTTAATGCAGCCACGTGGTGTGGACAGGCTGGGAGCTCAGCTAAGAAACCACTAAACAATACTACAAAATAACATAATCTCTGTGTACAGAGAGACTTTATACTGCATTCCTCTGTGCCCAAATTAAGGGCCTTCCTCTGCCCCCACGTGTGTGCATTGACACTGAACAATAGGAACAGGCTGTTTCCAAATGTATTTCTACCTCCATTGAGTAGCTGAGGAGTAATCCCTGCAGGGACAGGGTAAATAAATATAAATATGTATCTGTGATAGCTGCCTGAAATCTGTAAGGTGGTGGACAACAGCCAGATCTCTCTTCACAATGATACAGGAAGGCTTAAAAGCAAAATAATCCCTTCTCTTTTATAAGCTGTGTGAATACTTGAGCAGTGCCCACGTTCTGAAGTGTTAAAGGAAATCAATGGCATTTGTTCCAAGCCTTTAAGAAGAGGTAAGGTAAGAAACCTGAAACAAGGATTGTGTGGAGATAAGGAGTGTTGGGCTCTTGTAATCCTCAGTCTGCCTTTGTGTCCTGAGGAAATGCTGCTCTTTGTTGCAGACAGGTGGCTGCTCCCTGGACATCACTAATCCCTTGAGCAGCAGTGTCTGAGTTTGCAAGAATGAAAACCCTCATTAGGGCTGATTTTTGTCACCTCCCAGTGCAATGAAGAGATTCCTGCAGCACAGTCAGTGGGAATGGTCCTCTCCTGGGTGATAATGTGGTTTATTTTCCTCTCATCTCCTCATGGCAGGAAACAAGGGAGTTGAGAGCCCAGGGGACAGTCACCAGGATTCCCTGGGGATTTCTGCATGTCCCCCATTTGCTTTCCTGCTGTAACTCCCCCCTGCCTGGGCTGAGCTCCACAGGGCACGTTCTGTACCATGCACTCTGTGAGGAAAACCTCCATTCTTAGGAACTCTGGGCTTTAAAATTGCTTGATGACTTTCAGCTTTGAGGGGCTCCAGGATAATTTGGGTGTTTCTGAGGGCATTCCCTGCTAACTCTGCCCCAGGATGCATTTTAAGGCACAGGTTGTTACGAGCAGCTCAGAGGAGTCACTGGGAACCAGGACTGAGGACACGGTGGGGTTTCCAAGGCAGTTTTATTCAGGATTTACAGGAGCTGAGTAAGAGGGAGGCACCAGCAGCCTTTTACAGGAGCAAGTACCCAGTGACAAATAACTCCTGGTGGTATCAATCAGCAGAACAGCAACAGCTGATCACACACATTACTGGGAACAGCATTTGGAGAGGCAGAGGGACCCAATATTTGGGATGCTTGGTCAGGAATTGGGGCTATTCTTTTCCAAACCATTGTGTCCAGTGCCCTCAGTATGGTGGGAATAACGAGGCTGGGAATCCCACAGAGTCCAGAAGGAGAGCCCAGTGTGCAGCCCCTCAGGGACTGGGCTCACCCCCCACAGGTGGGAAACACATCCAGGCCGGGTTTACATTTGTTGCAGAGCAGCCAAAGTCCCAGTGAAATGTGATTGGATGAGAAATAGCAATAAGAACTCAGTGCCTGTCCCTCCTCAGGATTCAGGGGGGTCTGTACCACATCTGACCCTGCAGTTGCCAGTTAGTGGTGCAGCCATTGTGTTAGGGATAGCTCAGTCTCAGGGATGATGCATTTGACTCACTAGTAGAGTTTTGCAAGAGAAAATATGTTCCTATCACATTTACTCCTCAATTACTGCTAATGAATACAAATAACTTGCTTACTTAAAGCAATTATAAACCTCGTGCTCAGAAACCCAAATTAAGTTAAGCAAGCACAGCTCGTTTCTTCCCCATTTCTGCACTGGCAAAATAATTCAATTACACTTTGCAATTTTTCAGAATGCTCTGTATAAATCACTGATTTGTATTCTAATATCATTATTCAGTAGGCTACAGCTTTATTTTAGGACTTGGAAAAGCTTTCCCACATCCAGGTTCTGCCCACCTGATTCCAAAGCAGACCAACAGGTGGGAATGGTGTTACTGGAATGTTCCTTCTGTCCCCACTGCTCCAGAAGCACTTGGCAGGTGTGTTCTTTTCCACAGGTGTTTGCCAGCTCTGTCAGGAACCAAATGGCAGGGAGGAATCCCAACCTGCCCCATGGTGGGCAGTTTTCTCTTGCTCTGACCACCCCAGCCTTCCCAGAGGAACAGAAAAGAGGAGCTTTGGAGCATTTTTGCAAGTTATTATTCTCCTGTTACCCTTAAAAGAACCTGATGGCCAGAGCTGCATCTTCTCAACTTCTACCCTGGTTTCCTTTTATTTAATATCTTTCAGATTTCTTTCTAAACTTTGCTCTTTGATGCCCACGTGGAACTTAAAATGCCTTTTTTGTGCTGTAATGACTCTCTGCAGAAGTTTCTGGCTCCTTAGGAAAGCACAAAGCTGTGCACATAAATGTTATATAAACTCCTCTTGCCTTGGCTGCCCAATCTCCAACAGGCTTGGGGTTATTTAGTGCTAAAAGAATGACAGAGCTGCATCAGTTTAACCTCTTTATCTTTGTCTTCCTCCAATGATTTGACTCCTGACTCACCTAAATAATGAACTAGCAACGTTTTATAATCAAACTTGAAATCAGAACTGGATTTATGCTGTTAGGATCTGGTTTGTTGTATTTAACTTTTCCAAAATATCTGTGCTGGTTTATGGTTTCGACATAACACAGACACTGAGGTGTCTTTTTCATCCTCTCTCAAGTACTTCAACTAATCAGCATTTCTGTTATGTGGTTCAGTCTCCTGGCAACGAAACTTTATCTCAGACTGACCCTTGTTGTTTTGGAGGCCCTGAGCCCACAGCATGTTACAGCTCTTCTTTGGCCAAACGCCCTTGCTACTTTCCCTTGGTTTTCCTCATTTACCCTTTTTATCCCTCGTTGTTCTTACCTATTGCTTGTCTGAACTAAAGCATCAGGAATATGTTAACAGTAGACACACACTGTTCCTCCTGCTGGTTGTTCCCTTGCCAATAATGTGAGTCTGTCAAGCAGCAAACCCTTCCTTTAAAGAAGAAAAGGGAAATACCTCAAGCTTGTATTTACTTTCACTTACAGCTTTCATGTCTCACACAGTGCACGCTGATCTTCCCTGTGACTGATTGAGGCACAGCCCCACTGCAGGGCTGGGGCTGGGGGGGCAACAGGACAGGGCTTTTCCAAAGTGTAATTCCTGCTGTGTGTCCCAGAGGAGCAGAGTTACTCTGCACACTGTGAGGGCACCGTTAGCAGCAGTTAATTACAAACAATACAGAACAAAATCACAGCCTGCTTTGGGTTGGAAGGACCTTGAACCTCATCCAGTGTCACCCCTGCCATGGCAGGGACACCTTCCCCCAGCCCAGGTGGCTCCAGGTCCTGTCCTGGTGTGTTTGTGTCCCTCCTTGAGCTCTTGTGTCCCCCCCGAGCTGCTGTTCCCTCTACAGGCCAAACACAAGCGCTACTTCGGCCACTCTGCGCACCTCACCAACATTCGCTTCTCCCACGATGACAAGTTCGTGGTGAGCACCGGAGGGGACGACTGCAGGTGAGGGGGGGCT
>JAWWLZ010000118.1:3655528-3693346 GCA_035041345.1 Poliocrania exsul | reverse complement strand
AAAAATTAAAGATCTGTGAAATTGCACTGCAATGTCAAGGGCTTTGCTATTCCCTGACCCTCCCCGTGGAAATCCAAGGAGGATTTTCCCCCTTCCAAGATGAACTTCCTATTGATAAGTTGCTTCAGGCTTTTTTATTCAGTTTTGTGTTTCAACCCAAGGATCACTTCCAGCAACTCTCCCAGGATTATTGGACACTCAATCCCACACTTACCTATTGGTCTCTAGCGGTTTTCTTCCTTAGAAATGAGGCAAACTCAGAGACCCCTAAAACCACTACAAGGCTTACCTGAAACATGACTAAACCCCACCCAGGTGCCCCACAAGGAGCATTCCCATGTCCCAGCTGTCCCAGCCTCATGGGCCTGTGATATTGCTATAAAACCAAACTTCAACACACATATATTTATAAATTAATTCTAAACTGCCTTGGGGGGTACCTGCACCTCACAGCTGCCCCACTGAAGCACTTGCAGCCCTGACTGCCAGGGCTTCAGGGCTGGTCATCCAGGGAAACCTGAGGGTGGCTGGGACTTGCCTCTCACTGTCCATGGAATTTAACACTACTTTTGTTACTGGACTGAGGGGATGAGCATTATCTTCCTCACCTGGATGCTCCACCCCCACCCACACATATTTGTGTTTGTAGACACTTTTTGAGCCCTGCCTCTTTAGACTCTCATGCAAAAAAGGAAAAAAGATGGGGGATTTGTATAAAAGCTTCAGATAAAGTGAAAGAATTGTATGGCAGCAGCAAAGTGGTTGAGGTAGTCATGACAACCACATCAGTGTTATAAAACTTCCCTTCCTCTTAATCTCTGTGCAGTTCAGATAACACACCCCTGAGCTGCACAATGAGAGCCTGGGCTGCAGCAACATCGGGAGAACTGGAATGTTCCAACAGCCAGACAGGGGCAGCTCAGACACTGACTCTGGGTGCTGTCCGGGCCTTGGAGACACCAACAGCCCTACCCCAGACCCCTCCAGGGAGGGAGGGAGAGGGTTAACACTGCTTTGAAGGGAAGAAGATCAGACCCTAAATACACATACCATAAATGTGTTCAAATTCCCATGTATTTCTTTATTTCCTTCATCACCTGCTACCATGAGGGCTCTGCTGCTCCAGCCCCACCACAGGGGACTCCTGCAGGATTTGTGGCTTCCCAAGAATCAACAGCCACATTTTCCTCTCAGTCTTCTCTGCTCATTGCCCTGTCACCTGATTTCCAGTGTGGCAATTTAAAATGTCTCAGCCTTATCATTCAGAGTGGAAACCAAAGCACACCATAAATAAATATCCCTCTCCACCCCAGGGGGAAGTCAAGGATTTGCTTCCAGCAAAACCAGAGTGAGTGATGTCACCACCACCTCTCCGATCAGTTGATGAACTTGAGAAAATTCCAAAGCTTTATAGACCAAATCTGCCAAGAATCATGTGCAGCTTCAAAGGCAAAAAAAGGTTGGCATCTGGACTCTAATGACTGAATTTACCTTCATGTGCTACTATTACTGTTAAGTATAATTTACTGATAAAAAATAAACAAGGACTTGTCTTTTATAATGAAATAACCACAGTCAGCATGTGCATTTTTTCTCCTGTCTCTCAGCTATGAAGAATAATTCTGACGTGTAGGGATTGCCATATTTGATCTGGTGCTGCACTTACAGGGCTCCATCAGCAGTGCTGGGGAAGAGCTCCATCTCCTGGGAAACTGTGACCAGAGGGACAGTTCCCTCCTGGCTCCTCTCCAGGCCTTTCCCACAGGTGTCTCCCAGCTCCTCTCAGAAACCCAGCTCTGGTTTGCAGCTGGCAGAGCTGTTAAAGCAAAGAGGAGAGGCACAGTAAATAGGGATGTACCAGCTATAAAAATAAATCACCCCAAAAACGTCAGTGGGCACAGCAAAAAACACCAGAGCAATCCAAATCCATGGCATGAAACACAACTATCCTCAGGGTAATCTTTGTCAGGATCAGGTTCCCCAGTTCACATGATGGGAATCAGTGATAAAATACCAAACTATTTACCAGGGTTAGCACAGAAAAGCACATACCTGAGACCTGTTGTCCAGCAGGAGAAGAGCTGAAGTTCCCTCCCAGCTCTGCAGGAGGGCAATGGTGTCCCCTGCTCTGGGACACTGCACTGAACAGAGTGAGGGCTCTGCCCCTGAACTCCAGAGCAGCCACAGGGGGATCTCCTCACTGCATCAGCCCCAAGGGCACGAGGATGTCCTGGTGACACCAAGGAACCTGCTCAGATGGGAGTCAGGGACTCAGAGCTGTGTTGTTCCATTCTCAGGCACTCACTTCTCCTGTACCCATTCCCAAGCCATAGGCAAACTGAGCCTCAGGCCCTTCCAGGAATATTTACATTTTGCATCTCGTTATACTCACTTCAAGAGATTCCAAACAGCACTTTGCAACATGACAGTTTATGGCATCATTAAAATCACTCTGAAAATCAATTAGGGCCACAGAGTTTCCCAACAGGGTTTGTCTGAACGACCTCACTCACCAACACTCACCTGCTAAACCTGCCCTGGAGCTGCTGGCCCAGGTCTGGCAGAGGCTTAGGAAATAAAACAAGAATCCAAACAAAACCAGGGCTGATATTAATTCCTTAAACAAGAACATCTTGCTGTTTCCTGAAGTGTCCTTGATATATTCTCCCCCAAAGCCTCTTTTATCACCACTTGCTGCTTCATTTCCTGCCCTTGCTGCCCTGAATAGCCTTTTCTTGGTGTAATTCAAGTAAAAGACTAAAGCCAAGCAGGTAGATCAAAGGCACATGCCATTCATTACAGTAATCTTTCCCTCATATCCTCACATGTAACAAAGAACCTTGGCAGAGTCTGGAAAAAAAAATTCCACTCTGCAGTTGTTTAATTTCCTTTTTCTTTTAAATACTTGTGATATGTCTCAGTCAGAGAAAAAAACCCAAACCTTTAAAGACTGAAGTCTCCTGGTGGGGAACTGGGATTTTGGGCTTGGCTGAGCATGTTGGGATGGCAGAATGGTGTCAGAGTGGGGTGCCAGGCTGGGATGGACAGACACAGCCACCTAGGGATGCAGAATGGCAAATCCCCAAATGCTCCTCTGATCAAAGAGTTTTCCCAGCACAGCTTTTAATCCCCTCCAACCTGAAGAAAGGTGAGAACTGGTACCTCAGAAAGCAGCTTGTTCCCTTCTGGCACCCAGCCTGTCCTTTGGTATTTCCAAGAGGCAGGATAATGGATCTTAAAAAGGGTTTAATTTCTGAAAAACAGATTAAAAAAAGCACTTTCCACTGATGCTTTTGAGACTGGCATCAAGTCTGCTGTAGCACAGACCTATTGCTGTACTGCATGACCTTTGCCAGGGCTGTAAAGCTGCTGGTTTTCCAGAAATGAAGCATTTCCAGTGCCCAGGGGAAAATCAGACAAATCAGTGCCAACCTAATTACAGGCAACCCCCCCTCACCATGCCCAGTTTGTGTGACATCCCATGGAATGTCCTTTGGGTTAAACCCATCCATCTGGAATTCCTCAGGCATGGCTCTGTTTTGACTGAAGATACTTAAATCAAATTTGATATTTAGGCAAATTAATTGTTAAACAGCACTTGAAACATGCCGAGTTTTCAGTTCTAATGCTGTTGAAAAGCTCATTGCAGCAGCAGCAGCTTTTGTCAGCCTCTCCAAATGCTCTTTATAGGAGAGATGAATTTATAGCATTGACAATAAGCACCTTGGGACAGCTGGATCAGTGGCTATGAAAACCTGTAGAGATTCAATCAATGCTTATTAACTAATGTTAATAATATTGACTACAGGGCAGGGGGTGGAATGTGGACTCAGCAGCCACTCACAGGCAGAGCTCAGATGCTCCACTCTCGCAACTCCCCAAATTAAAGTTCCCACAAATGCCAAGTTAATGTCCATGGAAGTCACTGTGTGAGTGCAGAGCAGGAGAGGAGCTGTTCAGATGAACAACAAGGATTAGGGGCCCTGTAAATGGGGGTTCCAGATCCCTCTCCTGCACTTGTACAGTTGGGAACTCATTCCCTTTGCAAAGGTATAATTAAATATTCCTTCTCCTTTGTGTTAACCTGAGCAGTTGGAAAATTGCCCTGATTCCCTGAGACACAGAGCAGGCCCTTCTGCAGACCCTGCTGGTGAAGGCCTTTGAGAACCCCAACCACAGCTGGTTTTGTCACTGCACATTGTTCCCCAGATCCCAGTGCAGGACTTACCAACCCTCTCGTTTATACACTGATGGATGAGCACAGACCCTGCAGTGGAGCCAACTGGTGCATCTCAAGAAGGAAAGCCATGAGGAATTCCCAGGGATGTCTGGGAAAGCAGGGAATTTTGGCCCTGGAGGCAGAGCTGCCAGCAGGGCCACCCTCACAGAAAGTGGCTCTGGGTGACAGATCCCAGCTGGAATGGGGCAGCTCTGCCTCAGGAGTTCATCAGTGCCTGCAATGAGCCAGTTACTCACCATGAATGTAAAGCTGCTTTGGTGTGGACTCGATGGCCTTGAAGGATATTCATGCAATGTGACAATGACACCAAGCAAACCTGCCCTGCTGTCTCCAGAAAGGAGCATCCAGCCTGGGCTGCAGCACTGCCTTGTGCAGCTCCACGTTCAGGCAGGAGGGAGAGAAGATGGTCTGGAGGTGAAAATTTCAGGCGAAGTTCAGCCAGTTTATTTAATCTTTAATTATTCAACCCCCAAAGAGCCATAAAATCCGCTCCTAAAACTTAATCTAATATTTGCATTGCTGTAGGGGCAGTAATTACCAGGGCACATTGATTGGAGGTTAATTGGTCAGCCAGGCCATGCCCTGCTCATGGTAATTATCCTGCCTGTGCTGCTGAACAGGGGCAAACATTAACGATGAGAAGGGCTCCATGTTAATGTGGCAGGGGCAGAGCTCTGCAGGGGTAAGGAGCTCCAGCCTGGACTTACACACAGTAGTTTAGTCAGGACTCAAGGGTGCAATGAGGACCTTCCCAGGCAGAGGAAGAGCTTCTCCCCCAAAGGTCCCACTGCCATTATCACACTGAATTCCCACTGAGAACCTGCTCTAAACTCATCCAAAATTAACAACCACCTGTGACAAGGGCAGGTCTGAAATCAGCCTCAGCCTGGTGATCCAAATGCTGCTCCTTTGTAACCAGATCAATAACAACTCTGCAGCTCCAGCACCTACAAGGACCTTCTTTCTTGAAGGGAATTTTTAAATGCTTAGATTTTTCACAAGGGGAAAGTTTCTTCATCCATTTTTTGTCCCTTTTGCTTTTAAACAGAGCCACAGTTTCCGTCTGAAAGCACCTGTGGCAGAAAATGTCACAAGAAATAATGTACTGAGGACACAGTCTCAGCCTCTCTAAATAAGAAGAGCCTCCAGAAGTCAAAAGTTATGTCTATTTATTCCAGCCCAGAAGGAAATTTGATTTTCTCCTCTGTGTTATTAAATCAGATAATCCAAGAGGATTTTGCTGGAGTGCAAAGTTCTGGTAGTGCCTTTTGCACTCCATGGGCTGTGTAGGACACGTGGAAATTAAACTGGAAACGATCTCCTCCAACATCTAAGCCCTGCAGGAACCAAGTTTTCTGATATTCTTTTTAATAAAGGCATTTGCAGCACTTCTTTGAGCCCACCTTGGTTCCTTCCTTCAACCTCCCCTTGTCTGCCCTTTCAAGGGTTTTGAGGGTTATTTTCTATAAAATTACCCTTCCCAAGGTCACTTCAGGCACTGCCCTGGCTTGTCCTTGGCGTGGCCCTCATGGGAATTAAACAGCACTCTGTTCTTGCTCTCCAATGGATTTTCCCCAGGAACAGGACTCTTTAATCAATTTTCCCCTGCTATGAACAAGTTTTCAGGCCTTATTAAAGTGCACCTTTGGGCACAGGAGCTTTTCTTCTGGCTCATCAGCCAACAGCCAAACTTCCAGCAAAATGCAGGTTGGACACAATTACTATTAACTAATGATGTCAAATTACACAACTGCCCTGGGAAAATAACAACAACAACAACCCCAGCCACCAATGACCAGGGGCAGGGGCAGGCTCCTCCTGCTGCAATTCCCTCTCCTCTCCAGGGTCAGGAGCAAAGGCACCTTTTCTTCTTTCTTTTTGCCACACCACCTTCATCTCATGCCCAGCTAATTGAAGGGATGGGGCCTGCTGGTATAAACTTACCATTATTAATTACCATCATAATTACCCTGACTCCAGTGACCACATTTTCCAGCCCTTTATACTGTAAATGTCTTACAATCCAATCCCACAGGATGGTGGGACAACCAACCCAACCAGCAGTGCTGTGAGTTATCAAGGAACAATTCCTACAGCTCAATCAGCCCTTGAGCGAAGCACCTAATAATTAGTAATTAATTACATTTATCAGGGCCCTTGGAAGGCTCTGCAGTCACTCCCCACTCCTTGACATGGAACTACTTTTTGAGTGAAAAAAAAAATCATTAACAGGGTCTGGATTTCCCCCCCCAATTTTCATTGTAAACACCCTGCAAAGGGTTAAATGGAACCCCCAAACTGTTTCCTCAGGCTGGTACCCAAAACATGACACCATGAAGATTCAATCAGCAAACAGCAAAGGAAGCTTCATTTCTCTGCAGTTTCAGACCCATTATTTACACTGACATCCCTTAGTCCATCTTATTTTCTGCTCCTGGGTCTGTAATTACATGTTGCCTGGTTAATGCTTACTAAAATAAGAATTTACTACATAAACAGTGAGTTATTTTGGCTACCAAACCAGAGGACTGAAGCAGAGAATGGGCCAAAGGGACACCAGGCCTGCAGTCCTGCTGTCAGCTCCTCTCTTTGCCAACATTCACCAACCTGAGAATTCTTTAGCTGAGTCCCAGGTTAGGTGTATTTTGAAGAGCAGTGAAGAAACCAATAAAAAATTAGAGTTTAGTTTATGAGCAGATGAAAAGCAGTCTCCTCCTGGGAATCATAAATTGCCCAAAGCCCCAGTTTTTCCCCCTGAATTTGCCTGTATTGACAAGCTCCCCCCAGGAGCACCTGAGGGGCTCCTGCAGCATTGAGGGCTTTAAGAATCGGCTTAGACCTGAATAAAACTAGAGAGAGAAAATGTAAAAAGGAAAAAAATAATTGCCAAGAGCTTTTAGATACATCTTTCAAGAATTCAGGAGGAATTACCTGGGGGCTGGACTGGGAGGAGGGTGCTGAGTTCTGTTCTTCTCATCTGTTTGTCCCTCTAATCCCACGGAGGATATTCCTGCCTGGAACTGCCTGGCTGAGCCCCTTGTTGTGGAGCAGCTCAGGCTCAGGAAAAAGGGGGAATGATAAAGGTTAAGGCAAGGGTTTAACACAGCTGCTTTGAAAGACTGAGCAAAATGGGAGGGAACTGAGCTAATGCTGCAACTGGAGACAACAAAACCCTTGGGAAAAGTTTAGTCTTCCCTATAAAGCCAAGACCAGGGGCTGGATCCGTTTTTTCCCCACCATTATTGCAAAGCACCTGTTGGATGTGCCAACAGTTTGCTGAGATGTGCCCTGGCACAGGTGGGAGCCCTCACAGCCTGTGCTCGGGGTGCTGAGGAACATCTGAACATCTGCAGGGAAGTTGTTTCCATGGAGACTCCACCTCCAGCCCTGCTGGGCTCCAGTGAGTCCCTCTCGGCTTTGGCACAGGCTCAACATTTTTATAAAACTAATTTATTCTGTGAAAAGTACAAATGAGGAAAAGAATTTGCTCGATGGGGCAAAGGGGAAAGGGGAGGAGGAGAAAGATGGGTTTAATTTGACTACAATATCATCCCTATGACATTTCAAAGTGAGGAATCTGGCAAGATTCCTGATCAAGGGGCAGAAACACTGGAGATGTTTAACTGAGAAGGAAATGAAGGGTATAGATTTTAAGTGGAGAAGAATAGATGCAGCAATGTCTGTTGTTGTGTTGGCTGATACAATTTAATATCTTTATTAATGAACTGGAGGAAAAAATCCAGTAGGATATTGATGGAACATAGAGATGATGCCAAACTATAAAGCATGGAAAAAAATTATCAGAAAGGGGAAAATGTTTCTCAGACAAAGATGTGCATTAATCAGAGCTGAGACTGTATCCAAAACTAGAGTTTTGATTGTCTTTATGGATTTTGGACATTCCCAAGGGATTCCAATAATTAGATCTAAACTTTCAGGCAATATTTATTATGAAGGTCAAGGTGTAAAGGAAACAAGGATTAGACATTAAGTCTGCTTATAATACAGGCAATGAAATGAAGGAAAGAGGTTTTTCTGTGGTCAAGGGGGGCACAGAACTTGCAGAAATGGCTGTAGACAAAAGAAATTAATAACTTTCACTGCCAGCAATTAGACAATAAAAGAGTGGATGGAAATTCAGCAAAAAGGTAGAAAAGCCAACCTGCAACAAAAGCTGCTTCCATAAAGGAGGGGACTGTGCTTAGTCTTCTCTTCAAGGGACACCTCAAGCCTCCTGTCAACCATTCAGAATTTGAATTTTACTGCCTGTTGAGTTCAAAGATGCCATTTCAGATTTTTCCTTCCTTTTTATTCTCATGCAATTGACCTTTTTACCATTAAGTGGAACAAACCTGCCAGAATCAGCTACAAGAGAAATCAGCTCTTCAGCCACTGCAAAGGAGGACAGGAACCACCTACAACTAATTCACCACTCAGGTTATTCCCACCCCACCTCATTTGGGTTTAGGAAAGAGAAGCAATGTTAGAAAACATTGGATTAGCTCTCAAAACATGGAATATGCAAAACTGCAGCATTCTCCAAGCTGTTAAAGTAGAAAACTGTTTAATGAGAGGGTCTGAGCTGCAGCAGGACCTTCAAATCCTCATCCTGCCGACAGGTCCTGTCTGGGATGGAGCTTCAAATGAACACCCGGACAGGACGTGGCTCTGGGCACATCTGGAGGGTCACACAACTTGGGAAACCAAGAGGAGGAAATTTTCCATTTCCCCCATGAAGTGCAATACAAAGTGCAATTTCTATGATGGCCAAGGCTCAGAGGAAGCCAAGGCTTTTTATTTTTTTAAATAATGCATAAAAGGAAGTAACAAACCCCAAGAACTCTGCTTTGGGCATAGCTCAGATCCAGCCTGTGCTGACAGGGGAGGTTTGGAAACAGCAAAGTTTAATAGGAACCATTTTGTGACTTTAACCATTGCTCCAAGGCACTGATTAAAACACTGATTAAATTATTGCTGTATTCAAACACCCTGCAGGGTGTGGAAATACAAGTACCAAGGCATTTGCCTGGGCACCTCCAGCCACCCTCAGGCCATGTCTGTGCCATTCCACTGACCCACTGAACCTCCAGGTTAACAGGTCTCACTCAAGAGGGGCACAAACTCAATTTCCAGGTGAACTATTGAGAAATCAGCCCTGGGGACCCACAGGAAGACAAGAAGGGGAAAGATGCAGAGTTTTCCCTTATTCTGAAGGGTATTAAACTGCATCTGATGCTGCCACCCCTAGACATGGTCATGGCAAATGGTGATAACCCAACAGCTGAAATAAAGGGCAAAAAATTCACTTTCTGAGGACAAAGTGTTCTCACAAACCAGGCACGAGGTTGTGTTTTGGGCAGGTAGACCCAACAGCAAAACAAGCAGAGCACAAAGTGACCTCAGTGCCTGAGGGGACAAGGAAGAATTTCCTTGTTATTCTGCAAGATTTCCAGTAAGAACCCCCCACATTTTGTTACCCAATAAACCTGAGTTTTCAAATATATAATAATAATAAATAATCTGAACTGCACCATTATGCTTTAAGAAATTGCCCTGTTTGTTTGAATAAATCCTTTGGGGATATTTTTCTTTGGGTTTTTTCCCACCTTAATTGCCTGAAATTTATTTATTTTGTTTCCTTACGCTGTGCTTTTCACTGCTGTTTCTGAGACAAGCAAACATATGGATGCTTTCCCAGGGAATGCAGTCAGAGGAACCATCAGCTGGGAGCACAGGGAGCAGAACTGCCAGGGGATGATGGAGAGCTCCTGACAAGCTACAAAGCAGATCGTTTCTGTTTCTGTTCCAGCCCCAGCAGCAGAGAAAACTCAAACTGAAATACTCCAAAACTCTAAGGTTATTCTAAAGAAATGTGATTTCTGTTTGTTGAATGAGCCCAGGAAATCAGGCTCTTTAGAAAACTGGGTTCATCTCCTTTTGGAAGTAAAAATGCTGTAACATTTTAATTGAAACCAATCAAAAATACATGTTACCCACTCCCCACTTTCTTTTTCTTAAGAAAAAAAGAACAATTTATCAAGGAATCCTTAACTAAGAAATGACCTCTCACCTCTAAAATCTCATCCCTAAATAGGATTATGGGCTCAAACATTTTCTTCACAGTTTCTTTCTTTGAAGAAGCTTCTAAAGATTTCAAATAATATGATAACTTTAAGGGGCTTTGAACAACAAATGGCAACATGCCATGAAAAACAAGAGGGAAAACCACTAAAATGCCTCTTTTTTGTCTAAAGGTCAGTGCTTCTGATGTTTGCAGAGCAAAAGATGCTGTTTTAGGCAAACAAATCTGGAAATGAATGAGGATTTCAAGGGGAAGGAGTGCTTGCCCTGTGAGCTGGAGCCAGTTCACAGCCCACCCTTCTGCAGCAGCTCCTGAATTAGTTCAGAGGTCCTCAAAAAGCTCCTGAAGGTGTATTGGCCTTGGATATGGAAGGAATGTGGTGGTGCTTCCCAAAAAACCAACACTAACCAGCTCCAGAAAAATCTCTGGAGCAGACCAAGATTAGTAGTTTTATATCCTCAAACAGACCTTGAAACCCAGAGCAGCTCAGGCCAATTTCTCAATAAAATGGCAAAGAGCTCATTGCTGATGCAGTGGGAATTCCCTCCCTCTCCAACACAATGGGAATTCCCTCCCTCTCCAACACAGTGGGCATTCCCTCCCTCTCCAACACCACTCCTGGTGGACTCCGTTTGGGGCAGCCTCTCCCTGAGGTCCCTCCTCCCCTGTATTGATATTCCTACACATGATGGCATCTCTGGGCTGTTCCAACTCACCACAGACAGAGTAGGAGTGGTGAGGAAACATTCCTGTGCCACGTTTCAGCTGCTCTGTGGCTCACACTCCTTTCTGTGTCCTGCAGCACAGCATTGCTGATCTCATCTCTGCCCATCGAGCAGGTTTGGACCACATTGCCTGTTCTCTTGTCAGCCTTTGCTCTAATTTGCCTGGTTATTCGGAGCCCTTGTGCTCTGAATTAACACATTCAGCTCGACTCGGTGTAAATGGATTATTTATCACTCTGTGGTAAGTGCTGGCAGCCAGGCAAATACCCTGGTTTATAAAATGCCTCTAAAACCCCGAGGAAGGAGTGGCTGGAGGGTGTTCCTACATTGCCACAGAAAATAAGAGATTTATTCCTGGATGGTTACAATTAGGGCAAAGCTGGCAATGATTTGTCAGCACAGCTTTGCAGCTGCCTTAACTCACACACGACCAGGTAACAACCCAGTGCAAAGGGAAAACATCCTCATTTGCTTTCCAGCCTCAGCACCGAAGGGGGACAGGATTGGTTTCCCTCCACACCTGCAGACAACTGGCTTGGCAAGCTGCACATTCGAGCTTGTACAACTCTGAACGTGCCTGTGATGCCATGCAAAGCAATTACATTTGTAACAGACACTTTGCAAAAGCTGCTGGTACCTTCACTCCTGAGAGAGCAGCTGGTACCTTCGCTCCCAAACTCAACCCTTTGCATCAGAAGCCCCCGAATCCCTTCACGCTGTGGCTGCCCCCGAGGCTGTGCCTGCCCCGCAGGAGGGGTGTGCTCACCCAGGGCGGCCCTGACAGCGCTGGGGCTCAGGGTGGGACACAACGGGAGTAATGACACAGGACACAACAGCGCTGCTTGCTCTGCTGCTGCCCCTCGATGTACGAGCACTTTTCCTCTCAGAAAGCCCTGCCTGTTAATTGCAATCACACCTCTCGCTGTAATGACTCCCAGTTAAACCCTTCAGCTCCACGAGTGGTTCTCACACCTTCTCCACGCTGAATCCGAGGTAATTGCAGTGACATCACCCTCAGCACAAAAGGGCTTTTTTTCGGAGTAATTAATCGGCCCTGCTGCCCAAATGATCCATTTCCCTGACAGGGGAGGAGTAAGGAGGGTGTCAGAACTCGCTGCCAGGGCAGTCACACAGATATGACACCACACAGCACTACAGAAATGCTTACAAAGTAATGAGGTACTAAACATTTTCCTATAAATGGGGCTGATGCACAACACACCAGACTGGCCCTTCTAGTAATTTCACATATTTTTAATAATTTTTCAAATATGAAATAAAATTAACAAGGCCATTTCCTACATACTCCATGTACATCGTGGTGCTTTGGTGTTTTCTTAGGGAAGTTCCACACAAATGAGATAAATAACTAACATAATTTTTTCCCTAATCAACTTCAATAAATGAAATTCATTAGTTTAATTTCAATAGCAAATGAAATCCAGCTGTTTATGATCGGTGAATGTCCACCAGAAAGTCACCTGGGGTAAAGGGTAAGAACCATTCAATATCTGGCTAATTTTAATCCCCCTCTGAAGGCCAATAATGGAAAGAACAAGACTAATCAAGGATAGCAATAACTGAGGTATCAATGGTAAATAATGGAGCTATTTTTATCCCACATTCCCAAGGCACATCCTAACTAAAGGCACTGCAGGCTCACAAGTCTGAATTTATGAACAGAGTTTCTCTATGACATGTTGAGATAAATTCCATCCTGTAGTTCTGATTACTCCCTATTTCCACACAAGAGGCAGAACACAAATGCCCTTGGAAGCTGTAAAATTCCTGCTCCTGGTGTTTTACCCATGGGTTTCCTGTTCATTCTGGTGGGATTGGGGAATGTCTGACTTCCACCACTCTGACTTTCTAGAAGGTCTCAGCCTTTGGTGAAAGTCACCCTCAATTTCAGTGCAGTGCCAGAACTGGCTCCTCTTTGGGAAAATTCAGCAAACATACAGTTATTTTTTCTGAATTACCTTCAGAGAAAGCAGAAAATGACCCCTGAAGAGAAGCCTTGTAATGGCAGCATCCAGATGGTGTTCCCTCTCTTCTTCATAAGTGGTGAGAAATCGATGAGCTTGACTGGATTAATTTACTTCAACCTCAGCTCCTGTCAATACAAACAAATTATTCCACCTGGAGCTCTGCTCACTGAGGTACAGGTAAAGTCAGTCACTCAGCAGGAAGTGCTGCCTCAAAAGTGAAGCTTTCTGGTGTCCAAACCACTGTCCCAAGCTATGGATGTTCTGTATGTAATGCACAGTCACTTCTGGGCTGGTTTCCCAGAGCTGGTGACACCAACACCCCAGTGGAACACAGCCAGACCAGTCCCAGCTGCCCAAAGCCCTGCATTGCTCCCCTCCTGACAAGCCCCTTGGGATATGGTGTTACATTCCTGTAGCCCTGGTCCAGCAGCCCCACTTCTCCTCTTTACAGCAAGAGGTGATTTATGTGCCTGAAAATCCCACTTGTGCAGGTGCAACAAGACAGAGAACCTCCAAGTCTCCCACTTTGTCACCAAGTCCTTGAGGTCACTGTACCAAACCAGCCAGTCCTTCTCTGCCTTAAGAGAGTTCAACCCAATTGCCCACGACCAAAACAACAAATGAGGAGTTAAGAAGCCACACAGTCAACAGCTCTGGATTGTAATTCCCCAACACACCCAAGTCAAGCTGTAGGGAAGTGTTTCTACCTGGGAGAGAGGTAAGACTCCACAGCTCCTCTTCACCACAAACCACAGGAATTCCTGTCCCTCCCACTGGCTCAGGGGGCAGATAAAGCAATTCCATTGACTTGTGTGCAGTAATGGTTCTGTCCAAGGTGCTGAAGCTGAGCCACGGCTGGCAGTGCCTCACTGGCCCATTTCATCCCTCACTGGTGCCTCAGCCCTCAGCTCATGCCCTCCCAACAGCCCGACCCACGTTGCAGCCACCTGGGGCTGTTTCCTTCTTGCCCAAGTGGTAGGAAAAACAACAGCTTTGTTTGCTTTGTTGCTATTCCATTACTAAAAGGAGGGAGCTCTTTCCCCCCAAGTTTAACATTTTAGCAATGAGGAATTGCTTTAAATTACATGATGTAAAATACAAACTTGGTTACACAGACCAAACACAATCATTAAGTTATGGTGTTTGGGAAATTATAATTTATTCCTTCTGTTCTTGTGTTCAACAACACAACAGAGGGCAGAAGGAAGAGGAGAAGAATGAAAGGACAGTGGTGGCACAGGGTGAGTTCTGCCCATCTCTGCCCACACAACTGAACTCTTGTATTTTCAGCCTGTCCTAAAACCAGAACAGAAATTATTGCTCCAACACGAGCCACATTCAAGTGCCACTAAATGTCACAGTCAGATGTTATTTTTCCCTTGCCAGAAATGTGCCCAATTAACATAAAACCCAGACATTTAACGTGCAGATGAATTAAATAATTAGCTGGCTAATGCAAATATCAGCTTGACAGTATTAACCCTGGTTTATACCACAAAATTTAGACTCTCTTCAGATGAGGCCTTTCTGATGCTTTATGTGCAGAGTACCACAAGTGTCTGCCCTGTTTTCCAAGCACAAACTTTGCCATGGTTTGTCTGGCAACCCCCTCCTTTTCCTGGGATCTCCAGTCCCCACAGAGGCCCTGAGGGAGCATCTCCAACTCCTTGTAAACCACAGCTGTGAACTCCTGACCCACTGCAATCACAGATGGGAGAGTTTGCAATGCAGGAAACCAGAAAGTTTCCTGAAAGTTAAAGCAAAGTTGAGAAATCTACCAAAGATGAACTCCTTTTGAACCAGAAAAATTGACTCAGGCCTTATTCCAAGAGTGGATTTCTTTGTCCTGAGGGAAAACACTTCCTTGGCTGGGCAGGAGGGTCCCATTCCATTAAAAGCTGCCCCAGACATGTAGGATTGATGGTGTTCAAGCCTTGTTCACTGGGAACAAACCCCAGCAGGGACCAATCCTTGGAATTGCCATGTCTGTGCTGGGCTCCTGCTGGTGGATGTCACTCTCTTAAATAATTAAAGATGAAGGATGGTTCCTCTGTTAGTAAGTACTTGAAAAAAATGGGATATTTGGAAGTGCAGTCCTGGAAAGTACATCCTCCTTATTCCCTGAGAAAAGACAACTCTGGATGGGGTTGGAAGGACTGTAAAATACTCATTCCTGCTGTAATTCCCTGAAAAAGATGCCACCCAAGACTCTTCCCAGTTCCCTGGGGGCTGAAAGATGATTGAAATGAAACTTTTGTGGCCACAGAGAATCGGGCATGGATTATGATGCACAATAAATATATATAACTCATAATTAAAGCAAATGTAGGGGAACTAACTTTAAGCACTTGGGAAACCCTGTGTTGTGCAACCTCAGATTGAAAGTCTCTGCATTCCCCAGCCCGGGGTGGCTTTGTTCCCATCCACACCCACAGGGGCAGAGCAGAGCCCAGGCAATCCCTTCCAGCCAAGCTCCAGCTGCGGGTTCTGCCGGAGCGGAGCGAGGGATCTCCTTCCAGCAGAGGAAGGCACCTCCTCCCGTGCCCCCGAGCTTCCAGGATTCGTTCCCGTGCACAGCAGAGCTGCTCTCCCTCCCAACAGCACCTCATTAGCAGCACAAAGCGTCAGGATAAAGAACTCAAAGGCACTGGAGCCAACCCACCCTCCGAACGGCGCCAGGCACAGTTTCTGGTGCTAAATGATATATTTTCTCCCACGCAGCAGCAGAACATCTCAGCGACTTTCAGGCTTTTAGCAAACCCCAGTATCTGAGCAATTCCCATCATATCAAAGCACATTTTTCATACCAGCTGGAGGAAAGGGGTCACTCATTGCTGGGAGTTTCCACCTTCAAAGTGGTTGTGATTTAATTTATGAAAACCACGCGGTGCAACGATTTTGAGAACACAGAGCTCCAAAGGTGACACAAACCACTCAACAGAACCCACAAAGACACTCAAGGATCATTTTGAAGCCATGTGCAAACTGCTTTATCTCTAAACCCACCAGTTCACACACCCTTGTAATCTGAACACACTCAGACTAATCTCTCACCCGAATAATTGTTTTTAAGCTCTTCCCCAAGAAATTGCCTGTACTGCAAAGTGTGTTCCTGGCTAAAGAGGGCAGAGAGGACATTGCAAGATTTCAGGTTGTAACTGCTCTTACCTGATGGGAAACGGGACAAAAATAAACATCAGCTGGACACAAACACCCCAACGTGAACACAGAGAGGTTCAGGAATATGATTTATCCACAGAACACTGAATCCAGTTTAATCAAGAAAAGCATCCTTAGACCTCATTATACAATATTTAACTGCTCTGGTCTGCAGTCTAGGACTAACACCTGGAGGATCCTGACATGATTCCACCTGAAAAGAACTGTCATACATGGAAAAATAAAGGCTAGGTCAGTCTCCTGGAGAAGGGCAATTCCTGTTAGAAAATAAAGCAAACAGCTGAAAGCCCAAGCTGATGACTCTGGCTTTGTCTTTTCAAACTGCCATTGCATTTGCACCAAGCAGCTCCTGCAGCCAGGCCAGGGAAGCAGATATTCCCTGACATTTTCCCATAACAGCTGCTCCAGCAGCTTGGATGCAAGAATTTCCCTGGGGATTTATCCCTTCCATCTGATAATAATTTCTGAGGGAAAGCAGAAATATTTGCCTTCCTGTAATGGGCTCAGAAAGAAAGATTATGGAGATCACTTGCTGCAAAATCCATGTCTCCAATCTCTGCTGTGGTAGATGCCAAAGGGGCTCCTGCATCCCACATACACCATGGAAATGGCAGTTTTAGGGAGCAGAAAGGCTGATTTCAGGGATCATACATGGCTTTGTTTGGGGCTGCAGGGAAAGGGCTTCAGCACAACCCTCTGGGCACAAAGGAACTGCCCACAATTAACACAACGGTTTCAGCAGGATGGTTAAGATTTTTCCAGCCTAGAAAAGAATGGTGATTAGCTTGGCTTTACCAAAAATAAAATACCAGTGAGGGTAACAGCCCAGAATTAATGAATCTGTGATGGCCAAACTTCAGCTGCCGGTTCAGTTAAGGCAGAGCCCCCCACCCCCAGCTGGGAGCAGCCCATTTTCTGCTCCCTGAACACAGGAGCATTCCCAGGATCCTGTGCCAGCAGCTCTGGGATTGCTGGGGGATGTTCCTGAGCAGCAGTGCCATGGGGGAAGCAAGTGAAGCCCTCAAAGCTGCAGCAGGGAGAATGGGGGGAGCTGAGAGCCAGGATCCCTTTGGGAAGGGCTGGGCTCCACTCAGCAAAGTCAGGACTGGGAAAGCAGAGCCTGAAGTCTCTTGTGTAAGGAAAGGGCATCACCAGGTTCTGATCCAGGAAAATTCAAGGACTTTTAACTCCCAGAAAGTCACTGCTCAGAACTGCATAAGAAGTTCTCTTTTTTGGAAAAAACATGCCTATATTGTCATCTCCATAGTCACAAATAATGTCTCTTTTATTTCTAAGGATGTAATTGATGCCTGGGATTTATTGTACAAGTAAAGGCCACTATTATAATGACTTCACTAAAAGTCATGAAATATTGTGGCAATGAAGAACTGCAGAGTCCTCTGGCACATTTGACTATATTTGCAAGTAAAATCAGTGTAAGCTGTTATATAATTGGATGAATAATCAAAAAATGCTCATTAAAGCACCCAGGGATGCTGAGATGGCAAAATGCTCCGACCTTCAGTGTTTTGCACTGTCCATTTGGACTGTTCTTGTCTCCTGCCAAACAGAATAAATTCAGACATTGGAAATTGTTTTCCAGCACCTTCTTCCCCCTTCCAGCCATTTCCAACACCCACTACAAAGTTCTTTTATCCTTCTTTAAGTGGTGCCTGAGCAGTGGTGGGTCCTTGTGAGCTCACCCTGTTTCACTCCCACAAAAGGCCATCAAGACAAAGACGAAACTGTTTTCCAAATCTAAGAAGAAAAGGTTAGTAATCAATTAGATATGGGGCAATTAATCTCAAAAGGTTGTTGTTCCAAATATTGTTTCCCCCAAACAGGAGATTAACACACACAATTGATTAAGAAACTGAACTTCTGTGGTCAAAGTTAAATGTGTTTCTTATGCTTGATTAGGTGAAATGACCACCTAAATAAATACAAGCCCCAACTATTGTTCTGTCAGTCAGAATTTCAATAACTAAGTGCAAGTCACATCTGTTATTTGTTGGCCATAATTTCCATCAGCAGGTGTCAAACACCATTAGCTGGGATAGCTTTGGGATTTTGAGATGCTTTTTTTTAATGGAATGCCATGGGATGTATGTGGAATTCTGTACCAGCTTCTCCTCCAGGGAGTAAAAAAAGATAGCAGGTATTTATGGAAGAAAAACGACTCAAAGGAAGCTGCACAATAATTCCCAGTGGAAAGGAGAGAACAGGAAAACCAGGACCACAGATCTGGAATGAACAAAAGGCACCAGGAGTATATTTTAAGCCTGACCTTTGGGGTTGTTTTCTAGTTTGTCTTTGAAAACAGACACAGCTCAGATTTGTGGTTTCTGTAGCACAGGAGGAGGTTCAAAACTCAGGAAGAAAAATAGTATGGAAAGTGAATTTTAATAAAGAAACACCAATATTTTACTAGAAAAACCCATTTCACAGGTTAAACACTAAAGTTACAAAGCCAGATGTTCCCATGTACCTCCCAATTTCCCTTTGTAGCATATTGTCTTTGATAGGGGTCTTAAAACGAGGGTTTAATCCAAAGCCACACTAGCACTGGTCCTGCAGCAAAGCTGCTGTGGCTGCTGTGCCACAGATCCCCACAAACCTCCAAGCACCTTCTGCTCACTCACACACAGATCCCCACAAACCTCCAAGCACCTTCTGCTCACTCACAGATCCCCACAAACCTCCAAGCACCTTCTGCTCACTCACAGATCCCCACAAACCTCCAAACACCTTCTGCTCACTCAAATACCCTCATAAAAACTACTAATAATTTTCATAGTGAAATGATTTTCCCATTAGAAACGAGTGCAAAGAGAAGCCCGTAATGGTCCATTTCAGAAGGAAGACAAGAGAGAGAAAGAAAATACTAACAAGCTCTTGGGTATCTTACTGGCTATTTACAATGCAAATGGAAAATTTTAGTTTTTTATAGCAAGTTGAGCCACTTCAAATTCTGTTTGTGGTTACTACACAGGAAAAAACCTTCAAAACAAACCCAACCCAAGCAGGTTTTGAGCCACAGTGCTCCCAACACTCACCAAAGGAGGCCTTTCTGCCCCATCCAGGGGCACCTTTGCTGCAGACACAGCTCTGCCCCTCAGCCCTCAGCAGTTGGGGAAAAACAACAAAAACACATACACAGAGTCCCTCCTTACATGTCAAAGGTCCACCCTGCTCTGTGGTACTCCAGGAAAAACCAAGTTTTCCACACAAGTTGTTCCTAATTTCAATATTTTAACAGATTAATCATTATAGGCCTGATAGCAAAAAAATCCACCAAAAATAAAAAAAACAACAAACAAAACCCAAACCAAAACAACAACAAAAAACCCCAAATAACAGAAAAAAACCAAACCACCCCAAACCCTCCAAAACCCAACTAAAACGATCAAAACCTCCAGCACATGCAAACACAGAAAGTATTAAATGAAACCTCCTACCCAAGCACAGAGAACATCAAATGAACCCTCCCAGAGCCTGGACAGATTGAAGCCATTCCAAGTGTCCCAGCTGAGGATGCAGCTCCCTGTCCCACCTTGTCCCCAAACACTCTCCATCCTCATCCTGCAGAACTCTCATCTCCCAGCCCCTGAACTCTCCACAGCTCCTCAGAGCTCAGCCTGCTCTCCCCAAACCAGCAGGAGTTTTCCAGTCCCTCAGGAGGGCTGGGCAGAAATGCAGGTGTGTTCCCTGAGCCACCCAGGCTGGTGCTCTCTGCCCTCCCCCTGCAGGGATTCAGGATTTCAGGGAATATCCTGTTTAGTGAGGGCAGAGATGGCACAGGGCTCTGGCTGTGGGGCCAGACATCATTAGTGCAGTAATCTTTAACTGTGTTGGGGAGCAAAGCCCATTCAGTGCCTTCCCCAAAAGGGGATGGTCTTGGGAACAGGAGAAACTTCCACAACAACCTTTGTGGTTTTATCTGACAGAGTGGAAAAGGTGGGAAACAGCAAGATCCTCACTAACATCCCTCTCCCATGAGAATTCAGGTGGCACAAATTCCTCAGGCTAAACAAAGCTTATGGAGTGTATTCTGGAGTCATTTTCCTGCATTTAAACAGATTTTCTCCTCATGTCATGCTGAAGTAATGCCAGACATGGGTTTGACCAGAGTCAGACCAGAGAGCTGGAGGAGTTCTCAGGGCTGGATTTACCAGGGAGCAGAAATTCTCACTGGCACAGGCTGAGAAAACTCCTTCTCCTGGTGGCTGTTGGTGGCTAAAAATCCACTCAGCAAATTCATATCATAATAATAAATAAATAATCATCACCATCAAGAACAGAATGCAAATAAGTTACTCCTTCCCCCAAACACTGGGATCCCTTTCTAGGTGACCCAGGCTGAGCTGGAAAGTTTGGCTCCTGTTTCCACCCTTATGGATTGACTGGGATCCCTCACTGCTCCAACCCTCTGCCTGCACACTTTGTGTAACTGTGGAACCCACCCATCACTGGGCTGTTTCTTGTTATCAAAGGGACCAATTTCTGTCAATACCCTGCTAATCAATAACTTACAGGAGTCGACTGCCCTGCAACAACCCCAAACATTCACTAATTCCATCAGAAGAAAGGCTGAGTATGAAAGCTGGAAATTTCCCCCAAGCTCAGAGATCCCATCCTGTTTAATTTTGCATGCAGGGACATTCCCCCAGAACTCAGGATTTCTACAGTGGCTCCTTGCTCTGAATGAATCACCAACCAAAGCTCAATTCTGCTTGGAAAGTCAATAAAATTCAGAGCTACAAAAATGAAACCCTGCTCTTAAAAACTCCCAGTATTGCTTTTGTATCTCAGGCTTTACTGACAGGAACTCTGAGCTACTCAGACAAAAATAGCATCTCAAACTCCTTCCAGGACAACCCCAGAAGGCTCAGACAGATGTCTGAACGTGTCTGGGTGAAACCTGTGGAGCTGCAAAGGGGATTTTTCTCCATCCTTCCAGGCTGCAAAGATGCCTGAGTGCCTCCCAGCCTTCAGAGGGTTCTCCCAGGGAATGTGTTCCTGTGGGATTTAGAGGCTTTACACAGCTCCTTGAATTCCCAAGTACAGCCACAAAACCAGGCCTGGGACAGGCTGCTGTTTCTGTCATCAGAACCAGTGGGTCATTCTAAAGCCAGTCACTCCCCAACAGGATGATCTGTGCAAGGATCTGGGATTCACTCCAAATGCTCTGCCTGCTGGATTAACCCCCACACTGTTCCCATGCTGACCATCAGGTGGGAAGAGCTGGACTGCAGTCAGCTGCTCCCCATGGAAATGCTTACAAAGGTAAGGTGACCTCCTAACCTAAAAACTGTCAACATTTTAACTTCCCAGCTGTTATTTACCCCCCTCAATGCTTGCTCTGCCTCCCTCCTCTTCCTTGGTCAGGCACTGACCACGAATGGGCTACCCTTCCCTGGGGACTGAGAGCATCTAATACAGGCTGGCTTTCAACTCCACTGGCTTTCCCTGAAAAATCACTCAGTAGAGCCAGTTTCCTGGATATCCCTTTTCCATTGCAGTGTTTGCAACTCTACAGCCTTACAGGTGCATGAGATTCTTGGGTTTATTCCATACAGGAATCTTTGTGTTCCCAGGGAGAGGTGACAACATGCCCCAAAGCCCTGCAGGGAGATCAGTGTCCACTGGGCCATTTCACTGCAGACTCAGGGACTTTGCTGGGAGAAATGGGATGGAACTGAGTTCAGGAAATGGGGATGAGCACAGGAAGGGGGAAAGCTCTCCTGACACAGGGGGCCCAACTCTGATTTAATGCAGACTGTACCACCACTTCAATAACCTGTGCTTGGAATGATAAAAGCCATGTAAAAGAGGCTGGGGAGACTGAAGAGGAAGAAAGAGATTAATAGATCTCCATGTTGAGCAAAATTGATTTGGGGCAGGTACTCCACAAAGCCTTCACCACTGATTTATCTTCATTTGGGGGGTGGAACTCTGAGCTCAGTCAGGCCCTCAGAGAGCCATCCATCACCTGCCTCATCAGCAGAAGGAGTGGTGCCTTCCCTTGCTGTTTTATCTTCCCTTTCGCTTCCATACGTGACTTAGACAGAACAGGACATCATTTTCTTTGAAAAATATATAAATCACTGCTGATTTTAAAGGGAGACCCAGCTCCAGCACACTGAGCTGCCACTGAGGCAGCTCCCAAGCTGAGCCTGCAGCTCCCACCTGCTGAATTCCAGCTCTGCTCCTCCCCTGCACGCAGGGAAGGGAGAGGCAATGCTGGGTTTAAACTGCTGGGGATAAAGCTTAAACTATCTGCTCTGCTGAAGCTCTTTTGGTGCAAGGAACATTTTCTTTGAGGATTTAACAGAGGCTTTAACAGGGCTCATCACTCTGGTAATGAGTGAAAGAGGAGAGGCAGCTGCTGATAAAGGAGTGTCCAAGCACCTCCAGCATGTTCCTCCTGCCTTCAAGCACAGTGCCACGGGAAGGAAGCCCCAGGCCAGGATATCTTCATTTTCCCCAGGAAAAATTGCTGAGGAAGAGTTTCTTCTCACAGGTTTCCCTGGAATTGCCAGCACAGCAAGGCACCACTCCAGGCTTTAGTGCTGGTGCTGCAGCCTCCAAGCTCCACCCCAGCCCTGCCAAAACCCACACTGAGCTGCCCCTTGCACTTTGCCTTTAGCTGCACTTCCATTCTGGCTTACAGTTGATTTTCTGAAGCAGAGGGAAGTTTGTACAAGCCCTGCTTCTCTCAGGGAAAGGTTCCAACAGGGTTGGGAAAAGGGGAGAAGGACTGTGGGTAACACATTAAAAAAAGAACTAGAGGGGACTTCTCATTAAGCTGCAGGCAGGGTTACATTGGTGTCCAACATTAAATGATGACAAAGCAGGATGGAATAAAAACATAACAGGCATGAAAACTGGAAAAAAAAAAAAAGCCTTACTAAGTCCCAGTCAGCCCCTTTTTGAATTCTCTGTTTCCTCTGCACCTACATAATTGTGAATTCTGAGGAAGAGCAAGACAATCCTTTGAAATGCCACTTCAGAACTGCATGGGCAGCACTATTTGCTTTAGGTGTGTCAGCTCATTGAAATGGGCACCCATTTATCATATTCAAGCATTATTTTTCTGTGACATTTGGATAACACTGAACTCCATCAGGGCAGAAGGCACATGGCAATTCTGGGAACATTTCCTCAGCTATTTCCCTTGATTCCCATAATTTTGGGGTAATCAGGTGGGTGCAGATGTGAAAAAAATTGGAGTTTGGTCATTGGCTGTTCTGTCCCTTCTTCCTGATAATTCCCAGACATATGGAAAAGCTGAGATGGTTAAAACCCAAACCAGCCAAGGAAATAAAAAAAAAAACAACCAACAACCCAAACCCTCAACACCACCAGAAAAGTCCAATCAAAAAATTCCCACAGAAACCTCAATTACCCTCACCCCAAAACCCCACAACCCAACCCAAACCCCAACAATCCCTATTTGGAATTCCCTGAAAATCCAAGGATTGCCTCCTGCCCTCTCAAGAGTCTGCATTCGAAGCAACACAAGGCAGGAAGCAAAAAAATCATTCCCATGTCTTTTTTCCAAGATGTTCCCAGAAACCCTGAAACTGAGAGTTCTGAAGCTCCACACAAGTCCCTGTGTTTAATCAACAAAACTTCAATAAAATGTGATTAATTAAGATGAAATACAGTCCCCAATTCATCTTTGCAAAAGACTTGGAAAAGTCGATGGGGAAAAAGGTGATTTTTCTTTTCTAAAGCAGCTCCCAGCACAAGGAAGGGTTTCTTTCTGTAAAAAAATGACCTAAACAGCAAAGAAATATCCCTCAATAATGAGAAACCTGAACCTGCATGAAGATGTGAGCAGTATAGGAATTAAGTTACATATTTTCAGCTCTTGGAGCTGATTTTTAAAGCAGAAATGCTCCTGTTTGTGATCACCCAAACAGTTTGTGGCTCCAGGACTTTGATGGCCATGTGGTTTGCTCTCAGATTATCCATGGGGAATAATTGCATTCAACCTTTAATCTGCAATTCTGTGCAGACCAATAGGTTTCAAATTGACAATTTCAAAAGGCCAAACACCACAGTCAAAACCTGCAAACAATTAAACTTCAAAAAGCCACAAATCAACTATTTCTCCATGGGCTGATCACTGTCCCTGCACTGAGCCCAAGGCACACAAGGCCCTCTTAGTGCTCCACAAAGAAGCAGTAAAATACCAGTTTTATTCACTATACAAAACCTTCTATTAAAAGTTATGGTCCCTGCCTTCAGTTTGATGAATATTTCAAATCTGTAAGTGCATTTTTTATGTTCTCCATCATGGCATAGCACAACTGCCCTCATGTTCAGTGTGATTTATCCCTGCTGAAACCAACCACAGCCAACAGAGGAGGTCCCCGGCATCATTAATTAGCACAGGTGCTAATTGGATGTTACACATGGGAGCAAGCCAGATGGCAGGATAAGCAGCAGTGGGACAAGCAGGAAGGGCTGAGAAGCTCCCTTGGCCTGAGAAGATGGATGGGACATCCCTGGGTGTGCAGGTGGACTGGGAATGACCTTTGCTGTCACAGGAGACACGTCATGGTGAGAAATATCAATGATGGGACAAGTGACAGACACTGAAAGGGCAGCAAAATGTCCAAAATAAACCAACAAGGGAATGTTCTCTCAGCTCAAGTGTGTCCATTAATTGCAATAAATGAAACACCCCAGCTGCAGGAGGGAGGGGAATCTGCAGTGAGTGCCAAGGATTCCCGTTTGGGAGCAGGGCTGGGTGGCTCCTGGGGGGCCAGGTGTGTGCACAGCGTTCCTGCCAGACCTTTCTGTGGGAATTCCTCTTTCCCGTGGCAGGGACCTGCTGGCTCTGTGCCCCTCCTCCCTGGGCACTGCAGCCAGCAGACACCCTCTCAGGGATCCCCTGTTCCTCCCTCCCTTGGTGCCTGGGATAAGGCAGGGTCTGATCCCTGCAGACATCCCCCTGGCAGGGCTGTGTCACTGAACAGCAGTGACCTGTAAATAAACGCTGGTGTTCTCCAGAAACCTGCTCTGTCTCCTACACAGCATCAGGTTTTCTGTGTTCTATCAGTGCTTTGCTCCCAAGGTTTTCAGTGCCATTGATTTCCACAGGCCACTCAGCTGAAGGCTCTGCACTGGCAACTTGACAGAGTTAATGGTTTTAAAGCCATTTGTTCTATTATCTGCCAAAGCTGTTTAGGTTTTTGTCAAGGTTGGTATGTGCCTATTTATTGAAATTATTTTCCAACAGACCCTGCAAACCACAGAAAATAGAAATAAATGGATAAAGCACAAAGTACAGGGATGTGTTGCTCCAAATGATGTGTCTGCTTGGCTTTGTCCTCACATAAGCACAGAAACAATATGAGTCCAATGTCGAGAAATTGGAAAAACATCAGGTTAAGCAGAACAAATTGCTGTATTACTGAGCAACATGAAGAACAAACAACTCCTGTGCAGCTCAGAGAGAGCTGGAGTTTTGTCATACATCTTATATAAGGATGTGACCATTATGCCTTACAAAAATCCACGTTCATCTCTCTGCTTCCACCCTCTGAGGCTGGAGGGAAAGCCCCACATCCAACCCAGCAGAGAAGGCTGAGGAAACTTCCAGTGGGAATCTCCAGATGTTCTCCAGAGCTATAAAACTTGGCACAGGAATAGTTGCAGGGACTCTTGTACATTCAGTGCAGCAATCACAGGATCTCTATGACAACAATTCTCTGCACAACACATTTATGAGGCTCCAAATGGTAGAACATTACACTGATTCCCATCAATTACCTTTGGAATGAGAAATTCCTTGTTTTACTAAGACTATGGAGAGAGGGTAGCACCAAAACACACAAAAACATGTACAATTTGGGGTATTTGAGTACAAAGACCAGTGCAGGAGCTCGTGGTGGTGTCAGAGTTCTCCCATCCCTCCCCCTCTGGGGTCACAGGCTCTCCCTGGCCCTCTGGACAAGCCTGGCTCCAGCAGCCAAGGGATCACCTGGAGCCCAAACAACGGGGACTCAGCAGAATCCATTCTCTGCAAGTTACTCAGTGCTTTTTAACTACTTTGAAATGAAGAAATAATATAACAACAACGAGCCAATTCCACTCAGATGTTGTGGCACTGAGGGCTGTGACCTTTCAGTGTTTCTAAACCAATCAGTTCTGCAGGAGCACAGCTGAGCAGGGCCTGCTGCAATGCCCTCCTGCCTCCTCCTCCTCTTCTGCCAGGGAAGATCCCTGGGAACTGAGAGCTTTGGCCTAAGACTGGCAGCTGCAGGAAGCCCAGACTGCAGCTCAAGGTTCCCCACGAATCAAACCAGGCCCAGAGAGCAGCAGCCCCCTGGGCTGATCACAGCCATTCCCTGGCACGAGGCTGCCCCAGGAGAGGCTGAGGGAAGTGCTGCCCATTCCCTAACGCTGCCCATTCCACCACTGCTGGGCAGTTCTGTGTGTGCCAGTACTGTGGGACCAGCCCTGAGGCAGCCCCAACCCTGCTCAGTGGGAATGGGAACAGAGCACTTCATTAAAACACCCTCACCTGCTTGATGCTCAACTCCCTCCTAAATTAAGCACCCAGACACTCAAAATTCCCCCATCCCTGAGCATTGCCACTCTGGCAGGCACTGACCAGCCCTGGGACACCTCTTGGTCCCTCTGCCAGGGCAGTGGCCACGTGCTCTGATAAATGACATGGGGAAAGTCCTTTCAATGAGTCATCCCACAAAAGCCTATTTGGTTTTTTTCCCTTATTTTTTCAGCAATGAAAATGGATTGAGAGCAGCCTCTCCTGTTTCCATGGCACCCAGAGCAGCAGCCCACAGCCTTGTTATCACAAGAACTCTCAGATTTCAACAAATTGCTGGGAATTGCTGGGTTTTGGGGTTTTTTTTCCCTAAATCCAGGTGACCCTCCATTCCTGGAACCTCCAGTATGGTCTAGGAGTCTGTGGTGGAGTTAAACTTCATAGTGATGACAGTTTGGGTAGGTTTTAAACAGGAAATAAAACAGAACATGTATTCCTCAGAGAGAGAGAATGAAAAACCTAAAAAACATCTTATTTTTTACTTAGTTCTCATGGACTTGACAGAGCTGTAACTGTGTTTGTGTGATGGATCCTGCCTGTGCAGCACCTGCTCACTGAGGAGCAGCAGGGATGGCTGGAGAAGGCCCATCTTCCCCCCTCAGCTGTGCTCCCAAAGAGCTGATGTGCTGCCCTGGGATTTCTGAAAAGAGATTAATGAACATGGGCATTTTCCACTCAGATACACTTCTCATCACTCTGAGATTCATTTCACTCTGATACTTCTGCAAAGCCTCATGAATATGTAGCAGTGTCTTTTAGTTCTTTTCAGGATCTTCCAGGCTCAGGGATTTTTAGATTTCTTTGGTTTCTAAGGTATTGATTCTGTGGTTTCCACTTTGATTTTAGGTACAATTGTAAGTGATTGAACATTGAACAGCATTTGTGAGACTGGGAAAGGCAATGGAAGAGAATTGGCTTTTCAGTGTCAAAGGTAACTGAAAAAAATCTGTACATGACCTCTCATGTTTTGCTAATTATCCTGGTTTTACACTGGCCTGGCCCAGAAGTGCCTTGTGCCCCAAAGTCACCAAATAACTGCTCAAAACATGAGCCTTTCCCCAAAGAACCTGTGATTCAGTTAATGAATAATAACAATAATAGATCCTGTAGAACCATAAAACTACATATTCCTAAGAATGGACCTTCTGGGTACGGTGTGAGAAATAAAACTGAAAAACCTCCACTGGATTTCCAAGAGAAGAAGTGCTTTTCTCCACATTTAGATATTAACATCTTTATATGTAAATATCTTGTTAAAAGGAACTGTCCCACAGACAATTACATAGGAAAAATACAGAAATTAATTCCCATGAGTTTAACCAAACTTCACCTCAAAGGAAATGCTCTTTTCTTTGGGAGCCACAGCAAGGAAAATGTGGGTAGGGAATCAAGTGACACCACTGCTCTGTAGCAACAGTAACTTAATCACCTGAGCTACTGACAGGTCATTTTACTGTGAGAAATAACAAGCAATAAAACTGGAGATTTCCTTGGTGTTTCGGGAGATGCTGCCGTAAAACACCTAAATTACCATTAGGAGGGTAAAAAAGCTCTTTGGCAACCCAGGCCCTTCCAGATGGTTTGTATCCTCATTTCTTCAGGAGCTGCAGAGGTACAGGGAGTGTATTCCAAGAAAATACAGACCCAGAAAATCTCCATTTTGTCCACAAAGGCTTTAACAAAATGACTGAAAGGACTCCAGTTTAGCACATCATTATAAATCATTTTACAGCGCTGATCTCCTCAGGTTCAGACATTAAAAGGACAATAAAACTGCTCTTTCCAGTGCAAAGCACCTGGAATGCACCAAACTGACTCCAGTGTCTGGGGAATGGCCTGAATGTTAAGGGACTAAAGTTAACCGAGGAGTCTGTTCATTTTGGAGGGCGTGTGCATATATCTATATATATATATCTCTACATTGAAGCTTTCTAAATGCACCACTGCAGCAAAGTGCATTAAACACCACTGAGGGAATATTAAGCACCTGCAGAAAAAACTGTCCCTGTACCTGCTTCCCTTCTCGGTGCCTCAGGCGGGTGGATGAGGAGGAGTTTGCTGGGAGGGGGCAAACCCTTCGGTCTGGCACCAGGGGCGGTGCCTCGGCGCGGGTCAGAGGGGCCGGGAGGGTGTGCCAGGGGCTGGTTCGCCAAGGCTGAGCCCAGGACTGTCCCGGGATCCTGCTCTGCCCCTGCCACACTCGGCCCTTTCCCCCATCCCGGCAGGGCAATCCAGTCCCTACGGCTCCAGCTGCAAACCAGGATAAGTAATGGAGACAGAATTAATTCTCTGTGTGTGTGGTGTGTTCTGCTTCTCCCTGCTATAGAATTTAATCCAACAGTGCTGCTCCACACACAGCTGATGGCATTTATTGGGCTCTCCTGCAATTCATGGTTTCAGTTGGAAATTGTTATCTTATTGATTAGATTTTTCATATACTTCACATTACTTGCCTCTGTCTCCTCCAAAATAATTTCCACACTTCATTTTGTCCACAGGGCAGCTCTACTTACTTAATATTATAACACATAATTTTATAGGATTACAATATACAACATAAAATGAATGCAAGGGTCATGGTCAATTTGAAAGATTAAAAGTAAGATTTAAACTCTCCTGGCTGAAAGTAACTTCTGAAAGAGTTAATTATTCCTCTTTAGCTCAGATTTACCCCTTCAAGCTTTCTGCCCACAGGAGACCTGAAAGGATTTCATTTTTCACTCCTGGCCACAGCACAGCAGAAAATTAAAGCTGAAATAGTGTGTGAGACCTGAGGAGTTACTGCCACTCTTTGCAAAGCAGCAGGAACAAGCCCTGCTTTCCATTATTCCTGAAGTTACTCCAGAGTCTGATCCCCCATTGCCCTGCATAATGTGTACACTTAAATCTGCACAAAGTGGGTTAAGGGAGCACTCCTGGCCCACCCTGTGCACAACTCAGCTTGATGTGACACCGAGAAAGAGCCACAAGAGAGACACTTGTTCCTAAAAAGATGCTTTAGGCTAACAGGAAATATTATCAATAAACCTTCTGTGCATTTGAGGAGGGGAAGAATAAGCTGCATTTCTACCCTGGCCTGTCAAGGCACCTGGTTACAGTTTTAGTTGGGTTTAATGGGATGGAGCTGGTTTGTGTTGAAAGGGAAGGGAAATGAAACATGGGTTTCATAGAACAGATTATTAACAGCTCTTATCTGAGAGATTATTATCTCCTAGAATATGATTTTTAGAGCAGTTTCAGCCCTGGAAAATCACAGGAACACACAGACTGTGGCTCAGAGAGGTCACACACAGTTGCACTGCCTGTACCCACACAGAGATGGCAGAGCAGGAGCAAAAGGACCAGGGATTCAGGGACCTGCTGCCCTCAGGCCTTTGGCTCCCAGGTGGGTGTGAGGACAAGGATTGATCCCAAGAGCCAATCCCAGGGTGGGATGGCCTGGAGAAGGGAGACCATCACCCCTCTGGGGGGGTCAGGCTGGGGGGAGGAAGAGTCTGTGCAGGCTGAGGGTCACCCACAGAATCTGGAGGTGCCAGCACTGGGAACTGCCCACAGGGTGCTCTGAGCAGAGTTTGGGGTGCCCACAGCAGGTCAGGGGGTTCCATCCAGCTCCAAGGGCCCCTGAGAGCCTCCTGGGTGCCAGAGCTGTGGGAATCCTCCTGCAGCCCATCGAGCTATGTCCTTACGAGTGGTGTGAGCCCAAATGCACAAGGAATTGCTGGTGTTGCTGTACAGGAGGGAGGGGAAAGTTCTGTGGGATGTTGTGAGAATATCCCATAGTAAAACATACAGGGTTGAGCTGGGGCTTTAGACTGTCCTTACAGGGAGACTTTGAGGGAGGAGGTTTGTGTCAGCTCCAGCACGTGACCTTTGGAGCAGCCAAGGGGCCGATTTGCTCACCAGCCCATCAAAGACTCGCCACTGTCACTGCCTCTCCCACATCTCCCCCCAGGGCTCTGCTGCTTTGCTGCCACCAAGCTGGGCTTTCCAGGAGTCATTTGGGGTGACCAGATCCAGAATCCTTCCTCTTTCCTCCTTCTGCTCCCAGCAAGCCCACAGAGCCTGGCACACCCTTTCCCACAAACCCAGACCTGATGCTGCAGGTGCAGACACCCAGCACTGCCTGGACACCTGGGATGGACCACCTGGGCACCTCCAGCCTCCTGGAGCAGAGGCAGAGCCACGAAGCCTCCTGGCAGGAGGAAGGAGAGAGGGATGGCCACGAAGGGCTCACATCAGTGCTCCCCATGCCCCAAACCCCACAGCAGAACAAGGGCTCCCGTGTGCTGCACAGCATTAGGGGACACGAGAACATTCCCACCAGGATGGAACGTTTTCACCTTACCTAATTAGGTGTGGCTTGATAAACAAGCTGGAGCAGTGCAGGATGATCTAATGCAGCAGTGCTGTATTACCAAGCCATAACTAACCATTTCTGTCAGCTCTACAGGGAAAGAGCTGGTGTGGACAGGAAGTTGCATTCCCAGCATTGCCTGTTCCTCCCTCATCCTGCACAAAAACTCAGGGGGACCTTCTGCCAGGGAATTGTAGTCAGATAACTCCAGACATCTGCCTGATTAGCAGTGGAGATTATTTTCCTAGAAATAAAACCAGAGATTCCACAAAATCCTGTCACGGGGTAGGATACCAACAACATAGCTCTGAAATCAGAAATACTAGAGAGGGGGGGAATGTGCCATAAGGTGGCCTCTGTTTCTCCCTGTTAATTCCTCATGAGCTGATTTGAACAAATCCTACTTATTTGGCCACTAATTCATGCACAGACATTTCTGTCTACAGGCCACTCACAAATTCTGCTCTGCTGCTGCTGTCTCACTGTGGGAACAGCCACATAAATGGTGTATTCTGAGCTCTGTGTCCTGACCAGAAACTCGCTGAAAACAAAGGCAAAGGGCACAAGTGTCACATAACCTGTGGCAGAGCTCCTGACTGTCAGGAGCAGTGACAACCCTCATCTCAGTGCACATTGACTTGTACACTCCCAGTTTCCAGCCAGCACAGCAGCTGTCCTGGAGAGTGACACAGCCTTTGAGACAACTCCTTCTAAACCAGACCAAATTGCTGGCAGGACAAAGAGCTCCAAGACATGGGGGAGCTTCAACTCTGCTAACATCATTAGGGCAGGTGAACATGATAATTTACATGCTAACAAGTCACAGGAAAGGAGACACTGAGGAACATTTAAATGCCTCTCCAGTTGGATTTGTGGCTGAGCAGTTTTCAGTCCAGGATCTCCCTGCTGTGAAACCACTGCCCTGCTTCATGATGGGGATGGCTTTGGGCTGGAAGGGGGCCAAGGCTGAGGCCCCTGTTGGAACTGGGGGGCACTGGCACCTCAGAACAGTTCTCCCTGTGTTCTGCCAAGGGCTGGTTGGAACAACTCCCATTAACTTCCTGAACTGCTGAGGTTTTGGAGCAGCGCTTTCGATTAATATTAAAATTGCAAATTTAATGTGAGGCTTGTGACTCCAGAATAAATTCTACTCCATTAAAATAATAAACTAAGCTGACAGGGTATTAAGCTGGGATTCCATGCAAGCAGCTCCCTGTGGTCTCCAGTGCAGGTTCTCAGCCCAGAGCTGGATCAGCCACAGGGAGTAACCAAGAGCTAAAGAGCACACCCTGGCACTCCAACCCAATTTCACCCCAAAGTGATTTCTGGTTGCTCTGTGTTTGTTTGGGCTGGGTTTTTCCAGCACTGCCAAACTCATGTGACTTCAACAAAAAAACTACCAGGGAGGTTTGAGGCTATGAGAGAGAAGCAGGAAAACTTAAAGCAGCCAAAAGCCACAAAGTCAAACACCAAAGGGTAAGTCCAACTCAAAAAGGACTGAAATAGATGCTCAGTTCTCCTGTATGGATGATAAATGATATATTAGTTATAATGATTTAAAAGCTGATCTCTGTCACTTGTCACATTTTGTCCCACAGAGCTCCTGCAGTCCCAGGGAACGTTCAGATCCCAAGCCCAGCCCCTGAAGGTAAGACAGGACCTGGCAAAGGGGATGCACCCAGTTGTGTGCTGGGCATAATTTATCCCCCCAAACACACAGTTCCAGTTATACTGGTCCCCAGGCAATAATCTCCAGGGGCTCACGTGCATAATGCAAGCACATGATTAAGATGACTGTGGATTATTTTTCACATATATATATTTATTTATTTTTCATATACGTGTGGCCAGGATTTCATTAGAAATGTCCAAGAATTAAATCAATTAGGAAGTCTGTTGATAAATTCTTTAAGGATCTGATATAGAGAACACATCAAACATTCCAACAATCTTGAAAATTCCTTAAGGGGGTATAAACAACACCACCCAAAACTTGCTGGTTTAGGCAACAGAGGAGAGAAATTGATGGGGAATTCCACCAACAGGATGTACTGAAACTAAAAGTTAACACCAAAAAATACTAAAACCCTGCTGAGGGAAGCACAAAGTTGGTAGGACTGACTGCAATAACAAATGTGAAAATTCAGGTTCTCTCTGTGAGTGAGGAGGGAACAACTCTCATTAACCTCCTGAATGATGAGCTGGAACACCACACTCAAATATTATTACAATTGCAAATCCAATGTGAAGTTTGTGACTACAGAATAAATCCTACTGTGTTAAAATAATAACCAGTGGTGGTGTTGGTACCACTAATGATGGAGAGCAGGAGACATTTCCCTTTTGTAGGGCCCATAAACCACAGAAACTGCGACTCCACCATAGTAAGAATGTTTAAACTCTCCCAGATTCAGACAAGAGCAGCACATTTTCTAAAGCACTTCCTCCTGAAAGTCAAAATAATTTATTCTGAGGAGTGTAAATATCTGCCCAGAGTTCTGACTGAAGCTGAAGCCAGAAGAGGACAGGGATATGTCAAAGCAAAGCTGTGATTTCATCAGCCAAATTTCAATAAAAGTAGCAATTCCCTGGAAAATCCAAAGGTGTAACAGTGACCCAGAGCAAATCCCTGAAAATCCCGACAGCATTTGCAGGATCCTCATTATTCAGCATTTCTGAGCTGCTGAATCTGGGAACAGCTGTGGGCAGGAGGATTAGGCTGAGCTTTGCTAAGGAGAACTGACTGCAGCATCCCAGGAACACTGAAAGTCATTCCAGAAATAGCAAAGCTTTCTGTGACTAAATGTTTTACATACATTAAATCAAGATGCCATAATTAAAGTAACCATTTCAGAGGGATGTTCAATAAAGAGAAGGTCATTAATAATCTCTGGGAAGAGAATCTGATTGAGTCAGGCTGAAAGTGTTCTGCAATTGAAGAAAACCAGTTCTATTCTCATTGGTTTGAAAAAAATTACCAGCAGTGAAAGTGATAAGGCAAACATACAGTATTACTACTAATATGCCCTGTCATGGGTCTTCTAAGGCTTTACTGGGTATAGCACAGTGCTTTCATAATTACAATCAGCTAAATAGCTCGTTAAATGCGTGTTGCAATTCAAATTACAAAATTAAAGTGTTCCAACTGTTTTCCTGCGGATTTGGGATGGTTCCTTAAGGCCTGTGAAGAGCCAGTGGAGCACCAGGGCTCTGTACAGTCGGTGCTGTTTGCAATCAGCCTCCAATTTCACACTGCTCCCCATAAAATATTCATGCAATCAGAGGAAATGCTGTCCCTTCCAGCCCCTCGTGTGCTTTGGAGTCAGTGTTGTGTTTGCTGTTGTTCCAAGTGGGTTTGTGGTGCTCCAAGGAAGCAAGAGATGGTGAGAGATCTAAAGGGGACAATTTAAACATGATATTGAAGTGGTGTTGTTAAATACTACATCAAAATCTATAAAGAAATGAAGCTACATTAACAGCACAGTGGCACAATTAGTCACAATTGGTGGAGCTCTAAGCTGTGAGTGATTAAAAATGAATCTTAGATAAAAAGAGTGAATTTGACTAAAAATGTTTCCCTTAAAAAGATTTGACCTTCTTAGCCATTAAATCTGAACATTAATCAGGGGATGAAAATCAAGTTACAACTGGACAGAGACAATCACATTTCAATTTTGGGTAGACAATCAGCTCAGGTTTCAGATCTAATGCAGTTATTCTGTGACCTCGGGCACCTCACGTGAAGTCCTTCCCTCTCCAATGCTGACAGACCTTCCCTGTGGTTGGGAGGAGCTCGGAGGGCTTGGCTGGTCTGTCCCTCTGTGTGTGCACGGCCCTGAGAGCTCCCCGGCCCGGCCGGGTGTGCACAGCCCTGAGAGCTCCCCGGCCCGGCCGGGTGTGCACGGCCCTGAGAGCTCCCCGGCCCGGCCGGGTGTGCTCATCTCAGGGCTGGGATTGGCAACACAGCATTTGCTCCATGTGCACCCAAATAAACTGTGCTGGAATATCCCACAGGTGACTTCATAGCACTTTGCTGGCTTGTTCCTCGAACAGAATCCCAAATAAAGCTCTGCATCCTACAGAGAGGTACCTGCTTGAGTTTCTTCAGGGAAATCAGCCCATGGAAATCCACGGGAAAGGGCACATGGCTCCGTTCAGCACCGAGTGCAGCTGCACAGGCACAGCTCAACGGAGCACAGACCAGGCACGCAGCCCTTTCGAATCCCTGCAGAGCCGGCACATCCTCCCCAGCCCCACCTCGGGGCCTTGGCCTCACCTACCCGGGCCTGGCACCTCCCACTGAAAGCCCTGAATCAGCACCCCATCCCTTCATGGGCAGCTGAGCCACAGCAGTTTGTCATTCACTCCACTCTCTGCAGACACAGCAATGGAGTTTTCCTGAGTCTGATCTCACTGAAAAAGGTTGCCATATAATCCTCCTAACAGGGCTTCATGGAAGGACATGTTTGCCAACACCTCAGTGCTGTTAACTCTGCTCCCCTGAATGCCAAGGGAGTTCTCTCATTAAATCCAGGGTGACACAACTCCACATTTGGCTCATTTTTTATCCTGAAAGAATTTAGAGCTTTATCAACAAAACTTCTGATTTTACTCCTCTCCATCTTTTCAGTTCATTTTCTGTCTGTGGTAAAACTGATCAAAAGCAGGTCATTAATTGGTTTTTTACAAAGTAATGCAAAGCCCATTAATTTTGAAACTGAGCCAGCACTATGAATGTTCTCATGGTTTACACTAAAGATTGATCTGGTATCTCTTTATGCACTTGAACTAGTGGCTCTTTAGGTCTTCACATGGGTGGGTTTTTTCACATGTTTTATAGAGAAGGTTTTGCCACTAAGTTCAGAGAAAATTAGGTCCATGAAATAAATGTTTATCACACTCAAAAGAGAAAAATCAATGAGAAAAAAACAACTGCATAATTTAAAGGGCTCCACTAATACAGAAATACTTTATACAAATAGGAAAATTGATATTATTTCTGGAAAAAAAAGCTGGATTTCTAACATTGTTGGCAGTTTCACAGATCAAAACCCTATTATATATTTTGATTTACATCCCATTTCTCTTTTATTTTTATTTCCAAATAATCTGGTATCACTGAGACCCCTTGCCAGTTGTTTCCCCCTCATGCTCCCTGGCAGCCCAAGATGGAATATTTGCTACATGAAGAAACAGGGCCCTGAATATACAAACAATAAGTAAATATAAAAATAAATACATAAAATACCTTGGTTACTTAACCAGAACAAGGGTAGTCTGTTCCTGATCCACAGTGGGCAAGGTGATTTATCCCAGGGGTGACAATGGATGACTATGAAGGTGGTGTGGGAACCAAGTGTTGTCACTTACAGTGGCATTTACTAATTTAGAATTATAATTTACACTGATTGTTTGAAGACATAACATTACATCAATTAACTGCATTTTTAAATTTATCTTTCCACTGAACTGTGCTTGGAATTGAAACAGCTTAGTGTTGTTACTGTCTAAACCTGCCCTCCAGCCAAGAGAATAAAGACAATCCTGGTGTGGTTAAAAAAAAGCACATTTAAGCCCAGGTCTCACAGAGAAAGGAGGAGGGATGACCTGAAAACTTTCAATATCTATGTAAAAGTCAGGAGAAGCCATTTAGATACCAAAGGAATTCCATCCCTTGCTTGGATGGCACTTCCATGAGGTCTGGGAGAGAAAAATCCATCCAGTTTTCCCCTTTTTCTAAAAAAGCACCCAAAATGGGGCCCATTCATCCTCCACTAACCCAGTCAGTTTAACAGGAAAATGTCCCACTCCACTTTACAGAGCTCAGCAAGCAATTTGCATTTAACCATAAAAATTACACAGACACACAAGGATTTTCATGGCAGAAAAGTAAAGCAATGTAGTGACTGCCTGTCACAGACAGCCAAAAATCACAGCAGAGAGAACCCTATGATTTTAATCTTAGAGACATCTTTATACATTCCCTTGACAGATTCAAATAGAATTCCTCATTTCCACAGAAACTTAATTTCTTCCCTCATTTTTCCATCCTTTGCTGACAATCACCCCTCACCTGCCTCAGCAAAATCCCCAACCACAATGCCCTGAACTCGATCAATAACAGGGACTTTTCCAGAACATTTGACTCACTGATACAAATTCAGTGGTTTCCCTTCCCGTGCCAAGGGGCTCTACAGGCTGTGCTGAGGTGCAGCCCTGGGGGCACCAGCAGGGACAGAGCTGGGACTGCTCAGCCTGGAGAGGAGAAGCTGCAGGGTGAGCTCAGTGTGGCCTTTCAGTGCCTGAAGGGAACCCACAGGGAAGATGGAGAGGGGCTGTTTGCAAGGGCCTGGAGGGACAGGACACAGGGAATGGCTTCCCACTGCCAGAGGACAGGGTTAAATGGGATATTGGGAAGGAATTCCTGCCTGTGAGGGTGCCCAGGGAAGCTGTGGCTGCCCCAGCCCTGGGAGTGTCCAAGACCAGGCTGGACAGGGCTTGGAGCAACCTGGGACAGTGTGAGGTGTCCCTGCCCATGGCAGGGGGTTGGAATGAGATGATCCCTGAGGCCCCTTCCAACCCAAACTATTCTGGGATTCTGGGACTCTACTACTGACTGTTCAACAAGCTTTGGTAGTGGAATAAAAAAATACAGCCAAGAAAC
>JAWWLZ010000118.1:3629553-3642861 GCA_035041345.1 Poliocrania exsul | reverse complement strand
AACCTCCAACACCGGGACAAAGGGCTGGGACCTGACTGGCTCTCAGCAAAGGTTTCCACAGGGCAAGAGGACAAGCTGTGTCCTTGGAAAACACTGCCCTGAACAGGAAGGATTCACCTGCCGTGTGCTTGTGCTAAAAGCACACAACACACACCCGGGGGTGCCTGAGGCTCCACTTCCCTGGTGTCCACAGGAACTGTGGGACACTGCACCACCCTGGGGATAAGCAGGAGGTGCGTTTGGCAGGTCTGTTTGGTTTGTATCACAACCAAATTGATGCATCACACCCAAACAGCAGCACTCTGTGACCACTTATTGGCAGTACTGGCATTGTAGTGACACGAGTTTACACTCATAAAATGAATTACTGAATTGGCCTTAATTCCTTCTTCGTGCCAACACAGCATGGCCAATTAGAGGAGCTCCATCCATCACCAGCAGCTTGACAGCACAGCCAAGCACAACATCTCTGCCAGTCTCTCCAGGACAGCAACAAAAACAGTGTTTAAATACAACAGTAAACCCCCAAAGCTTTCAATGTAATTGGGAGAGTTTCTTCTTCTGAGATTCTGCCTTAGAAAAGTAACTCCTGATGGTCTCAGACTAATCCCAAAGGAGGCCAAATCCAAACAGAGCTGATAAGTACCTTTTGGCAGGTTTTTACAACTACTACACTTTCATATCTCACTTCACATCTCTTTACCATCTTTATCCCTTAGAAGATGATCCTTATCCCTTAAAAGCTTTTGATTGATGCTGTGAAAGAAAACCTCTGGAATCTCTATCTTCCCCTGGCTATTTTCAGCCATTTACTGTCAGATATCCACTGCCAGTGACACTTTCTCTATTTCCAGGTGCTGGTCCCAAATTCTGGAGACAGATATTTTACAGATATTTCCCCCCTGCAACCACCACAGACAATTTCACTGTTCCCTTGGAACCCACAAACACAACTTCTGCTCATCCTTCCTTGCCCCACAGTCATAGCACACAGTTCCTGCATTCCCTTACCCTGGCACTGCTGGATACAGAGAAGGGCACGTTTAGGGGAGGATTTTTCTTTTGAGAAAACAATTAAATCTCATGTTTTTAATACTTTGTCTTTTCATCACTGAGCTAAATGTGGCAGTACAAGAAAGAGGGTAAACCAAACAGCTCACAAGGAATTATAAGGCATCAAGGGGAAGGTGTAAATGAAGAGTGATATTCTTTCAGTAAGTTGTGTCTATTTAAACACAATTTACTGTCTGTGGAGTGGATGCCAGGGAGGCAAAACAGGGATTACAGGAGTGCAGATGGCCTGACTTGCACAGCCTCACACTCCACTGCTGAACAAGCAATCACAGGGGCACTGGGGTCTCACAAATGGCTCATGGCCCATTTGCAATACTGAGGTGAGACTCTGAAACCAAGAGACAATTATTCCATTCATGCTTTCATATCTTTTATAAGCCATCCCTGAAAGAGTAAATTAAGGAGAAGGGGATTAAAGATAGAAAAAATCATAAAGGATGAAAAAAGGCAAAACATGAAAGGATAACAATGACACAGATACTCTGATTTCACCCCCCTGTAATGACTCATTTTTAGTCCTTCACTGGCTGAGAAAGGACTGTGGGGATTGAAGAAAGTGATTACACACAATTTGTGATTATACTAAACAAACTTAAAAAAAACAGCAATGAGGAATTTCTACCAAAGTGACACTGAATGTTCAAATAAAACCAAGAAAACTCAGAGTCTTATCGTGTGTACTTCCCCATCTGGTTATTCATCTGAGTGGAAAAGAGCTGCAATTAATCCCTGATTTATTTCTCTCTTCCATTCCATACCTACTGATGGCAGGTAACAGTGGAGTTTTATTGCCAGACATCCCCTTTGGTATAAAAGTGCTCCTGCCTGCATGTTCCCCAGTGAAGACAAGGCTTTCCTTTCACAAATTCTCCCCTTTGCTGCTTTGCCCAGTCTCAGCCAAGGTGGGCTCAGAGGTGCTGCCCAGGATATGTGCAGGACAACCATCCCTCTCACAACCTCTGCAATGTCACCAGCACTGGGGATAAATCTTAGGGAATACAAAGCTGACCTGTAGGGTGGGATGGGAATCCCTCCTGAGTTCCTGGGAAATGGGATCATCCACCAAAACAGCCAACAGCAACAGGCAGGGAGGTCTGGAACATAAGGCAGGTGCCCACCCTGCACCCCAAAGTCAGTGCTGAGCTCTCAGCAGGTGTCCTTGGCCACCTCCACTTCTGAAGCAAACCGTAATAAAGAGAGCTGGCCAACACTTGGCATGTTCCTGCAAGGAAAGGGCCCTAAAGGATGTGCTGGTGGAAAAATCCTGGTGTAGCAGCTCATCACTGGGATCATCTCCTGACCACACTGATTCTGTGTGTGCCAAACAGGGCAAAGGCACTTCTTTGTGTCATTTGTAGCATCTCTGATTTCAGTGAGTCAGGTACCTAACAGGGACACACAGACTTGCACATGAGAATGAAAAATCACACACAAGGCACCATCTGAAGGGTAAAACTGTGTGTGTGTGTGTGTGTACAGATTCAGCCACACTTCCCTCCTGCTTGCTTTACACCCGTGTAGGGAGCAGGAGAGACGTCGCCTTATCTCTCATTCAATATGTGAGGGTATTTTTCTCCATACCTTTTACTTAACAGAAACACCCCTGTGCTGGCACAGCCTCCTGGAAACCAGCCATTTCAGATGTCCTTCTCTAATGATAAGAGCAGGAATAACAGGATTTGAGGTGTCAGGATTCAAGATAATCTCTTGGCAGAACACCAGGAGGAAGTGTAGGGAACCACACTAAGTCTGGCTGAGATGTTGAGACATTAAATAGGGAATTTTCAGTGAGCACAAGTAAATGTACTTTATCAAAGTAGTAATTGTGTCTTTTCACCTGTGCTTATTTTGGGTATTTCTGATGCACTCACATAGGTGGATTTAAGTGCTAGACAGGAATTACAGACAGGATCGAGGGTGAAGAGCAACAGTTTTGCAACCAGCTACAAACTGCATGTTAAAAAAAGGGCAACATAAATGCTTAAAGACTCTTACACAGTTTGAGAAAGAAAAGGGGAAATGAAAATAAAAATTAGAGATAGTGTGAGACAACAAAGAACTGAAACAAAACCAGCTAAATAGATGTGGGTTTGAAGGCATTGTGAAGGCACCAAAACATCACAGCAGAGACCAGAAAAAGTGGCATTTTCTTCCTCCTGTTTTACCACTACAGCAAAATAAAGGGTCCTACTTAACCAACCTACATAAACTACACACACTTACACATAAGAGTAAAGAATGAGAGAAGGAAATTTTTTTAGGCTGATAAAAACCACAGTTTGAAACCACACACTTGTTTACACAGCAGCTGGTGAGTTCAGTAGAACTTGGGTAAGTGGTGCTGCCTCTAATCCCCTCCTTCACATCCCCCAAAACACCTCAGAGCTGCTGTGCTTCACTGTGAGAAGGGGGTCCTGCAGACAGCATGGAGATAGCTCCAGGAACACAGGAAACCAGGACTGTCATTTACCATTTCTCTGGGAAAAGCATTTACAGTGACACCTCTGCTGGGGGGAAGAGGAGGAACTGTCTCTTTGGGACCTGCTGCTGTTCTTAGTGCAAGCTGTGCACTGTCCACTCCCACACCTGACACTCTGGATTTTTCTCCACACCTGGATCACAGCAGCTCACAAAGGAATAAAAACTCTGGAATGTCACAGGGCTTGGAAACTGGAGACACCCAACTGCATTTCCTGTCCCAAATGTCACAAAGCACCACCACCTACACCTCTCAAACAGCAACTTGCCAAGCTGAGTTTCAGCTTTAAATTGAACTGCTGAACAAGAGACTCATTTTCATCAAGAAGAATCAGGACCCTCATGGAAAATGTAATAAAGGTTTTACAGTGTTTGAGTTCTATTAATTTTTTTCCCTATTAAAGATCTGTGTTCTGTCACATTTTGGGCTTCTCAGTGTATTTGCTTCTGAGTTTTCACTGCGAAAAACCCCAAACTAATTACTTGCTGGTCCCTGAGCCTCAAGATCACGTTTTCTTGCACATGCATGTGAAAAGTATTGAATAAAATCTTTAAAAACCCAAACCTTTCGTTGCTGGGTACTTAGCACAATTGATTGAAATTCAGATCTGCTGCCCAGCAGCAAAGTTTGATAATTCAGTATCTATTTGCATTCCAAATCAAGAGGAAAAATCGGAATATTCATAGATTCTGTAGAGAAAAAAATGCACTTAATTTTGCCATGAAGAGAATTGAGTTTTCAAAGTGATTTGAATGGTATTTTTCCTTTCTTGGGTATACCTTCTCCTAGAAGTTGCTGGGGGGATTTTTACCCTTATTTCCCCCCTGAGATATTATATCCATCAGAGTTCCCCCCCCAACAATTCATGTTCCCACCCCCCAACATTTTTATCAGAGGGAAAATCAGCAGTTACTTAAATCCAGAGCTGCTTCTACCAACACATTGCTTTGGGTTTTTTTAATTAAGCCTTAAGGTAATCAATGGAATTTCAAGATGAAAGGAGAAAGACTTTCCCTCCAAAGCAGCCCAGTGACCACTAATCAGTGAAGTCAAGACCACCTCACCCCCAGATTTGTTACACTGGAGACTTGAGGCTAAACCTCTCCCTTCTCACCACAACATTAAGGCTCTCTCTTCCTTTAGGATTTTTTCCTAGGAAAGAATTCAAAGTAAACACCATTTCTGACCTAAAGCAAAATAGGAACGAGCAAAAGTGCCATGCAATGGGAAAAACCTTTTCTTTTTCATGCTTTTAAAATATATTTTTAAGCCAAGTGCATTGGGACAAACTGCAAGCTCTAATAACTCTCTGAGTGCCTTCCCAGTCCTGCATTTCCCACACTGTACACGGATTTGTGTGGTTGGAATCCACTTTCAACAGGCAAAAATGAAAAAATAAAGTATTTAAGGCTTTTTAAGGAGGATTTTTTTCCTAAAGGGCCATCACAGAAGTGGATGTACCACGAGCTTCAGAGCCTGCAGGTGCACACCCTTAGCCAGGCAGAATTAATTACTACAATTACTGTAATTAACAGTGCTGGGGGCAGGTATTTATATACCTGTGCTAGAGGTTCTGCCTGCCAGCAAACAGGAGGCTTCCTGTGATAACCACACAGTAATGGCAAGTTGTTTTATACCAACAGCAAACAGTGATTCTCACAGTGGGGCCACTTCTTAAACTATCTGCAAACACAGGATGATTAAAAGTGTATAAACAGATTCAGCAGAAGTGACTAAAGATATGCCTTGTACAAACCAAATGGAAGCCACTCCACATTGATCACCATCATATCTGGCCTCCATCAGCAGCCAGAACCTCCCTATCTTTATCCCATTTGCATCACACATGTCAGTTGGGGTATAAATAGAGATGAGTGCACAGTGCCTTGTGTCAAACCACATCAGTGAGTCACCAAAGAGGGGGAAGAATAATTTGGTCTTGGCTGTATAGACAGGATAGTGTTTATCAGCCAGTTAAAAGCAAGACTGTGGCACAGAAAATTCTGATTAGAGGGAGAAAGCTTTTCCACCACAAAGACAGGTAAGCCACAGATCTCCTGCAATTCTGCTGGACAAGGCCCTGATTTCAGCACACAGCTGGAATGGAGGCCTCCAGAAATCTTTAAAATTTAAAGTATCCTGTGATTCCAAGAGGCAAAACAGGCAATTTGGGAATCTGCAGAGTCTGAGCATCCACCTGGAACTGTGCTCAGTCTCTTTGCTTTTCTTTAGACCAAGCTTTTTATGTTGCTCTGAGTGATAAAAGGACATAACTATAAATCTCCCTCTGCCCTCAGTAAAGTTGGATTGTACAGAGACTGTAAAATGCAGCACCAGAAGCCTTACAGGGGACTTGGGGACTGGGAAAATGCATCACACTCACAGCAACATCATTTAAATCCCATCCTGATGCTTGCATTTATCTCCACAGTGTTCTCTATCATAGTTTCCTTCTGCACAATAATAAACAATAAAAATGAGCAGCAACATTTGGGCTCTGCTCTTCTCAGTAGGATTATCATGCAGTTATAATGTACATTATAGGAGCTGCAGTTGGAAATAAAACAATTGCTAATTTGACACTTGGAGCTTAAGTACAGAGGGACAATTTTAGGTCATTTTAACTGTAGATTTCTGCTTTTAGGTTATATTTTACAATTAATAGCTTATTCATCCAGAGACATTTTTTTAGTCATTGCTTGTGTTTTGGAGGGTTTAAACTCACTTTTCCCTGTTTTTTTTCCCCTTGGAACTCAGTCCCTTGCAGTCCAGACTTCCCTGAATGCAGAGAACACCCCCAGTCAGTGCTCACAAGTGTAATCCTGCCCTGGTGCCAACTTTGTCTCAGGCCCTGGGGAAGCCACAAAGCAAAGACAGTGCTGAGCAGACACTTGACCTGATCTGTAACTGAACTGCAGAGGCAGCTGTGAACTCATGGTAGTGCTCAAAGTGTTCCTTGCAGAGGAAATTGTTTCTTTACACATCAGTTTATACCATTTGTAACTCTGGGAACATCAAACCTCTTATTTTCTTTAGCTCAACATGACATTGATCCACAGAGACCTCTGGGATTGTTCTCTCTTCTCATTATATTAACAATTTTTAATTTTTTTTTTCCTGGAGAGAGGGGAGGGTTCACAGTCACAGATAAACAGTGTGTTGAAAGAAATCTTTTGTGCTCCCTGGTAGCACCTTGAAACTCTGGTGTCACAGTGGCAGCAATGACATTATTCACAGTCACTCAGGAAGCAGGTTAATTAGCTAGAAATGTATGCAATATTCACTTACCACACAGCTGAGATTAGTCAGGTGTTTCCAGCCACTCTCCTGTTTTCCTGTTCCTTGTTCTGCCTGATTAACACACGATGCATTTTCTTCTGTCTTCGGGTTACGTGTCTGGAGCTTCTCCACAGGGAATTACAAGCAATTCACATTGCTTGACTTAACATTCACTGTTTCACTAGAAAGAAAAGAAATCCAAATGTTTGCTAAGTGCCAGATTTTTTTTTAACTTGTCATGAAATCAAATAATCCCCAGTACAGGCTGATCACAAAATCTCACTTACTTCCATTTGAAAAGATTTAATAGATTTGGGTCAAACTATTTTAAGATTAATAAGGGATTTACTTTTGACCTTGTGTAACCAGAACTCTACTTTGTATCTCCACCAGTTCAGCAAATTTTAAACAATCCCCTTCAGCCACACACCAGCTAATTAGGCCTCTTTTTACTACCACTAGTTAATAGTAACTATAAATTGGACAAATGTCCATTTAGCTTTATTTACATAACTTCCTGATCAAACTGCACATCTGAGAAGTGCTTTGGGAGATCACTGAGAGGAAGATGTTGGGAAATTGCAGAGGTTATTTCCTGTAATTGCTGAGTTCAACCAAACAGTTACAGAAGATTTGGGGCTTCAGGCTGAAAGGGCTTGGGAAATTACTGCACTGGAAACTGCACAAAAACCTCCTGGAGGGCACCTCAAAAACATAATTTGGAGAAATGATTGGGGGCAGGGAAATAAAACCAGAGAGGGACCAAAGGAACAGCAGGAATTCACTGAGTGCCACCAATGGCTGGAGCATTCCATGGCACAACTGGGCACCTTCACAGCACCAATCCCTACACCAGGAACCAATTCCATCTGATGCTGCCTGTGGATAAAGACTGACAACACTTAGCACTTTATTGGGAGTTTAAAGCGTGGTTTTGGCACATCCACTGCTCAGACACGAGTTCCCAAATCCTTGCAGATGGAAATCCTGGGAGGAATTAGGGAGCTGTGCCCAAGGCCAAGCAAGAGCACCTGAGTTACCACATTTGTATCTCAACTCTGAGCATGAACTGTACCCAAAATGTTGTCCATATGACATTTATTTGCAAAGGGCTTCTATGAAAGGAGGTTAAGTAGTTTATCAGAGCTTGTCTGACACACGTGGAGCAGACAGCAAATAAAGGGCTGTGGTTGTATGGCTGGAGGGAAAGGGGAGTGAGAAAAGGGACGTGGAAGGGAGGGAAGAAAGATCTACAGGTCAATCACCCCCAGCCTCCCCATATTTTTTATTTTTAAGAGAATCCTCAGATGTGGAAAACCAGTTTAATTTGACTTTGTCATTAAGTGCCAGCCTTTGCCAGGAACTACTACACAGACCAGGTGAGCAACTGCCAGTAATTCCCAGGAACAGTACCTCATACTTCTGCCTCACCTGACTCTTTGTATTTCCTCTTCCTCAAAAATAAACTAAAAAAATAGTCTGTCTTTAGAAAATTAGTAACAAGCCACCCTGACTTATTATTTTACTGACTGATCCCAAAGCTCCAAGTCCTCATTTTGTGCCCCAGTCCATTGTGGCACTAGTGGAACAACACCAGCAGGTGGGAAGCCACTGTGACACAACTCAGGGCAGAATCAGACCAGTTTAGAACCACCACAGATCATAAATATGACAGTAATTAAAGGAGTGGGGAGAGGGAGGGGAAGACCACACAAAAACTCCACAAAACCCCACTGATTTCTATGAATAAATGCCCAAAATTCTAATTCCACAGCTGGCAAGTGCAGAGAAGCTCCAACTCCCTGCAGATTTCCTTTCAGCAGGAAGTTTAATTAAGGTGGGTTGTTTTTTTCCTTCCCACACAGGAACTTCCCTCTGCATCTGCTACAGAGCCATTCTTTGAGGAACAGGAATTCAAAGGAGCCCTGAAGCACAGCGGAGTTAGGCTTGTGCTATCAACCACACTTATCTTGTAAAGGATTTTATTTGCCTTATTTAAAATAGGAGTAGGAATCCAAGGCTTGCCACCTTTGCTAAGAGCTGAAGGAGTTCCTGGGGCACCCAAAATGCCACAGCAAAGCCGAGTTTGCCTCACGGCTCTCCAAGTTCCCTTTCCAATGCCATTCAGGGAAACAGCAATTGAGTCGCTCTCTTTTTAGATCCCCCCGCAGCAAAAACGCTGATTGATTGCACCGGTTGTGGCAAAGCAGCCCAAATTGTTGCTTAATTAACAAAGCCGTTTACCTTTCGGAAGCGAATGGAGCCCCAGAAGTGAATGCCAAGGTTACCTTGAGGGCAGGGCAAAGGAAAGGAGTAACACAAGGGTTTACCAATATCCCACGAAAATAAAAACCACAAAAGAAAGAATTTCAGTGGTTAAGAGTAGAGAACAGTAGTGGCAATAAAAAAATAAGAACTTAAAGTAAGAAAGCACTGACAGACACATTAGCTTTTCTAGACAATTCTTGATTTGCTAAAGATAAATCTCCCCCAAACCCTTCTGTATTTACCAGGGCCTTTCTAATTATGCAAGGCACACCCACATCGTTTGGGGCATTTTTAGTGTTACTTTTTTACACAACCCCCCTCAGCAGCCCACTCAGTATGCTGAGGGGGTTAAAATTAATATTTACATTTTAACTACTATGAAAACAAACAAATAACCCTGTTGGCAACCCCCGTTGTCCGCACGGCCCGCACCCCCTGCCCGCCCTCCCCGGCGCGTTCCCGGCTCTTTGCCTCACAATCCTGAGGGGAAAAGTTACACCCCAGGTGCCAAAACCTCTGGAAAGCTGTGGGAGAAGCCTCGTTGTCCAAGGATTTGCCTCAGTTCCCGGAATATTTGCGGCACAGCCCGCGCTGGGTGTCCCGGGAGCGGCGGGGCCGTGAGGGGAGGCAGGTGCGGCCCCTCAGCCGCCTCAGCCTCACGGCGGGCAAAGAGCTGCCCTGAGCGGGAAAATACCCCAAACAGGGAACACTTGGTGCCTTATACTCAGTGTTTATGGGGAAAATGCGTTTCCCAGGATTCGGCAGCAAACCCCAGGCAGTGGGACAGGAATGTCCCCCCACGGCAGTGCGGACCGGAGCCCCCTCAGCTCCAAACCCGACCCTTCCCAATGGCGGGGACGGGGCTCGGCACAGAGTTGGGGAAATGGCGGAGCCAAACTCAGCGCCCCTAAATTCACATACACACGGGATTTTAAACTAATAACCCGTAAAAGTACCACATGGACAAGCTCTTTGCCCTCTCCTGTGGCACAGGTCACTGTGCTCAGACACTCCCCACTTCAGGGTTGGGGCTATCCCTTCAAAGGTGCCTCCTTTGTCACATCCCACCCCAGAACCAACCCAGGCACTGCAGCTCCAACCCCAACATGACAAAACAGCCTCTCTGTTCTCCCCCCCAAACAGGCCATTTTTTTATTTCCTTTTATAGGTTTCAGAAATAACCTTATGCAAAAAGGGATTGCAGTTGTAATGATAAAAAATGAGGGGGAAATGACAATAAACAATGGAATGTCTTTGCTGAGCACATCGAGGGTTTTGAAGCTCCAGCACAAGAAGGGTGTTTTTACCTCAGTGCACTGGGTAATATAAGGTGTCTAAATGGAGAGCAAAAGGAAATATCATCTGTCACTGCCGTAAGAGCAAGAAGATAAAATTATTTCTATAGGCTGGAAACAGAAGTGCTCCTGAAAGAAACCATCACTGGAGGGTTATTTTAGGATGAATAGCATTCATCAAGAGTTTAAAAAGGGAAAAGAAAAAAGCGTGTGTGGAGGAAAAGAAGTGTGACAATTGAAATTAAATATTTCATCACCCTACGGAAATACAATTCTAAATTTAATTACAAAATTCTTTGGGCACAGCCCAAGGATTCTGCAGAAAGCCACAGGAGCAGTTTTTCTCTCTTCCAGTTCTGTCTCCTGTGCTTGCCACCGAAACACCCAAATTGCAATGCAAGAGGGACATCCCCTCCCTCTGGTCCTACAAACAGCACGTCAGAGAATCTCACCACAAACCAGGCAAGAGGAGCACAAGCAGCATTTCAGGACATTGGACATAAACCACTGGATATTTTTCCCCCTACACATTTATATTGATTTTTTTTCTTTTAATGGCACATAAATCAACACTTTCAGGGCCAAAGGCACAGTGCTGTGAGCTGCAGCAGGTCCCACCAAGCAATGCTGGCTCTGCCTTTGGCTCCTTTGTGAGTGGCTGAGCTGCTGCTCTGCCCCTTTCTCCCCACTGTGGCTGCAGCTTTTTCCTGCACAGCCCAGGGCTGGGATTTGGGGCAGTGTGAGACCAGATCAGAGCACTCAGCACAGCTGGGAGGTGTCTGCATGAACCCTGGCAGTGTATGAGGAACAGTGTGGAGGATCCCATCCAGCTTCCTGAGGGCAATCAGGGGCTCTGTGCCCTGACCAGGACTCTGCTGTCAGGCTTAAAAGGTGATGCTGTGTTGTCTGATTAAGCTTCAAATTATTAATCTGTTTGCTACCAACTATTAAATATATTATAGAGGAGAATTAGGAAGAAAACCTTATTATCTTAAAAGTCATTTTTCTTTAAAATCAGGCTCCATCATTTTCACTTTTACACCTCCAACCTGCCCTCCTAAAACACCATAAGCTGAAAGAAACTTGATCACATAGGTGGTCTCCATGGAAAACCTTTCTTACTTTAAATCCTTTCTCTGGAAAAAGGACTGAAGTAATTTTGCTTCACGTTCCTGAGAACATTCTATCCTATGGAAGTCAAAGAGGAGAGAATTCAGCCCAGTGTGCAAATCCTACATTAATCCTTAGTGACTTTTAATCAGCTCTGCCTTGACAAAATGCACCCTGCAGTGCCAGGCACTGGGAGCAGCCCCCCCCGCCAGTGCTCAGACTGGGGTGTGGGAAACACCTCCCATGTCCCCAGGAGGAGGAGGAGGAACACTGGACATGTGGGATGTCAGTGAGATCAAGGGATCAACTCAAACACTCACTGCATGTTCTCTCCACAAACACCTTTGCTGGGGAGGAAATGTGTAACTCCCAGACAGGATTTCACTGACGTCTGCAGGGAGCATTTGTGTTTATCACCTCCTTACTGCAGACACCATCAGGAGACGTGCAGTAATACCCTGTCATCACCCTGACAAATCCCAGGGCAAGGCAAGTGCCTTGCAGACAGAAGCCCTTCAGATAAGCCCCAGGGTAGGTCACTAAAGGAATCTGGCTGAAGACTCAGGCTCATGACATCACCTAAGCTTGGAGCAGCCACGTGATGACAGGCAGCCAACACCCCAAGATAAACCCACCTGGACCTTGGACCTCTCCTGACAAACCCTCATCTGTGAAAGCTGCCAAAGGAAGGCAAGTCAAAGAAGAAAATAACCAAAAATGCCCAGGAAATCCAACCATAAACCAAGAAAACACATGTGCTTCCTAGTCAGTCTGTTCTGCATGATTTGTGTTTTAGACCAGGCTGTGTCTGCATTAACAGCCAGAGTGTAAAACACAAAGTATTGACAAGTGATTCTCCAAAGCCACAAGACTTGGAAGCATTTTCCTGAAGGAGGCTCTAAAAAAGCTCTACCACAGCACCAGTCACTTCCCTCCTGCAACAGGAGGCAGAGAGACAAATAAATAGAAATAATAATAATAAACAGATATTCTTAGACATTCTGCAAGTATTCCTTGTCTTCCCTTGCTCCTGCTTTTGAGCACTGAACAGCATCATGGCTGAACCAGGTTGGCCCTTGTTTTCTCAGCCACAGAAAGGTCTGAGGAATTTAAAAATAAACCTGTTGTCTCCTCAGTGAATACAAAGGTTGTTCCCGCAGTGAAGAGCAGTTTTACAAGCAGCAGCAAATCACAGACCAAACCTGGTGGGAGCAGGGTCATCCAGCCCCTTCTTAGGGCACAGTGACCCCAGGGACCAAGAGTGCTCTCAGTAACTCAGGTTTAGTCACTTTATGAGGCCATTTTATTCCTCCTTTCCAGCACAGCATCACTCCTGTGTTTCTTTCCTGACAACATTTTCTGGTAAGAGTGACCTGCCCTGATCTCTCACACTAGGCTGGCCTTCAGGACATGGACAAGTTGCTGTTTGTAGGCAATTTTGCCTTCTCTGCCCTTTATTCTGCCAGCTCCCTTCCCACATGGATTTCCTTTTTTTAGCAACCAACCCAAAAGCCTTCAGATTTCTGTCTTCCCTCTAAGTCTGGCACACCTGGAATTGCCATCTGTGAGTTGAAACACGACTTCAAGCAAGGAATTGCCATTGATTTTGCAACTCATCTCCAGGAAGATTTCAGACATTCCGTGATAATCCTGAGTTTAAAAGGAATGAGTAATATCCTTATAAAATAACCCAAGTTGGAAAGTGAGAAAACAAGCAAAATAGTCTATTAAAAAAAAGGGGAGAGAAAAATGACCATCTCATTTTCTTGGGTTGGAGATCTGGGCTGCCCACAGCCCTGGCCT
>JAWWLZ010000118.1:3600598-3614618 GCA_035041345.1 Poliocrania exsul | reverse complement strand
CAGAGCTGAGTGTGTGGCACAGCAGAACGATCTGAGGCAGAGCTGAGTGTGTGGCACAGCAGAATGATCTGAGGCAGAGCTAAGTGTGTGGCACAGCAAAATGCAGCTGAGGCAGAGCTGAGTGTGTGGCACAGCAGAATGATCTGAGGCAGAGCCAGGTGATGATCAGGAGCTGTTGGGAGACGTTCCCTGCGCTGGCTCCATTAGTTCAGCCTGTTTGCACAGAGATTTCCCTGCACGTGTGAACAGGAGCAGAGATCAATAAAGGGGAATAGCCAGGCTGATCCTTTCTCAGCCTGAACTGCTCCAAGCACGGCCTTGTGGAAGGCTGGAGACAGGTCCCCTGTGGGTCCTGGGTTTTCACCGCTCCCTGAGAGCAGGATTTGGGCAGTTGGGAATGACTGGTGGTCTAAGAGCCTTTGCCAGCTCTGAGGGTTGTCTGTCCCTTTCCCTTCAATGGTATCTGGGCTGCTTTACCTGCCACTTTATCCCAGATAAAGCTCTCAAAGCTATTTTACTTCTGTACAGGTATGATCCAAGACCAGCTGGGATTATCTCCAGTGGCCCCCAGGATTCACAGCCTTGATGTGCCCATGACTTCCTCTTGTCTCTGACATTAAGGCCCAGGGTGCTTTTCAGGGCATGGATTTTGAGAGGCATTAAAGAACCTCCTTGTCTTCCTGTGCATCCCCTTCTGCTGCCAAGGCCTAGGGCACAACAGGCACAAAGGAGGGCAGTGTTTTGCCATGAGGAGTGGGTTTCTCAGCTCTGCCAAACACTCTCAACAGGCTGAAAAGGGATTTCCACAAAGCCATAAATTCCCTCCTGGTTCACTCTGTGGTGTCCAGACAGAGCCAGAGCTACACCCAGACCCATGGGAAGGATTTGGGTCCATGCTGGGAGTTCTCAGGGGATCTCTGGGGGGATCTCCCTCTGGGGAGGTTTGGGGTACAGAGCCAGGAACCAGCACTAATGACACCTCTCAGCTAATTGAAGCCTCTCACAGGAGCCTGAGCAGCAAACAAGCAGCAGAAATGCCAAGCCAGTGCAGGTGTTCTGAAGGCTCAAGGCAAAAAGGAGGCCACTCAAACGGAGTGAGGGAGCATCAAACACAAAGGAAGTTGTAATGAGAGCAGGAGTGTGAGAGGGACAATCCAGCACGGGGAAGATAAAGCTGGAACAAGAGTGGGATCAAGAGGGAGCGCAGGGAAAGGATGGGGAGGAAGAGAAATTTGAAATGGAAACGATGAAAATGGAATATGATTTCCAGAGGGAAAGAATGAGGGTGAATGAGGGTCCTACTGGGTCAGCCCATGCATATTTAGTCAGTTATAATAAGGCAAAATTGCTTCCTCATTACAAAGGAGGGAATGATGTTGATATGTTTTTGCAGTCTGTTAAAAAACCCTACAGAACTTATAATTGGTGAGAGGGGGAATGGGCAGCACAGTTCAGAGCCTGGGCAATGGGAAAGCCCTGGGGGCCCGTGCCAGGCTGGCTGATAATGACTGCCCTGACTAGCAAATTGTGCAGGGAGCCTTCCTGAGCAGGGCTGAGCGTGACCCCAGAGACCTGCAGGGTGACACCGGGGTCTCCAAGGAAAGGAGCTGGCAACTCCTTCCCTGAAATGGCTGCAGAAATGACAAATTTATTTAACAGGTGGAGAGAAGGTGAAAAGACATCTGTGTCTTTCTTTTTACCTTTTTTTTTTTCTTACATGATGGAATTATCCTGAGGAGCAGCTTCTAGAAGATGTTCTGAAGGATTTTGGAGCTTGCCAGACAGAAAATCCTTCCATTAAAATTTGCAGCCTGTTAATCAAAGCAATGTTTTTGTGGGTATCCACAAAATAATGAGGAGAGTAATAGGAATATTCCCTGTTTCCACACAGCCTTGTCCCTTCTCTCAGAAGCAAAAAGAAATAGAAAACAAAGTCCCAAACTGCCAAGATCTTACAAGTCCCACTCTATTACTCCATGAAGACAATGTCAGGAGATTTGTTTTGTTACTCCACCTGCAGAAACCCCAGCCCTGGTGGGATGTGAGCGAGGAGAGCAGTTCCTGTGCTTAACTCAGCCCTGTACAAACAAATGCACTTGGAAGGGCTTTACCAAAGCAAGTTGAGGGGCAGTTTGTTCAAAGGGTCTTTAATGCAGGCACCGACTCCAGCCTGTGCTTCCAGAAGGTGGCCCAGCTCCTTCCTCCTGGAAAGCATTGCCCAGGGCACATTCCAGCCTGGATTACCATCTCAAACAACGTGGGCAGTACTGGGAAGTGCCTGGGATAGGAGACAGATGTTACTCTCTGCTTTCTGAAATGTTTACTGGTTGTAATGAGTCTGTAAAATTCCACATTGACTCAGCTACTGCATTCCCAAATTCCTTCCAGGCTCTTGACTAAACACCCTCCCTGCCTGGCACTGTTTTGTGCTTCCTCTGACACTTCCCTGCAGCTCCTGCCCTGGAGCCCTGGGCACAGCACCCTCCCTGTGCCCAGCACAGCCCCCTGAGGGACAGATCCATGCCAGGCTCTGCAGCTCAGGCTCACACACAGACACCACTTGTGTCCTCACTGCAATTTGCTTTAACTTCTTTTTCACTGCTGATCTTTTCCTTTCTCTTTTTAACGTGTCTGTTTTCTCATTTACTCCCTAATACTCTTAACAAAATATCCATTGTACTTTTTAATTACCTCTGGCTGTTTCCCCTTCAGATCTGCCCTGAGCCTGCATTTACAGCCTCCTTCTGCTCCATTTGGGCCTTCATTTGATTGGCTTTGCACTTTCTGGAGAGATTTTGGCATGAATAATTTCCTGCATTTTGAGATGTGAATTTAACAGAATTCTTATTCTCCTACTTCTTGTGTAAAAGTCCCACATCCCCTGGATGGATTTCAGTGGGAGACTGATCAGCACTTCCTCCCATTTCCCTTTGCTCTCTGGACAGAGATGGTCCCACCCAGGCACCTCTCCTGGCACTGGGATTAGGACAGTGGGGCTGCACTGACACCAAAGGGAGCAGAGTTTGGACAAGAAAGAACAGCTCTGCAGGCCCTTCTGCCACTCCCAGCCATTCCCTCCTGGGCCTCGCTCCTGTAAAATGAATGCAGGGATTTCACTGCATAGACTGGGATGGTTCTGAGTGAACTGCATGACTGGGACTTCAAGTTGCTATTCAAAATCCAGCATTTGCATCTTTGGATCCAAACTGGGCTGAATTGGGCTAATTTACCTATAAAACTGGATGCTTCCAAAGTCAATCTGCCTGTAGGACCCCCTCAGAAAAAGCCATTGGGTTTTGCAGATTGGAAAGCCAAAAATGCCAGAAAAATGAGCCAGTTCTCCCTCACCTTTAGAGACTTCAGGAGAATTAGGGAGTCCTTGAGCCCTCAGCAGCAGCTGGGCATGAGCTGTGAAGCCTCCACAGAGACAGAGCCTGTTTTCTTCAGGGACTGTGACATTTGTGCTCTTGCCTGGCCTCCAAGTCAGATTTGAGGCCGAGGTTGGGCAGGGAGGGGAATTCAGGTGAATTGTATCTGTCCCTGGGCTCTTACAAATAGCCTGAATTTGCCCCTCTGGACTGAAAAGTGGCAGGCTGTGAATAGATGTTGGGAAAACACTCTGCATTGCCTGCCCAAATCAGCCCATAAATAACCTGCGTGGGCCTGAGTGGCCCTGACTGTGCCAGGGGCAGCAGTGGCAGAAACAAGGAGGGGACGGGGCAGTGCCTGGGGGTTAAATCTGGGCCCTGGGCAGTAAATCTGGGGGCCAAGAGCCCCTCTGCTGGGGGCTCCTTTATTCCTGCAAACATGAGGGGGCTGGGGACACCACACCATTACCTGTTAGTGCAGATGGATGGGAAATTAGCAATTCCTTTTGTACTGGTGAGATTGCAGGGATTATCCTGCCACAGAGCAGGGCAGTGATGGATTTATCACCCAGCAGATCCAGCTGTACCAGGGAACAGAGCAAGGCAGAAAATTTAGAGCTTTGTACTCCTAAAGGAGTTAACCTTTGGATAAAGAAACATTTGTCAAGTAGCATCTGAGAAATTATTGGATACATAAATTCTTCCTGCCACAGCATGAAAAATACTCATTTCCTGGGGTTTATATTTTTGTACAGGAAAGGTACAGAAAGCAAAATTTAGTATAAAGCATTTCACTCCAGGCTGTAATTCCTGCTGTACCTTTTGCTGACCTTTTGGCACATATTGGCAGAGTTTTCCTGGCTGACCCTGAGGGAGTTTTCAAAGGATGGATCTACTAAATTCATTAGCATCGTATTGACTTGAGTGAATTTAATTTTACTTTAATTTTTGGACTCCTGAAAAATTGCACCAAATTGCAAAGGTATGAAACTCCTGTGAGGGTGTGGGGAGTTGCTTTGGTTGTGCTTTTGGTGGTTTGTTGTCCCACCTGTGAGGTCTCTGCCTGTGAATGAGCTCTGCTTGTGACCTCCCTGGGACTGCCCCAATTTCTCTCTTGGGCACTGAAGTTGCACCAGTTTTAGTGGGAAAATTGGCAGAATTCAGGCTTGGACATTGGATTGTGGAGATTCATTTTTGCTATTACCAACTTATTGCTATTTTTGTCCAAATTACATATACAGATAAACAGATTTTTGAAATTACTTTTTAAACTAATTCAAGGGTTTATAAAGCAGAAAATATTCAGGTGCCAAGGCCTGAAAAGACATGTGGAGTTTCAGTTAAAGTAAACCAGAGTACCCCCACTTCAAAGGGGAAGAAGAATGACAAGTGTTTGTATTATGGACCAATCCCCACCCCAGTGGCATCAACTGAGTTTGGTAATTAACTTTGGAAGGGAAAATCCTTTATCTGCCAATCTCCAAGGGAAAAAGCCCCTGGAATTATCCCCTCATTTCCCAGTCAATAAGGCAAAGCCAGGGTGTGCGGGAGGGTTTTGATTCCATCACAGTTATAACACTGCACCTGTGACTTGGGAATAGACCCTCTCTAAATATCCAAGAGCTTCATATGAGCCACAAACCAAGTTTAAAATGCCCAGCAGAATTTTGATCTCTGTTTATTACTCAATATGAGCTTATGTATGGGATATTTCCAGCTACAATTAAAAAAGAAAACCTGAACAAGAGTATCCCCTTTCTGTGTCGTGCTGTAAAGTTTGTGCTGGGTTCTAATGCAGGACAAATCCATGCAGGTCCGTGTAAGGCCCATTTAAAACCAGAATCCAGCCCACAATTAAGTACTTTGCTGATTTCTGTGGCAAAATATCCCAACTTGGCTGCATTCCTTAGAGCAGAACCAGACAGGAGAAAAAGTCATGGAGTTACTCATGTGTAGGAGTTGGTCATAATATTGACTTTTCTCTCCTTATAAAGGAATTATATTTCAAAGACTGCAGATCATTTTACAACAGCAGCAACTCTTGTTTAAGTGCAATATCCTTGGTTATACCTGAAATATTATTTCTTGTGCCTTTTAACACAAATGTGGCAGATTCTAAACCCATTTGTGTATCACTCCTGTTCTGTGGATTAACCACCATTTATCTGGTGGATGAATTCATGATTTCCATTACCATTGTCCTAAGGAGGCTCAGGGGATGTCAGGAGCAGGGAATCAGGCAGGGAGGACGCAAAGCAACCAGTGAGAAGTTGCTTCACCCAACAGAAAACACGGAATCCCCCAAAGAGCAGCTGAACTACCCCAGGAAGGTTTTCCTGGTGTGGTTAAAGGAAGCTCGAAAATGCCACGGTGCCTTTTTGCTCTGCCAGTCAGAGCAGCAGCACTTCAAGCCATGAGGAAGGGAAGTGCTTTAGCCCAGAGACAGGCAATGAAAAGGAACTTGAACAAATAATGACTTAAGAGAGCCAGAAGACAGGCTGTGCTCAACATGTAAATCAAAGTTGTTCCAGAAGGGCTCAGAAACAGAGGTTGCTGTTTCCAGCTGAGAGGCAGCTGAAAGTTAATGGGGACATCACTGAGGATCACAGGCAAACACTTACTGGACTCCTAATGAATATTTTATTCATGTCACCTTTAAATTAGCCAAGTTTGATAGGATGATAATGTAATGCAAAATGGCTCCCTCCCCAGTCTCAGGTGGAGGGGAGGCCAGAATTTAATTCTAGGCTAATGCCAGGTCAAAATTAAATTAAAAAAATTATAGTTGGAAAGTAATAGATCCAAAGTGACCAATGGAAAAAATATTAAGTTAATGAGATGTGCAAGCCATTTAGAAAAGCACAGATATTTTATATGATGTATATTTTTCCTCTCTGGAAACAAGCCCATTTTAATACCTGATGATAGGGATGAAAGGAGAAGGGGCACTCAAAGCTATTGACAGAGTTATGAAGAGAAATGCAAGAGGCTCAGGATTGAGGAATTCACTATTTCATCAGCAAGCTTGGGAAAAACTGATGAGGATTTAAATACTATTCTGGGTTTTGCTGCTCGGAAGGGAGGTGTGAGAGAGGAAGAGTTTGTGTGTCTCTGGTAGGGCAGCCCATCTCCATTCCAATTCAACAATTCAGATTCCCACCCAGGAAGCAGCACCTCAGGTTTCTGCAGTGCTTCAGCAGCCCCTGGGGCAGCCAAGGGGATTGGGGTGGAATTTCAGCTCTGGGTGTTTTTGCATGAAACCTGAAGTGAACATGGCACTAATTTGCTGTCCTCAATTCACTGATGGGCTGGGCTGGTCAGCAGGACTGGGGATTTGTTTCTAAGTGGGGTGTGAATGTGGCTTTGAGCCATCTCTTCTTAAGGCTCTGTTTGATAATCCTTTCCAAGCTCTTATTTAAACTCTCTAGGAGGAAAAAAAAAAAAAAGCCAGGATGAATTAGAAAGTGGAAGAACACAAAGAAGCCCGAGAGAAGATCAATAACTCCCATGCACAGCAGTAAACAAACTGGAACAATTAGAGTGAGGGCTGGTTATTGATCACCATCAGGAGCAGCTCCCACAGCAGCCCCTCTGCTTGTGCCAGCCCTCAGTGACATCCTTACTTGCTCATAATAATGTACCTGCTTTCTACAGCTTTTATCACCAGGGACATTTGAATTCCCTTCTACTGGGGACAAGAACCAGCTGTTTAGGCAGTGTCACTGTGAGCAGATTTACACATCAGCAGGCACTGAGTGCCCTGTGGGGCTGAAACCCCTCCCAGCCTGCAAAGCTGAGCTGCAGATGGACTGACATCCCTGAGGCCCAGGGCAGGAGGTGGGAGATCTCCTGGGCACTTTGTTTCCTGGCAAAGGTGCTCCCTGCAGGCCTTCTCAGCTAGAGGAGACTTTTTCCTTTAAGAAAAACAAATAAACAATGGCAACTATTGTGTTTCAGAAGCCCCTGACCCCAACTGCTCAGACCAGCCCTCTGTGTGCATCCAGGTCATCCTGGATCCTTCAAACCAGGATCTGTGCTGATCTACTGACAGGTGGGGCAATATTCACAATATTGGCAGTTCTGTCCTCAGCACAGAAGCCCTGCCTGGTTTCCTCTTCCCAATTCCTTTAACAAACCCATTCCTTTCATTTCTCCCCTCTGCAGTTCCTGCAGCATTTCAGGCCTAAAGATCCTCACAGAGAATGACAAAACCCATCCCCGAAGTCAGCACAGGGAAAGCCAAAGGAAACCCCCACTCACAGGAGTGTCCCCCTTTCCCAGGGGCCACCTGCCTGCCCTGGCACTGAGGGCCAGGCATTCCAGCCCTCCTGGCACCCCCAGGAGGGCCTGTGCCAACAGCCAGGGGGCAATTCTCACTGCCCCAGGACATTCCCCTTCCCTTCTCTCACATGGGCTGTGAAAACCATCACACACTCGAATTTTGTTCAATTACACGAGTCAGAGCAAAACTGAACTTTCTGTAGGCTGGAACTTCGTGGTTTGGACTTAATGAGATGTATCAGCACCACCACAGCTTTCCCTTTCTTGGGAAATTCCTCCCTCACAGATATCAGAGCTAAGTGGGTTTTAATTTAAGGCATATGTAGCAATCCCAAGCCTGTCTCCATAAAATCTGACATATAAGACAAGTTGTTAAAGAAAAATGAGCTGAAGTCTGTCCTCTTTCAAAGTTTCTTCACCGAAATAAGCTCACCTTTAAAATATAATCAAAAATCCCAGAATCCCATTCACAAATCATATTGAAAATTTAGGGGTGAAGAACCAGATCTGACTGAAACGAATTCGAGAACCAAAGTTGACAAGAAGTAAAATAATTTATGATTAACTTTTCCCCCCCAGAGTTTGAATTACACCATTTTACTAAAACCCTGCCTTCTTATAAAACTTCTCCAGCAATATGGATGAAAATACCTATGGCCAAGAGATGGCCCACAAAGTTTCAATCTGAAAAAAATGTATAGATTTTTATCAAGCTCGTGTTTACTGTCAACAATTTCAGCAAGAGAAGTTTCCTGAGAAGAGAAGAGCCTTGAAGTTTATGACAAGCTTTACCTTTGTTTCTTTTAAACATTCCCACTTTAGTTTTTATTCCACCCCAGCCCTCTGCTGTCTTGACATTCAGGTGCTCCTCAAAAACCCGTTCCTGATTTCCTGGTAATCTTTCCCCAAAGTGGACAATATGCTGAGGAAACTGCCTTGCAAAGTTGCCAAAAGAGCAATTCCCATCTAATTAGGAGTTCGTGCTGCTCCAGTGAAAGCAGCACAAACACTGTTAATATTCCCTGCAGCTGCTTTGTCAATAACTCCCAGTGAATCCCGCAATTTCTAAGGAAAATCAGGGAACTCTTGGATTCCCTGACACTGATAGATCCATCAGTATTCATTGCCCCTCTCCTCTGCAACACGAGGCACAAATGCCAATAACTCCAACGGTCCCTTAAATGCTGAAGGATCATTATTAAAGTGTGCTTGGCATCCCTGGTCATTAATTATAATCTTGTGCACATATGCAGTGTGATTGCAGGAAATAATCAGCTTTGTCTGCCAAATTGGCAACATTTAGAAACTAATTTGTTATGACATACCATCAAAGATATTTAAACAACAAACCCAAAGCTCTGCTGCTCTGAGCGCGCCGGTGAAATATCAGATCACATCATTAAAAACTAGTTAACATCTCCGAGGGGAGGGACGATTTCTCCTTGACCCCCGGGTCAAGCGGAATTTCCAGCAAGCACCGCTCTGTCCTTTCCCCCTGGCGGCTCCCGGGAGAGGGAACCGTGCGGGGCCCGGCAGGGAAGGTTGGATCGTGCCCGCTCCGCTGGCGCTCACAGCCACTCAGCAGCTCTGAATAAACGCGATCCCCGCGCGGCTCCTGTCGCTGTGGCTGCTCCCGGGACAGACCCTGGGCCGCATGTGGGCATGGGAAGGGGTGCTGTGGGCACGGGAAGGGGCGTTGTGGGCACGGGAAGGGTGGTGTGGGCATGGGAAGGGTGGTGTGGGCATGGGAAGGGTGGTGTGGGCATGGGAAGGGGATGGGAAGGGGTGGTGTGGGCATGGGAAGGGCTGCTGTGGGCATGGGAAGGGGATGGGAAGGGGTGCTGTGGGCATGGGAAGGGCTGCTGTGGGGATGGGAAGAGGATGGAAAGGGGCGCTGTGGGCATGGAAAGGGTCTCCCCTCAGCTCTGCCAGGACCAGCCCAGGAGATTCCCAGCACCTCCCAGTGAACTCCTGGCTGCCCAAACGGGAACCTCCCCCTGCTAAACATTTTTGCATGTTATTATTTCCATCCTATTGCCCAGAGCAGCAGTCCCTGCCAGGAGGGGACACAGGGACTCCCAGAAAACCCCTTCCTGCTGCTGGGTCAAAAGTGCTGCTCCCACAGGATGCAAATCCCAGCCAGGGCTTTTCCCTCTGGGCACCATTCCAGGTCCTGTGAGGAGAACCCCATGGCTGCTCTGCAGGACTTTGGCCACAGAGGGCACCCAAACTGTTGGGTCAAAACTGTGGGCCGGGAGCAAACCAACACTGGGGCTGCAGGACTTGGGCTGCTCCTGAGAAGGGGCTGGTCCTGGGCAAGGTGCAGTGCTGGGCAAAGGGCTGGGCTGTGCCACAGGGCAGACTGGGCATCCCGATGTCTGTCTGGGCTGAGCTCTCAGTCTGTCCATCAGAACTTCCAATGGAGGAACTTGCAAAGGAGACTATGGAATATTATGGAATACTCAAGGTCTTGCTGGGCTCACATTTGTATCAGATGGTGCAAAAGGCTTATTGGATTATGTGCCTATAAAATAGGATGTTCCTCAGATCTGTGGTCAGAGGATTAAAATGTGCATCGAAATCAAACCAGAAACTAAATATGGAGCTGTTTCCATCCAGGAATCAAAACTCCCCCTTTTTTCCCCCTCCACATAAGTGATTTTTAAAATGGGAAATCACTTGTGAACAGGTTTTAAGGAAAATATTTGTTTCTCAATGGAAATATGGCTCTGGTTTATTCAGAAAGCTAAATATGATGCTTTTTTCTAGAGTAAGAAGCTGAACGTGTGTATTTTTCTGCAGTATTTTCTGACACTTACCCCTCTACACTCTATGTCCTTCAGTGCATTTTTTGGTTGCTTTTGCCCTTTTTAAATTCCTTGTGCCCCCTCCCATGGCAGGAGCCGACCAGCCCAGCCAGAGCTGGGGATGGAGAACACAAGGAGCACAGACAAGTGCAACTCCTTATCCCATGGGATTGCTGCTCCATTCCTGCAGCAGGGAGTATCCACTCAGGGAGGTGGCACTTCAGCAGAGTGTTCTGTCCAGTTGATGTGACCATTTCCTATCCTTTTCCCATGATTTCCCAGAATCCAGCATTCCACATTATTGAAACAGCAGCTAAGAATCCACAGTTTTGTGCCAATCCATTTCTCCAGATCCTCAGCTGGTGTCACCAGACCCTGAACCAACAATATCTTCTCTTTCTTTCTTCTGGTGTTTTGTGGCTTTTGACTAATTTAATAACAAAGCCTTTTCAAATGCTTGAAAAGAAATGATAGTTTTCTCATAAGGTAATTAATGTCACATACATTTCTTTACCACAGTTTTGAAATCTATGGGGCCCAAGGATACTTCTTGAAATAGGAGGTAATAAAATGACCTCAAATCCATTGCCATGGAAAGATAAACTGTATCAAAAGGTACTTCAGACTATTAATACCTCTCATATCAATATTCTCTTAATGCTTCCATATTTTCAAAGGAAAATAATAGATATGAGCTTCTAATTTGCACCTGAAAAAGCAAGCAAATATTTTCTACATTCCTGTATAGATTTCATGACATTATTAAGCTTTAACCTTTCAAATGAGTACCTTGTATAGCCTCAAGTTCATAAAGCCTTTTAATCAGGACACATTTTACCTTGCAAAGTTCTCTTACAATGTGCTCTGCTAATGCCAACATTTAAAATACATCTAATAGCATGGCTATAATGATTTTCTTTTTCTTATTTTGATAACAGTTATTCAGCATTTACATAAAGGCCTAACACACTGGCCTTGGAAACAATGTCCTGTCAGGCAAACCACTGAAATTAAATGCCCAAGGAACAATATCTGCATGCTGGGATCCAGACCCACAGAGTGCAAATTAACACACATCCAATTAACCAAATTACCCCCAAGCCAAGCTGAGGTGCTGCCCCTGTAGCCACACAGAGCACAGTGGAAGGACAGGAACCATTGTTTGTACCTACCCCAGCAGAGCCAACCCTGAAAATGAAATGTCTCAAGAGGAAATCCAGGAGGGATTGAATCCTGACTAACCCCAGAGTGGCCAGTGGGTCAGAGTTTGGCCATTGGCCCAGAGCAGATCAAACGCAGGAGTTCCCTCCCCTTCTCAGCTGTGACCAAGCCAAGCCAATGCCCTGAACCTCAAGAACCTTGTTAGCCCTTGTGGCCAAGGTGCCTCCTCAGAGCTCACAGATCCTGCACAACAAACCCAGGGACACACACTGTGTCCTGCCATTCCCCACTGAGACATTCCTGATTAATAATTCTCTCCAAGTGTGGTTGGAATGGGGAGTATTTCCTTACCATTGCTTGCTCTGCTCACAGACCATTCTCTTCCTCAAATACAGAACAAACCCACAAGAAATGGTACCTTCTTTATTCTATACTTGGATGCTGTGATGCATCAATGCTCCTGTTAAATCCCCTTTCCCAGTAATCTCCTCCCTGCCTGTCCCAAGCTGAGAGGTCTTTGCTTTAGCCCTTCAAAGCACACCAGTTCTTCCAGCAAACACTTTCCTTTACCTCCAGACACACGACCCTTGAATATTCTGTGATGGAAAGGCACTGCCACACTCCTAAGGTCACACTTGTAAATCTGTGCCAGGATGCAGTTGGCACATCATCTGTCACTTGGCACAATAAACTTCCTGCAGTGGCATCCTGAGCAGGTGTCACACACCTATCCCAACCTTCCCCATAGAACAGGGAAGAAAATTCGAGCTCAGCATCCCGTTCTGTTAGGACTGATGCTGCCAGGGACTTATCCTTGGAAAGATAATACTTCTCTGGAAAGTTCTTAAGGCTGTTGGGAGAATTATTTACTTGCTGTGCCAGGATGAACTCTCTGAAGTGCTGCATAATGGATTGGTGATGTTTCCCTCACTGTCATCACCACGGAGTACATTTGTTTGCCACAGAAAATAAACATGCTGAAGGTGTAAGAGGGGCATTATTTATAATCTGTACAACCTTCCAAATTCAGAACTAGAAGTAATTCTTCTCTACAAGCAAAACATTTTGCCAGAGAGACATGCAAAATGGCAGTAGGTTTGTTTCCTCCAAATGCAGGAGGGTCCTGTGAGACAAAACCACTCCTCTTATAACTCCAGCTGTTTTTGTACAGGCTCCAGGAACCAGCCACAGTCACACCAAATTAGCTGCTCCATTTCAGGAACATATATAAAATGCTTGTATGTTAAAAATCTAGGATTTTAAAAGTCTTTGTCTTGCTCCAGGAATCCTAATGCCTATTTCTTAGATCCTTGGGGAAATTAGGAAGCTACTAGACAAGTTAATGCTTTGAAGCTTTAATTTAAAAGGTTTTTTTAAAAGAAACTATTTCTTTTTTTTTTTTTTTCCTGAAGAACTTGGCATATTTTAAACAGTAAATTATAATACTAATGATGGATATATTGACCTCTTTGTACTCCCAGGCTGGTCACTCCAGTGAAGGAGGTTTAACAGCAAACACACTGCATTTCTCCCTGGGGCTGTGGGAACTCACCTGCCAGGGGGTGGCACCTCCTGTGCCAGGGATGGCACCTGCAGTGACAGGGGGGGTCAGGTTTTTAACTGCACTGTTTAATTTTTCACATGACCAAACTGGACAGGTCCCATCTGCAATATGATGTGCACTCCTGGTCTCCTCTCTCTGATGCTGCTGAGACTCTGAGTGAGCCAGAAGGCACCACCCAAAATCAACTGCCAGGCTTTGGATTGGGCCCCAAAGGTGTGATTTTGGGAAAGCTGAAGGGCCACAGAGACACCAGAGCATCACATAACACAGTGTAATCCTGATCTGCACTGAACTGGGGGTTTGGAAAATAAATAAATTGAAAAAAGGAGCCCTCTTGCTGCAAAATAACTGGAAACAACTCTAGCTGAGACACAGCTGAGCTGCACTCTGGAACTTCACAGGGAAGGAAAATACCTGAGGCTTTGGCACTATCACAGTGAATAATCAGAGGAAGTTCTGGGCAAGTACCTTAACTTTAAATTCCTTATGCAACTCTCCTTTTCCTTTTAGCCAGGTAATGCTATGTCTCTGCCTATACCTGGAAATACAGACTGAAATGGCCCCTGCACACCAGCTGTTGTTACATTTTTGCATAAATCCTGTCCCAACAGAGTTTTAAGAGAAGAATTAAAGGAGAATAACCCTTCTCCAGCACGATATAAAGTTAGTGCACCAGCCCTTAAAAAACCAGAACCTGTCTCTGTGTACTTACAGTCCTCATATAAATGTCTCTGAACCTCAGGTTATCATTTCTGACAGAAGATGCTGGATACTTATAAAAATTAAATGGTTGATACATGCAAACAGCAAAATGGCAATGTATCACAGGCCTGACAGCT
>JAWWLZ010000118.1:3566635-3600498 GCA_035041345.1 Poliocrania exsul | reverse complement strand
GAGTGCCCAGCCAAGCTGCTCAGGGCAGAAGCCAAATACACCTACAAAAGGAAGGCAGAGGGAGGCCAGGACAAGCTGTTACAGGTGATGGGCTCAGGGAGGAGGGTCCTGGCAGCACCACTTTGCCATTGCACACCAGCACTGGAGCTCCAAGGCAGGGAACTCATTCCATGGTGCAGGGGGAACAGCTGAGCTGGGAAGCATCAGGAATTGAAGGGCCAGACAGGGCACTAATCAGTGCAGGTACTGCTGCCCCTCCACTCCTCTGTGCCCAGGAACCAGCAGAGCCCCTGAGAACACTTCAGCTACTCTGACTCACACTGAGGTTCCTTCCAAAGCTTCCTTCAGCCAGGGCTGGTTCTCAAGGCAGAGAACTGGAGGGTTCCTGGGCAGCAGGACACACCAAGCACCTCTGTGCCAGTGTGGGGGTTCCTGAGGTACCCAGGGCTTACCTGCCTTCCCTCCCAGCTTCCCCTCTGGAAACAGCTGGGGCACTGCAGCCAAAGCTTCCCAAAAGCAGGAACTACAACAGACAGCTGGAGCAGCCAGCTGTGCTCAGGCAGGTGAGGTCTGGCAAAGCTGGGGTGCCTGGGGACAGGCCCTGCCCTGGCACTGCTGCTGTGCCCAGCTCCTGCAGCTGGCACCCACATGTGCCTGGTGCTCGTCCTTTCCTGCTCACCTGATACAAAATAAGAGCAATGAATGACCTCCAAGGCAATGAACACCAGTTGGAAGTGCCTAAGAAATGAAAACGTGATTTATGGCTCAAACACCCTCAATGGCAGCACAGAAACTCTTGTGCTGTGTCTCAGTCCAGGGGGATTTCTCTGCAGTGTCCACCTAACCTGTGCCTGGACTTCTGCATCATAAACCTGTCTGATCCCATTCATTTCTATTTGTTCCTTTTGCTAATATTGGCCTTTTTAATCTGCCTTCATTTGAAGCACCAGCCCTCCCAATACCTTTAAGCACCCTCATTGCACTTTCATTGAAATCAATGGGGCTTGGCAAATTACCATTGTACAGCCAGGCCCATTATGGCCATTACAGATTTAAAAACATGATGACAAGAAGCTAATCTTGAGACACAACTCCCTCTCTTCTGCTGTAAATAACTCAGCCATATAATTTTTTAAACCCTGAAGTGCCTAAATTACAGACTAACAATATGCAGAATTTCATCTTCAAATAAGTCTATGGGTTTTTTTCAGCTCAGATAATACAGCACTTTTCCCAGACTCAGCTAAACTGTGACAGCTTTTGTTTGTTGTGTCTTGTTTCTTGTTTAGAAATGGATAAAGGCATGTCGGGTGATTGAATTTAAAGAGGATGTTTGGGGACTAAGAAGCAAAGTGGCAGAATTTCGGTCCTACATGATGCTAATAAGGAGAATTACCAAGCCATCCTCCCTGCACAGCCCTCCCAGCCAGGCTCTGGCAAACTCCTGACCACACTAAGCACTTGGTGTGCCCTCGTTAGTGCCAGTCTGTGCCAGCAAGGAGGGGACCAGCAGAGTGGCTGCTCCGTGGGTGGCACTAGCTGGGCCATCAGGGGACACCTCCAGGTTAACCTCCAGACCTCCCTCCAGGACCTCTGTCCAGTGCAGAGGATGCAGGAGGAGCAAAGCTCCCTGTGGCTCCCTGACCCCTCCTGGAGAAGCCTCCGGAGCTGCAAATGCCCTGAGCTGATCCCGTTCTTGCAGTTGCACCTCCCAAGCCCTTCAGTGCCCAACCTCAGGGGGCAGATGCCAACACAACAGAGGGTCAGTGAAAGCCCCCAGCTGCTCTGCCCCGTGCCAGGGACTTTGGGGGCTTCCTGGAGCCAACAGTCTGTGGCAGGGCTTTCATCTGTGCCCCGGGGTGGTGCAAGGAAGTGAAGAGGAGGATAAAAGGCAAGGGAAAGCAGGGGAGCACAGACAGGATGCTGTTCCCTTTCCCTGGTTATCCAGCACGGCCAACCCCCAGGAGGGCCATGGGCACCAGGGACACATCCCACAGGTGCCAGGGCCAGTGAGGATGCTCAGGATGTGCCCTGTGAGACCTCTCTCACCTGGCCAACTAAACCAGCGGGAGGAATAAAGTGGTTTTCCCAAAGGAACTTCCCTCCTCCTGTGGGTGGGGATGATTTAGCCCATTGTGCAATGTGAGTAATTTATATTCACTGGGGTGCCAGAACTGCACAGTCTCCTCTAAATATAAGCAATTAACTCCCATTAGCATTAGTGGGAATCACTCAGGAGACTCTCCCCCATTATTGATTAGCTGGGGTTTGTACCAACTCAAAAAAATGTACAAAGGGAAGAAAATCACATAGTTAGTGGCTTTGGCCAAGTTAAGGCAGCAGGCAAATTAGATTCATTATCATTCGTGAGCTAAACAGTGGGGCTTATTAGAATGTAGTTCATTTACATACTTTGATCTGATGGGTGTAGATACCTAATTATACAGCAGCCAGCAACTTATTTTTGATGTTTTTTATTAATTAATATTCAGTATTATAATTAAATGCACAGGCTGCTCTCCTGCAATTCCTTTTTCTTGTTGTTGTTGCTATTTCTAACACAGAAATAACTTTTCAAACATACCTGTGAAGTCCCTGCCCAGCAACAGATTCCCCGCCATGCAATGAAGGATAATCCATCCCTTCCAATGACTGTGGCCCACAGCTCTGCCACCCACCCTTAGCAGCACCCTTGATGCCAAACCTGAGACCCAAAATATGTTCCTTTACATTAGAGATGTATCAAATATAAAAAGGTATCTATGCCTGTAAGGAATATAATGGTTTATACATATATTCATGTATATTAATGTAATTATCCTGTTTTGATATAGTTATTTTTAACTAAATCAGTCATTGCTGTGGCTGACTTGGGCAGCTCATGTGAAGCAGAAAACAAGTTAGTTTATCTTAATGCTAAATGTTGGAATCTGTTTTGAAGAGGAGAGGACTCAGACTAGTTGCCCTCTGTTCTCCACATTTTTAAAGCCCACCTCATGTAAAGGTAAAAGGAGATGCCCAGGGCAAGGGAATGTGCCCCAGACACAGAGTGTTTGTACAAACAACAAAGGCAGCCACGTCGTGCTCTTGGCGTGGCCTGGAGGGACAGGAGGACTCGTTCCCACCTCTCCCTGCCCAGCTCTGCTCCCACCAGAAGGAAGAGGCATCTCCATCCTGCCCAAAGCCCAGGAGCTGCTGAGGTCATTCAATGGGCAGCCACGAGAGTGGCACCGTGTTCAGATCACTGTCAAGGAGGTAATGGCAGGATAAATACAGCGAGTGCAGCTCCCCAGGCCTTGGAACACAAGGAACTCTTTCCCTGAGCACACCCTGCCAAACAAGCTGAAGAATTAATTTACTGTTTGGTCCCAGTTTTGTTAGGATGGGCATCCTTACAAGTCTGAGCCATTGGAAGGAGAGTTTACAATTATCCTCAAGCCTTATAATGTCCTGTCATTTAACTCCAGGATTCCTGTCAGACTCCAGCTCTGTTCCTGAGTGCTCCTCCAGCAGGACAGAGTGACAGCACCATTAGAGCTCCCTCCAGCAGATGATGGTAATGATATTATTATTCCCCTGATCAGCTTGTTTGAACTTTATCAGTATTAATAGAGAAAATAATAAAGGTATTAATATTTGAAAGCTCTCTGTATTGTGTTTAGTATCATATTATTGCTACATTTTATGGCAAGTACTTTGACATTTCAGTGAATTTCCATTTACAGTATTACCACTATAATCTACTCATTTTATAATTGCTTCTGGATACTTGTAAGCTTTAATTTCTGATATTTCCTCTCCATAAAGAGACCTGCATATGAAATTAATATACAATTATCCTCACAAATTTGTATTGTTAGCCTAGAGTTGGGGGAGGCTTAAAATAGCCAAAATATTCTATCTGGCTCCTGGACCAAATAAACCTTTTGGACTTCTTGGGTCCCACAGTGGCCAGAATTGCTTCCCCTTTTCCAGAGGTATCTTGTGTGCCAGAGCCATTGGAAACATCCATGCTGCCCACAGAAAGGGACAAGAGATGATGAGCAATCCAGGCTGGGAATTCCAGAAGGAACCTCAAGATGGAGGAGAACATGTCAAACCATCTCCCTGTGCTAGAAAAGAGTGAGAAAGAAGACTAGAAAACATTGCACCCAGGAAAAGGCAGCACACCTAATGGCTGGGTTGGGATGGGGCCATCCCACTTGGACATGGCCTGGTGGAGGCACAGAGCAGCTGAAGAGCCTGGGAGGTGAGTTCTGTGAGGTTGTCCTTGGCAGAGGGCAGGGGCAGGAGGAGATGCAGGACAGAGCAATGCAGATGGACTGGGCAAAGCTGGAGCTCAGGGCTTTGGGCGCAAGGCAGGGAAGGGACACAATTTGTGCTCCATTTCTGGTGTGACACTCCTTTTTGAAAGCATTCTATCAGCCCCTGCCCCTGCCATGCTGATGTCACATCAGTGCAGCTGTTCTGCAGAGCCAAGGAGCTCATTCCCAAATCTGCACAGAACTCTGAGGTTCCTCAATTCTTGTAACAACGTGCACCAAGTTAACAAAGCTACAACTTCCTGAAGTTCCAAGCCCATGAGTTCTGCCTGCTCAAACCCCACTGTTCTAAAGAGAAACACATCAAGGAACACCCTGGCATCAAGGAACACACCAGCAGTCACCTGCCCCTCCTTGGTTTTGTGAGTGAGGCATCAAAAGGGCAATGAAGTTGGTAACAACCATCTGTCATGTGGAGGCTCAGCCTGAGGTGGTTTCTTTGCCCTACTCTCTCCAGTTCCAGAGCAGCAATTTGGTGACAGCTTGTCCATTAAAGTCAGACACATTCTGTGAGAGACCTCCCCTGAAATGTTTGTAGAACTTTGTGATCCTGAACAAGATGCACTCTTAGAAACCACCTCTGATACTTCACATTGTCTGGAGTTCTGGGGAGAGCCACTGCCCAGCCTTCACTGCTCAAACTGAGGTGTGAGGAGGGATAGGACTGGAGGGGCAGGTGTTTAAACAGGAGCCAGGTCACTGCCTGGCTCGTGGCACTGTGTGAGGGTGGCTTTGGGAGCCCTGATCACCCATGACCCTGCAGAGCTGTTTTTAAACAGAAAAGACAAACAGTATCACAAGAAGGTCAAGCTTATTAAATAGTGCCTGGATCCAGATATCTATTCCAGACAAAGGGCTAAATCCCAACACTCAAGAAACTGTTTCAGTTTCAAGTTTTGCTCTTAAAATTCTGACTGTGTAAGAGGAGAGATTAAGAGGTGTGTTCCAAGGATCTGCTATCCAAACAGACGGAATTCACTTGCATGATGAAGTTCCCAGGTATGGGATTGAAAGCTAAAACCTCTGCTGTGCCTGTGCTCCCTACCAGCTCATGGAAATGCCCACAAAAGATCACAGTGGTTCCTCTTCCCAGAGCTCCACTAGCCCAGGATCCCATGCAGATCCTGAGCTCCTGCCTGTCCCAGGGCTGAGCTGGTGCCACAGTGGGATTACAGTGGCAGGAACATTCAGGGGAACCCCTGGACTTGCCTCCCAGCTGCGTCAGCCTCGCTGCCTCTGCCAGGCTTGTGCTCTGTGCAGCTGCACATCCACTTAGGGTTGTGAATTTGATTTATCTCCAGGATCTGAGGGGCGCTTCAATGCTTGTGGAAGCAACGGAGCAGCAGCAGGAGCAGAAGGTGCAGGGAAGATACACCTCTGTGTGAATGTAGCACCCAGGCCCTGCTTTGCCCTGATCTGCAGAGCTGTGCAACACCCATCTCTTGGGCAGGGGCTGCTCAGTCAGCTCTGATTTACACCAGGAACAGCAGTCTGAGCAGCTGGACTAGGGGGTCAGGACACACAGACGCTGGGCCACCACACGCTCCTGCCAGGGGCTCCTGCAGCTCTGCCACTGAGAGCTGGACTGGGGTTACACTGCAGTTCTATCCATTGCCCACAGCATTCCCTGCAGGGGGATGTTTCAAACTGCTGAAGGCTCTACCCAGAGCAAGGCTGAGCTTGGGACCAAAAAAAGGAGGCATTTCCAGTGGCTCAGGAGAGGCCACCGAGAGGTGCCACGTGAGCAGCTTCTGCTCAGTGTGGTGTAACAGCCTGCACTTTTCCATGGATCCCACGGGAGCAGCAGCCCCAGAGCTGGAGAACTGCCCCTGGCAGCAGATTCCAAAATGCTGGTTATTGTAAACCTGAAATTCATTTCCAAGTTGTTTCCAAATGACATTCCCAAGGAGGCACTTCACATCCTGGTGGTGTCCTCAGTCCACTGAGCCTCCCAGCTGCAGGTTCCCCAGTATGATCTGCACACCAGTTCTGGATAACACTGAAATGTTGTGCCCAGCTGCATCTCAGGGATGCTCCACTTTGCTGTGACAGAACTAAATCTTGCCTTTGTCAAATCAGTGGGAGTTTTGCTTGAGGAAGAAATGAAAGATTAAGGCCGCAGAAAACACAGCCAGTAATTTGGCAGCCTGATTTTATAATAATCTTTGTCTAATGATTATTTAATATTGTACTAGGCTATTTAAAAGAATATTCTACAAAGTGTTGGGGCTTCCTTTTCAAAGCCTGTGTAAAATGTGATTTGTAATTAGTGGCTTTAGATACGCAACGTGTGTGAGAGAATATTGGTATTCCATAAAAGCTGCTGTCAGTATAAGTTATGTGGAGAAGCACAAAATAATATGCATACTTAATAGCTAAAATACTTTGTTTAAAATTGATTTGCTAGATTTTATAAAAGATCCACCTCAAAAACTTAAATTGTTTTGGGGTTTTTTTCTGTTTTAAATAAATAAGTGAGGAACTATGACCATGAATGACCTGAGCACTAAGGGAATATATTAAAATTTACTTTTAAGCATTTCAAAGCATTTCACTTTCTTCACATCCAGATACTGGAATTATTCACCCAGCTTGTTACTACAGCTCTGGAAATTACCACTGTACATGTTCTTGAAAATATTCTGGTGTTTGCAGGAGGTGTCAATGCAGGAAATCCCACCCAGCGACGGCACCACCAGCCTGAGCTCGGAATGTTCCTCACAAAGTTCTGCTGCAATCAGTTGTGCCTTAGAAGGCAAACACCTCCTTTTTCCCAGGTTTTTACCTTTGTTGGGAGGAGCAGCCCAGAGCTGTGCGGGCTGTGCAGCAGAGGGCACTCACACTCTATGGAACAGCCTCCTCGCAGCACCGCCCAGGGCCGGGAGCCCCGAGCCAGCACAGCCCTCCCTGCTCGAGAGAATCCACAGACACGGAATTCCAGTGCCCTCGGAACTGCTGGTGTGCCTGGGAAGAAAGCTGAGGAATCAGAACCCCCCGATTTCCATGCTCGGCCCCAGGAAACCTTCACACACATCCCAAGGGTCTCAGGGACACTTTGAAACCTTCACACACATCCCAAGGGTCTCAGGGACACTTCCTGTGGGTGTAAGCCATGGGAGAAAAGGTACCAGTTGTGGAAGAGCTTCCCAACAGGCAGAGGGAGCAGGATTTGGCCAGCAGAGAAACAAGGAACCAAAAATATTTCTTAAACTGCCTAAAGGTGAGGCCAGAACTTTTTAAGGCAGCAATAACATGAGCACTGGTGCTCTATGACCCTGACATGCTGCTACTAAAGACACTAATATTAAAAGAATATCTAAATTAACGCATCTTCTGCTCCCTAATGTTGTGGCTTCATTTCACCCCTCACAAAGGAGTTTTCTCAGCACATTCCCTTTCTGACCCAGATAGAATAATCTCTGATTTTTCATCTACTTGTGGAAGGCAATGGCACAGAGCAGAGTGTGATGTGTGAGCTCCAGATGGCACCGAAAGAATCCAAGGAGCTAAAAATACAGGAAGTTTTACAGGAGAGGTTTCACAAGGTGGCTGTCTCCTCCTTGACATCACTATTCAGCTGGCTATTGGAATGGGACTAATTTAATTAAGAGAACAGCTCAGATAAAACACTTTTGTCACATTCCCCAAGTCCTGTTCACCTCGCCTGAGTTCTCCAGCAGGTTTGCTGTGGAGCAGAGCAGCCCAGCCTGGCTGAGCCCAGCCACGATGGGAGCAGTGGGCACAAAGGAAGCACTGGAGGGAATGCAAAGATCATCATATTATTTTTCCAAGGCTGACCCAGCAGTCAAGGCAACTGCTGCAAGAAATTGTTGGCTGCAGCTGTGATCTTTGGCTCCTGCAGAGCTCCAGGTGAGCTCTCCTTGCAGGGTGAGGCCCTGAAGCCCTCCCAGCCTGCCATGAGCTCCTTTCACTGCTCTGCCTTCTCCAGGATCTGCAGGAAAAGCAGCTATTGCTGAGCAATGAACAGCAATTGTGGGATTGGGGGCTGTGATCATGGCTGGTTTGTGAGGAACAGAAGTGGAATGGGGAGACCATAACACAGTTCAAATCCAAGCCAGGCTGTTCATGTGACTGCTTCAGTCTCTCCAAGCAGGAAAGTTGATTTCCTAATGAAAGATTTCTGTATCTGCTTTCAGTGAGTAATCAAGTACCATGAATGTACTTTGCATTTTTAAAAGAATAATGCATTTCACAACAGAGAGAAAAAGCTGGAGGAGATGGTTTTGTGGCTGAAAAATATTGTTCTTCAGATCCCAAACAGAACTGTTGTATTCCATAAATGCTGGGGAGTGAGTGATGGGGAAAGGTGGGTAAAGAAAGGGAGCCAAGAAGAAGAGGGTTAATAGAAGTTTTCCAATCTAACATTCTCAAAGTAAACACATAAACAACAAGAAAAAGCTGCTATCTGACCGAGGGAGAGGAGTGTTAGAAGGATGTAATGGAATCCCTGCAGCACTTCCAACTCTGCTTCAGATCCAGGTCTCTTCCCTCATCTCATGTTCATTGCTTGCAGCAAAAATGGGTTCCTTTCAAGAGCAGGTCCCTTTATCATCATAGAACCAGCAGTTGCACATTTCACACTTGTGATCTCAGTAGCTTGGAGGAGTTTGCATTCAGAGCACAACTTTGGTGTGCAAAGTGGGGGGAAATGTCACCCTGTGTTTGTGCCTTGCCCGGAGAGCTGAGAGGGGACGGGGTTTGAGCTGCATCCACTTTGTCTGACAGAGGGAGAAAAGAGAGGGAAACCAAAGCAACCAAACACAGCCCTGCTCTGTGTGCTGTGTGAGGAGAGCAAAGGGGGGGTGGTGTCAGCATGACCTGTTCAAACCCCCAGCCCTCCCCAGGCACCAGCTGTGATGGAGTCTGTCCAGAAGGTCAGTGACACACTGAGACAAAGTTCTTGGGACTTTGCAGGATTAAGCTCAGAATGTTTTTCTCATTCAAAACTCTTTTTAAAAAGTCTTGAAGTCTTTATTTTGTGTACAACCTATTTCCAAAAGAGACACATGATGGAGTCTTCAAGCCTTGGTGGTTTTTTTTCCAGTTCAGAAGGATTTCAGCTTAAAACAAGCCATTTTGGTACCCCCTAAACAGACCCAAAATTCCTCCAGCATCTTTCAAAATGCATATTTATGAGACCAAATGTGAACCCAGTTTTCCATTCTTTTTTTTCCCTAGTCCATCTCATATAAAACTCTCTGGGAAAGATGCACAAGCAGAAAGCAGAGGTTGGGCAGGCCATACTCCTGAACCCACCACATCATCCCAAAGAGGAGCCCTGAGCTGGAATTCCTGATGGCCAGAGGAGACACTGGGAATCTTGGAGAACTTATAAATCACTAAGAGCTCCTTCCACAAAAATACTTCCCCCATGTGATAGTTTGCACTGGTATATTGACTTTTTCAGCATGGTCCAGGAGGGAAGTTAACTTGAATTTCCTGGCTTTTAAGGCATTATAGGCATTATTTACTCTTCCTTTTTTTACCTCCCACATTTTTAATTAAATTAAATTCCCCATGCATGGTTAACTATAAAGTGCATATTACTTACCTGTATCTTCAGATCTTTTACAGTCCTGTGGGTAAATCCATAATTAGTTGGTTTTGTAAAATGCATATTATTTACTTGACAGGCCAGAGTGGCTCTAGAGGAACTGTCCTCCTGTCTTCGTTAAGTGCATAATTAGGCAGGATTTTTAAACCTATATTATGTTCCCCACACTGAAGCCATTGCACTCCATTTGTTAAATATTCATATTTTTTTAAAATGTATTATTTACTCAATCGGCCAGGACAGCCTGTAATTATGTATTTAGGATGTGTGCAATGCATAATAAAAAATACTCATGAAAATGTATGGAAAAAACTGACTTTGCCCTATTAGGGCTTTTTAAAGCCACTGTGACCTCACCATTTCCTCTCAAAATGCCAAGTTCAGAACAGCTATTTAATAGAAAAAGTGTTCAGCCAAGCAGTGCTTAACAGGATACTTGCACATTTACCCAAGTTTGATGAAGTTGTTGGAGGTGAGTGATGAAACCTGAGGGTTTGAACCCACCAGCAGAGGTTGCAGTGGAACAGGGGGAGCAGAGCCTGACCCCTGATCTCACACGGTGCTAAATGAGGATGGGGGTGTTGAGGGGCTGGTCAGAAAGGCTGATCCCACCAGCTGCTGCTGGAGCAGAACTGGCATCTTCCTAAGGCTCTGAAGCTCACACACTGGGGCAGCTGAGGAATTAATTCCTCACCCCTCTGCTCCCACTGCCTCTCCCCTCCCAACCCTTCCCTCCACTCCAGACAATCCCTGAGCTGCCTCTGTAGCCCCTCAGCCCGTGCCTAGGTGTGCAGTGAGACAGAAGCCACAGTGCCTTGGACTGGGCACCTCCTCCAGAGGACAGCTCAGCACTGAATCCAACCACAGCAGCAGCAGGGGCTCAGTAACCCATTTCTTTTCATCTTTGTGGGCCACACTTTCTGGGGTTCTGATTATCCTCCTTGTCCTCCTCTAAACTGCATCCTACAGATGCAAATCTTCCCCCAGATTATGTTGGCCCCAACAGGACAAGAGGCTCCAGCTGGGGCCTCCTGAGAAAGGAGAAGTCAGTGCAGCCTCTCACAAATGTTCCCCAAGAGCTGCTACCCAGGCTCTAAAACTAAAGAGGGATCTGAAAATCAAAGTTCTTTCTACAAAACACTGAGTTAAACAAGTTACCATGTTGTCCCAAACCCCAACCTCACTAGAGTGACACAGAGGGCACTGACACCACTTCCAACATGGTCTCATATGCCCATAAAACCAGCACAAGGGAAGAGGAATTTCTGTGTGTCCAGCCATCCTGACCTTGCCCAGGAAGAAGTGGGGCAAAGCATCAGAGATGCTTTTGATGCAAGAACAGTTTAAGTTACATGAAGCAAACCTGTCTTTAGGAGTGCCTTGGTGCAACAGATAAATAACCCCCAAAAAATTGTTACAGAAAAATCAGCCACAAGTTTAGGAACAGATAATAACTACAATTTAGCCAAGAAGATATAACTACTGTGTCTGCACCCATGTTCTCTGCAGTGATGCTGATTTTCCTTTAATGTCATATTATCTGCTGGCAATGACGTTATCATTGGGCCAGTTGGCTTTAAATAGAAAAAGCAATCAAGATGATGAAGAGGGAATACATTTTCTTTCCATTTCCCTTTGCAGAAAAGATTAGGAATCACAGAATCAATCATAGAATCATAGAATGGTTTGTGTTGGGAAGGACCTTAAAGATCATCTCATCCCACCCTCTGCCATGGGCAGGGACATTTCCCACTATCCCAGGCTGCTCCAAGCCCCATCCAACCTGGCCTTGGGCACTTCCAGGGATGAGTAATTTCCAGTGTAGTTGAAGAGTCTGAATGTTTCACCGGGTTTGGCATCTGCCAGTTATGCCAATGCACCTTTCCCCATGCCCTGGCCATGTACAGGCTGCAGCCTGTCTGTGGGAGGTTATGGCTGTGTTTGGAGTTCCAGTGGTGGCCTTCACACAACCCTTTGGCAGCTACTTTTCCAGGCTGTTTGCAGACTCAGACAGTCACTCTCAGAATAATTCAGAGGCTGTTCTTTGCAAAGTTTCCTTTGTGCCCACGGAGGTGGTTGCTGTGCAGGTACAGACCGGGTGAGCACCAGACTGTGAGGGTGCTCAAGAGCTGAGCTGGAAAGGATCCAGGATAGACCCAAAAAGACACAAATTTCCAGACAACAACCTAGATAATCCAAAGGACATGCTGGTAGCAATAATGCCACTGAGAGGGGGTTTAGTTCAGTGAAATCAGTGCATGTGCTGCTGCAAAGCACACTGAATTTGCATCACGCTGTCATCTCAGGTAGCAAACTGTGACCCCTCACAGGTAATACCACAGGACCATCCCAGGTACCTGTTTTGCAGATGAAATATCCCCCTCCTGATCCACAAGCCCTGCTGAGCCTCTGGATACAACTTGTGTTGAATGTACAGGCAGCAATTGCAGGTAACTGGTGACCACAAGATCCCACAGCATCCTGCACACAATGTAAAATCAAACACAGTGGTCAACATACAGGGGCTTGATGGGTTTTGTTGTCACTCTACCCAATTAATTAGGAACTATTTCTTAATGAGTAGACTTCCAAACTGGTATTACTGTATCCTTTGAAGTAAAAGTAGGTCTCAATCTGCCTATTTTATTTTTATTTTTGCCTTTTCCTTAAATCAGCAAATCTGCTGCGGAGCCTCTTGCTGATTTTAAGGGGCATCTGGTTCCTAATCCAGCAGTGTATGAATTATGGCAGCAAATGGCTTTGAAAGTGCCTCGAAAGCAGAAAGATGGAAATTCCCACCCCCAGGGACCGGGATGAGCAGTCATTATTTTTGTGATTGCAGAGAACACTGCCCAAGTGTTCCAAGGCTCCGTGTGTGTAATTGTTTGTCTCTTTTTTGCTTTGAAGTATTTTTTCCCCTAACTGTGAAGCCTCAGCCACGCTCAAGGACAGCTCCCCCAGCCTGGTCAAGAACACCAGCTATCTACATATTCACTAAGCCATAAATCTTCCATACTTTGGCTATGCATATATGACACATGACCCTTATTTCTCCCTTGTGGTCGCACTCTGAGAGACAATAGAGGTCCACTAAAGCACACAGCTCCCCTCTCAGGTAATATTTCATATGTATCTCCTTGCAACTCCCAGCACATCAAGGTAACTGGGCTGCAGTGTGGGAGGGGAGTTTAACCATAATTGTCTTAAATCGTCTAATTTGGTTAAAACGAGCGGGAAAATTCCCTCAGCTATTTGTTAGTGTAATAATGTCAGCTCTGTGTTCCTGCCTCGTGGTGTTGTGTTGTGCAAAGGGGAAGGAACTACCCTGCAAATCCTTGGGATGTTTGCTTCGATCTGCCTGTCACACATTAATTACTTTCATGGCAATCTCTCACTGCTGGCGTGTGGAAAGACAGCAAGACTGAAAAATAAGCCAGGATGACAAAGGCAGAGCTTGACTCACTTCTGACCAAAGAAATGTGTCATTAAGGGAAGGTTCAGAACTCCCATCTGAAGCTCCTTCTCCTGCCTGGTGGGAGTGCAATGACTGGATTAGAACATTAGTGTGTGATTATTCACAGAGCTGGCCCCTCAAAGAACGCTCTGTTTGCTCATTTATTTCTCTGTACACACACAAGTGTGGAGAGGGAGGTTTGAGACTGGAACTCACTCATGTGGCTCCCACCAATGGCAGTGGCTGAAGCAGCCAAAGCACTGAGTGGGGTGTCCAAATTCACCTGAAAAGAACATTCCAGAGGCCTCGGCAGCAGCACTGCAGGTAAACCCAGATCAGAATTGCACTCAGAGCATCACCAATGTCCCAGGATTTCCTGCTCACATCACTTTGCATCATCTCCCTGTTTTACAGACCAATTCTCTGCTTTGTGCCTGCATTCTCTAAGAGGGGTACAAAGCACATTTGCAGCACCAGCAGAAAAGTGCTGCTACAGAGCAGTCGTGTCCTAACTCTCCAGGAGACAAGGGAATTTCCTCATGTGTATTTAAATATATTAACTTCCACTCAGAAAGACATTTTAACCCATTCCATTAAAAAACCTGGAGCTCTTATGCTATTTCTTCATACCCTTGGTGATTCCTTCCTTCTGTAACTCATCCCTCGTGGTTCCTAAACCTCTGAAAATAAAGCAATTTTGTTTAGATTGCCAAATACAGAGCCTGGAGTTTCCAAATGCCAATTGACAGGCAGTGTTTTCACATGAAAACTGCACCAGGCTTGCATTACAACACCAGTTTGCGGAAGTGGCAAAATGCTTCAAGGTGAATGGTTTAGTCAGAAGAATTTCCTCGTGTCTGGCTGATGTGATAAATATCTACAGCAGTTCTGAAATGCTCCTTAAAGGTGGCCTGCTATCCTAAAATTCCTGTATAAGCATCCCTCATTCCCTGACATAATCCTGCCACGCTTCTCGTAACCCCAACTGCAGAAGGATGGTAAAACACGAGGAACACACCAGATTCCCTGCTCACTTTTTATAGGATCTTATTTAGCTTCCAGCAATTCCAGTATTAGTTCCTCTGACCTCTGGTAGGTCCTAAAGAGGTATTTTGAGGCAGCTCGAAGTGGTGCAGCCACACCACCAACTTCTGAGTGTGAGTTACACACACACTTTAGCTCACCACAAAACTAAAACAAGCAACTGGGGAAGATCTTCTTTGTTAGGAGAAGGAAGGCAGCTTTTCCCTCAGAGTATTTCAGATTTTCTGCCACTCTGAACTCTAATATAAATCAGGTGTGGGGGACAGAGGCACTGGGTGTTCTTTGAGAACTTCTAGTTTCATTCTAGCTAATTATGTCATGGGGAAAATATCCCTTTACATGATTTATTTCCAGTTCCTCTTCCTTGAAGGAAATTCAAATATCATGTGTTTGGGAAAAAAATCACAGGCAAGTGCAGGACAGTGAGAATTTTAAAGGAGATGCTTAAAGAGAGGTTCCTAAATCTCGACATTCCTGCTGAACTCACTGCTCACACCAGAGCATCCCCTGGGCCAGAACACATTAGGCCACATTCCACAGGGTTACCCTCTGATACTGCCAACCCACAAGGCACTGTGGGAGTACCAGAACTGTAGGAGAGGCCACTCACAGTAGTCTTGCCAAATCTCCAGCAGATTGTTTCATGGTCTGGGTAAAGACACATTCAATTTCCTCCAAACTGGTTCACACATTTTCTTAATAAGCACTTGTGTCAAAATGTTTCAGTTGTCAGAATATCCACCTCTGAGCCTGAGCATGTAAGTACAAGTCCACACATTAGTTTCTCCATCAATACCCTGTCTGTATTTTTGTCTGTGCATTCCTAAAGTGCCCATCAGCCCGATGCAGAGGTGCCAGTTGGAATTCTCACCCGTGTTAGTTTGACAGCACTGTCAGCAGAGCTGACTGAGCTCCAGCTGAAGAACAAAACCACGGCTCCTCCTGTCCATTTCTGGCAGCTCCCCTGGAAGCTGCTGGCTCCACTACAGTCCTGGGCACAGGTCACTGTTCCCCCCTCCAAGAAACAGGTTGTAAACCCCAACCCTGGAAAAAATCTTCCTCATCACAGACTGGGAGATGGGTCAAGTGGCAAACTCACTCCTGAGGTCTGAGGAAGAGTGTTAAGGATGGGAATAACAGCAGATCCAAACAAAATGCATTCTGTTCTTTGTCCTGCACAAATCCTAAGGAAGGAGCACACCCTCTTCACAGAAAAACCTGTCCTTGTGTTCAGACAGCACCTACAAGAGATGAAAACAGCAGCTCCTACAGCACCAGCACCACTCCAATGGCTGAGTGTGGAATTAGAAAAGAGGAGTCACTTGCAGATGCAGACAGATGTCTGATGTGAAGATATTGGCTGTCTCTATGACAGGCATTTTTGGTAAGGCTTTTCTCACCAGATGGCAAAACTTGGGTCCTACTGATGTAGCAGGACCTGAGAGCACTCAGCTCACAGCAGGACCAGCCCAACCACAGGGCTGAACACGGGGTGTCATCCCCACTGTTAAACAGGACTGGTGCGAAAAGGGTGTTCAGGCACTAAGCATCAGCTTCAGGGGGAAAAAAGCCCAACAAACCCTGGCAGTATATTGTGCTGTTTTCTTTTGTGTACCGTCTCAATGGCTGTGTGTGCTCCCTGCAAACCCAGCCCCTGGTAATTGTCAGGGAACTTCATTGCGAGCGCAGGCTCGACTGGAAATTAATTGCTTCGGTGCAATCTGAACCACATCATAAATGTCATGTAGAAGTTGCAGGGAGTGAGGAGGCAGTGACAGCTCTATCCGCACTGTTTCATTTAAAGGTGGGTAAAACACACTGCGACAGAAGTGCTCTTCATCAATAATTTAGTCGGCAGTGTAAAGCCAAGCCTTGCCAAAGATGCCAGGGGAGCAGCTCCCTCCCTGGTTTTAATGACACCAGCAGGGAGGGGTTGAGGGGCCAGCTCAAATCAACATTCACCGCACATCTGGGCATGTCGGCAGATGAAGATATCTAGGACTGAGCTGACAGGACAAAGGGTTGAAAAAAGAAGTGTAACCTAGAAAACCTTTACTTTGAATTCTTTGTATAAATTCAAGGGGGATGACAGTTCCTAAGGTCATCTTACATAATAAAACTACAGTGATCTACATAGAGAATTTTAACTCTTTCCAACACACAATCAAAGAATCCACAAGTCAAGTTTATATTATTCACTTTATGAATGTGAAATGCAGAATCCTTAATTCTCAGAAAAGAGCTGTTTTAATGAGCAGAATGTTAACATTTATATGCCTGACTTCATTGCAATAACCCTAATTATAGTCCCAGGGAAGCCCCTCTGTACTGGAGGGTCACTGAAGTTCCCACTCTGACCCTGCCTTTGGGGAGTGATGCCTTTGCCATCTCACTGTGTGCCAGCTCCAACTTGCCATGCAGGTTAGCACTGGTTTACTTCATGAAATTATTGGTTTGCAGCAGTTTAGTTTAGTCTGAGCAGCTTCTGCTTGCCAAAACTCGGGGGTTTTACTGCTTTTATGGCAGTCTGCGCATAAAAGGCTGTTTGCTCTGAGGAGAATACGACATTCAGGTGCGAGGAGCCAGCCCAGCCCAAAGCGTGTCCTCACCACGGGAGGTTACAGGGCCTTGCAGTAAAAACACAGTGAAGCCATCCCTGCTTGTGGCACCACCACGGGTCTGGCAGAGCTTTGAGGCACTGCCCTCACATTCCAGGCTGTACATGGGACACCTGTGATTTGGCTGAGGGGGGCAGGACTCCTGCAATCAAAGTGGGAAGCTGCCATCTCAGGCTGTGGAGCAAATTCCCTTTGTCCAGGCAAGAGCAGCCTCAAACACCCGCCACTTCCACCTCCAACTTCTGCCATCAAATTTTGCCTCTGCAACAGTAATAATCCCCATCTCTGGCAAGTTAAGACTAAATTGTTTAACTTCACAGGACCTAGAGCTATAGCTGAAGGCTACTGGAAGGATAGAATTGTTTTTTCCTTATCCAATAAAACTGTGGAATTAATTTGCTGCTTCTTTGCTGCTCACAGACCCCTTTGGATGAAACGTTAGGGGCTTTCCCTGATCTTCAGAAGCCCTGAGTAAAGTAGACCACACAGAGCTGTGCTTACAGCACGGGCTTCATCCTTGATAACTTCATTGAGCACCAGAGCAGGTTCAGTCCCAACAGGAGTCGTGTGGGAAGGCGATGAAGGAGCCCAGGGAATACGAGAGGTGGCATCTCTCCTAATTGCAGCTGACGTTTCACTTGCATTTCCTGTGCCATCCGAAGGTGCAGAGTGAGCAATCCAGTTCCTAATAATAATGTCCAAATACTGATGGCACCAGGAAAGCCCCCTGGAAGTGCTGCAGGAAGAGGTGGAACGTTTGCATTCCGGAGAAGTTAAACACCAAGTGAAGGCAGATCATCACTGACTGGGGGAGGATTTCCAAGATGGGGCTTGAACAAGAGCAGATCCTAATAATTATATTTAGTGTCTGTGAGTAGAAAAAAACATTAATCCTTCCTATGTCCATCCTCAGAAAGGAAAATAATTGTGCTTATTCCATCCTTCATGGTCTCCACTGGAGGCCTGGCTTTTCCCTAGGGAAGGTGCAGTGATGTGGGTTCACCAGGAACAGCATCACAAGATAAAAACCTTGTAGATATCTCAGGTATTTCCTTCTCCACAGAGAACCAGAGGCTCTGGTCCACTGCAAGGTGCCAAACCAGACCCCACGTTGTCACAGGGTGCCCTGTATCAATGTCACCAAGGGGAATGCCTCCTTCCACACTCTGTCACTTGCTGCCCAGCACCAGCAGAGCACATGGATGGTGCTACACAGTCTGTGATTCTTCTCACTGTCACTGTTTGTGCTGATGGATAAGAGGATGACCATTCTCTGAGAAACAGAACAGGAGTTTGAAGAGCTCTCTGAAAGCTTCCAAATTACACTGTTCACTATAAACATGAGCTGTACTAGGAAGGTCATTCAAAAGCCTGTTCCAGTGTTGTTCCTCTGCTTGGTACCTCACTTTTGGGATGAAGCCTGGATTTTAATACTAGAAATTAGAATCTGTACTTCTTTCCCTGCTGAATTGCAGAAAACTAGGAGCCCTAATTACAATGAACTCTGATAATTATGGAATCCTGCACTACTGATGCACAGGCAGAGAGATTCCAGAGAGGGTGGTCAGTGCCCTGGGAAAGGGTAAGCACAAAGCCATAAGTGACAGACTTTTGTTTCCAAGTGCCAGGCTGAGCAGAGCAATTTAACAAACACAGGAAACATGAATAAAATTCCAAAAAAAGTAACAGAGTGGTGCACACCCAGGAGCTCTTAGGTGTGTTTCAAAGGCCTGACCCTCCTCCCCAGTGCCCCCCTTGCACATGTGCCTCCCCAGCCGGGGAGGCTGAGCTGTGTGAGCAGCTCCTCGAGGGCAGAGCCGCCGAGGTTCAGGACCCCTTAACTGCGCCAGTCAAGTGCATTAACTTGTTTAATGTGGAGCGGCCACTGCCAGGCTCCAGCTGGCGCCGCCTGGCACAGCTCCACGCGTCTCAGCAGAGCTGCTGCCACTGACACGAGCTGGGGAGCTGGCCCAGATTCCCCATTTGTCACAGAGCTGGTGATGCTGAGGGCACACGCCTGTCCTGTGCAGATAATCACAACAGCCAGGCCTTCAGAGGTTACAGAGTGCTGCCAGCTCACACCAGACACCCCTCAGCACCTCCGCTCTCCTTGCCCTGCCCACTGCAGGATTCCTCCCAAAGCAACATCCCAGCAAAGGAGTGCTGAACCCCAGAAGGACACACCTCCTCTGGGGGGAACAAAACAGCAGTTGGTTGTGCTAGAATTCCTGCCTTTAGAAAAATTCTGCCTTTAGAAGAGAAAGAAGCATTTTAAAAATCCCAACTATATCAAAAGAAAGGGGTTTGCTGGGATAGAGATAATTTTCTTCCTGGCAGCTGGTACAGTTCAGTGGTTTGGGTTTAGGATGAGAATAGCACTGAACCTTAACTCAAGGACTGTTGAGTTTCCTGTACTCTGCCAGTGAGGAGCTGCACAAGGAGCTGGGAGGAGCTGATCCAGTCTGGCCAAGGGATATTCCAAACCACAGGACAGCATGGGCAGGGGTGACATGGGAAGAACTCTGTGCAAAGCTGGACAGGGCCCACTGCTCTGGGACTGCCTGGGCATCACTCAGTGGGTGGTGAGCACTTGCCTTGTGTATCACTTGCCTTGTGTATGTTTTCCCCTCCTTTTCTGTCCTGTTAAATTATCTTTAGCTCAATCACAAATTTTACTTTTTTTCTGGCTCTCTCCCCCATCCCACTGAATGGAGGGAATGAGGGAATGGTTGTGAGGGGTTTCACTGCCTGCAGGGTTAAACCACAACCAAGGGGCAAAGAACAGTAAACACCTAACAAAAGAGCCCAGCCCAGCCCCAGTGACACCCCAAGCAGTTAAAGCACACACAGCAGTTATTTTATATGGCAGGAAAATCAGCAATTTTACAAAGAAATCACTGTAGAATAGCAAAAATACATAATAGTGGTACTTCTAAAAAGAAAGGAAAGAAAAGAGAAAAAACTGAATCAAAGTCTGAATCCTCCCCCCCAGGCAAATGTCCATCATGCAGCCCAATAGGCTTAATCTGCCATAAAGCCAAATACTTCCCAGAGGAGGTGATCGTTAGTTTGAACATTAATTTCCCTTCCCCTCTTCCCGTGTATCCATTAAGTGGAATAACAAGAACTGTTCCTGGCCATAAGGTGTGTTTGATGGCAAGGAGTAAAAGAAAATGTGCAATTAGAAGATGGAAATGATAAACTGCACTTCTCAGCTGGCTTGACCAATATGTGGCACCTGTGGGAGACCTGGGGGTTTGTCCTCCCGTGCTGAGGTCGCTGAACTGCAGAGGCCAAGGGGGGAGCTCTGAGGGGCAGGGAGGGACTATTAATGCTCCATCCTCTGCTCACTCCTTGGGTTTGCAAAGCGTGGTTCTTGAATGAGTTTGAAGCCCAACATATAAAAAGCTGACTATTTATATATTTGATTCTTTAAAAGCAATTAGGAATACAAAGCAGATGGTACAGCATTGTAGATTTCCCTTTTCATATTGCTTAAACACTAGAGATCAATAAGTCTAATATAAACAGATGATTTCCATAGCAGGGTTTATAATTAGCTGGCACTGAATGTGTCCAAACTCTAAAATAATTAGCAGAAGCATGTGGCACACCATTAAAACCTTGTGGCTTGTCTGCATTTACATTTATAATTATTAAAGTTAATTATGATGCTTGTGGTGTGGTTCCAAGCTCCTTTACAACTTAGATTAAATATTTTTTCAGCCCTACTTTTTCTTTCAGCCCACCAAATGCCAGCACTTTCAACAAACCCCACTTCATCAAAAAGAAAAAAAATGGAGGTTATTTTTATAGGAATGACCTGAATATTTTCCTAACTAACAGTTTTATTTTTCTAAAGGGACATGACACAGGAATTGAGTAACTCAGCATTTTGGGGGAAAAAAAATCCTGATTCGACATAGTAATTTTAAGGTTGGCTAAGAAAGCCTTTGTACTTCAGCCTGAGGTACTGTTTTAAATAAAATTCAAACACAGATAAACCATTTAGTTAATCAGAATATCTCAGTGACATCCAAGACCTTACACTGAAGTAAATCTTATTCTTGTGTGACAAATCCCAGAGAAAAAGGCAGCAGGGCTGGGTATGAACACCAAGCATTGGGCAAGGACTTTTGAAGGTCTGGTTGGGGTTTACACATCTCTTCCCACAACCTGAGCTCCAGCAAGCTCAGTCAATCCACCTGGTCACTTAGGAAAGTCATTTTCATAAACATTCATCATTAAGACATCCTGTGACACATCCAGAGCCCCAAAGAAGTTGCACTGTTTGCATAATGTCTATTTTCAATTATTCATTCACGGAATTGTCTTCTCTTTAGCACAAACACACCCAGTTCAGCACTGCCATGAACGTGGCTACAGGCTGGCTGTGCCCTGGGGAGGAGCGACCCCCTGGAGCACCATCCTCCTGGAGTCCAGAGCCCGGGATTCAGGAACACAGGGCAGTGACCCCCTGGAGCACTATCCTCCTGGAGTCCAGAGCCCAGGATCCAGGAACACAGGGCAGTGACCCCCTGGAGCACCATCCTCCTGGAGTCCAGAGCCCGGGATCCAGGAACACCACTGGGCTGGGCAGGCAAGGAAAATATATTAATTTACCAATCTGCCTTCTGGGGGAACTCATCTCACACTAAGAGTATGGGAGGGAGGCTGAGCAGAGACTCTTGTCACCCATCAACATCCCCCTGAGAAATCCCCCATTTCAGCTTTTATCCTTCTGTTCTGCCAAGCACTTGGCACAGCACAGCTGAGTGGTCACACCAGAGCCTCCCTGAGGGGTGAAATATCCATTCTCAGTGTGGTTCAGCTCTCCAGTTGCCTGGGGAGAACTCTGAATTTCTCCAGCAGCTCTTCCCTGCAGGCTGTGGTGCCATCACACCTTCCCTGCCCTGCACACTCAGCCCCCACCGGTGCAGTCACTCACAGAAAGGTTTGTGCAGCAGCAAATGCCACAAGCACCAACCACCAGCAGTGGGAATCATTCCCACACACCATTCCCAAGGGGAGCAAACCCTCACCCTTTGCATACGAGTGGTTTCCATCAGCTGCTGGAGCTCACTGGACACAGCAGATACCTGAGAGCACAGTGTGACTCTTGGTAGTGTTAGTTTTAATTCTGGCTTGGTTTTTTTTCAATTAAAAGAATAAAATTTTGCACAGCCACCAGAGAGGATTAAGATTGGCTTGTACAGAAACAGAGCCTTCTACCCCCAGTGATAAGGATTCCATAGGTGCAAGTCCTGCTGTTCCTGAAATCACCAGGAATACCTAATTGCTACCCCAGAGAAGCCTCCCCTGTTAATGCATTTCTATTCTTTATATAACATGTCCATCATGAACTTCTTGGCCCTCGTCCTTGTTTCCTCTGGCTCAGGCCAGACCTGGAGATGTCTGGAATGTGACAAGGCAGTATTAGCCTGCCAACTATATTCTGTTAGCAAATTTATTTTCTTCTCCTAGACTGATGATAAAAATGTCATGGTGTGATGCTTTAGCAGGCCCAAGAGCTGCCCACCTACAGCTGCAGGGCTTGGAGAGAGCTCGGAGCCAAGAACGCCATAAGGAGAGCAGACAGCGACTCCACCAACTTTGCTCCTTCTGCATTGGTTATCCTCCTGCTAAATGATGCAATGTGACCCCCTCAGGGATTCCAAGTCTGATCATGTTTTTCTCACTATTTTTTCTTCCCTACTTCCTCCTTCTCCTTGACTAAAGCAGCCCAAACTGCTGAATTTTTCATGAAAGAGATAATATCATTGTACATAAGATAATGGCATTCAAATACATCCATCTGCTTGTTAGCTCTGACTACATCGATTGTGTTTCTTCTGAAAGAATATTTACCAAAAGAGGGGGGGAAAAAAGGTTTTCTTTTGTGGCATAAAATATGCACATTTTCATAACTGAAATACAAAATCCCTTTTACATACTTTAGATAAGAGAACAAAATGAACTGAGAAATTAAGAAAAGCACCCTTGAGGTCTTGCCAGGACAAAAGTATTTCCTCCTTCCAGTATTTCATTAAAAATCTAGACAGGTTTTACACTAAAACACAGTTGCCTTTTTTCCTTTCAGTAAACAATATTTTGTTTCAGAGATGAAATACTGCACGCCAGTGATTGGGATTTTTACTGCCCTGAAAGTTTTCAGACATGGTCCAGAGGGTTGCACCTACAGCATCCAGTTTCTCTTGCTTTCCCATAAAAACTGCCCAACCTAAAGTAATTCAGTTTATCATTTTATTCCTTTTTTGGCTGTTCCAACAACACAAGGTAAGACCGTAAAATACGTGATACCAAATTACTGAAAATGTGATGAAAAATGACTCTCAGAAGTAGGGCAAGTGAATATATTTGCTGGATTTCAGATGCTCGAGATAAAAAGGGTGGCAAGATAAAAACTGCCTATCAATTCTACACACACTGAGCTGCTTCACTTCATCTCCTACAGGTTGTGTACAACCACCCCGGGTTTGAAGTGTCATTCCAGCAAACAATACATTCTAATTGGCTTGTTTACATTTATTACCCACACCTCCTAAATCTGGGCTGTGCTTTGTGCTCTTCCTTTGCCCTGTTTAGTGCAGCAGCTATTTGGGAGCACCTTCCATCTTGTGTTGGGACTGGAGCAACTCCTGCTCCAAGCTCAGCCCCTGAACCAAACTGGGCTCCTCCGAGTGCCCTGAGCACGTTTCGGTGCTCGGGGCCGGAATGGCAAACGCAGCAATTAAATGGAAATGACAGCAGTTGATCTGATTATTTCCTTCCCTCCAATCTCCATTTTATTAGGAGCTTGCATATTAAGGAGGCAGGAGGGCACACCCCCCCTGCACATTTGTCCCTTTGTTTGAGGCCCATGCTCAGTGTGACTCTGGCAGGGGGCTCTGAGAAGGGGAAATGAGGAGCAATCCTGATCCACAGGGAATTCCATGTTCCAAAGTCTGTGTGCTTTGCTCTGGGATTCCAGGAGCTGGGACAGCAGCTCTCCATCCCCTCTGAACCTCCTCAGAGAGCTGTGGGAAGGAGAATGCCCCCTCCTGGAGCCAGCCCTGATCCGTGCAATGCCTTCTCTTTCTGGCCAGTGTGGAGCTTCTTCAGCATCACACGAGAGTTTCTTCTCTTTCAGCCCAGTGCCCTCTCTGCTGATTTCCACTCCATGAGCAGAGCTCCAACTGCCTGAACCCTGGGGTGGGTGGAAAGCCACGGGCTGGGCAGGGAGAAGCAGCACCAGCACACGGTTCCATCTCCATGATGGTTTCCTGAAGTGAAGTTTCCCCAACGAAGCCTTGATGTTCCTCAGCAATGATTTGATTTCTTTCAGGACTGAATTCAGTACAACCACACATAAAGAGACCATGATTTAATCACAGATGTTCAACAAGGGCAAAATTACTCACAAGTTTTGAGTTGTGAATTATTTTTCAGCTCCATTGACCAACATGTCTCACTCTACACTGTCGTATTCCACATTAATGGCTGATGCTGAGATTCCCAAATGATGGCATCTGTGTGGCAACCAGGGAGCAATTTTTTCTGGACAAATGCCTCTCTTTTTATCTGAATCCTGATCTGCTGCCTGTCATAAGTTTACTGAGCAACATCTACTGTGGGAGCTTCATGTCCTAAATACAGAGGACATGTCCAGTCCAGTAAAATAATGCTATTATAATAATAATTGCCTCAATACTGTTTGTGCAATCTCTTTGCAAAATCTTGTTATTTGTGATTCTTATCCTACAACTTGATATGCATAATAGCTTGAAGGTGCTGGGGATGGAATTGTTCCAGCTCTTTGATGTGCCAGCAATGACTTGTCCGTGTTTCACAGCCACACACTAATGTGGAAATTACTGCAGCAAAATAAACACCAAGTCTTGTATTCAGTGGGATACCACGCAGGTGTCCATTTCTGATGCAATCTCACATGCAAAGCAGGTATTTTTAATTCCACATATGATTTCTTAGACATCTGATGGTCTCTTAGAGAGCAAGTTCCCTCCCTCAGCCCCAGCAGAGGGCTGGTCTGGGGGCTGTCTGTGCCTTGCAGATGCTCTCCCAGCCCTGGCCTGCAGGATAACCTTGCTCTCCTCCTGCCTGACCATAAATCTGCAGCCTTTGGCTGCCACAGCACATTTGTTGGTCGTGAACTGAGGGTCTTTGCCTGTGTGTGCAACGAAAGCACAACCACCTGCGCTGAGGAGCTCACACATAACCTTCCCCCTCAGTGCTGGGGAGCCCTTCAATCTGCTCAGGTTAAAGAGCTTGCCAGATGTTCAAAATTTAATAAATATTCCTGGCATCACGTCTCTAGTGGCATCATCAATCATTACTGCAAAGAACAGTCCAAAGAGCAGCCTGTGCCAAAATATCCCTTTGCTTGACTCCTTTTGCTGTTACAAATGGCTCCAGCAGAGTGCCAGCCCCAGCCTCTCTCCAGCACACCAGTGTGCACATGAAGGATAACTTCACAAACTTCTCTGGACATCCAGGAGTTGGGAAATATTGCCAACAATTCTCCCAGGGCTGGAAGGCTTATGGCATCAGCAGCGTTGGAAAGGTCAACGGGGACTTGTTACACAGGGCTGTGGTGGCTCTGGGTGTGTCTTACTGAAAAGCTGGGGACAAACCAGCTCATTTACACCCTAACCCCCTTCCTGGATAACAGGCAGCTCTCAAATATCTAGAACACTTTGATCATACTCAGTCAGTATTTGTCCTTTCCCTGAAATTAAAATTGCTGCAGAAACATCTTTATTTATTTACCACAGTGCTGGAAGACAAAGGTGGTTTGACACTCACAGCCTAAGGGCATGCAATTTAGGCATGTGAAGATGATGATATGCATCTATTCCCAGAAGAATTAGGGTTCCCAAATTCTTACACATGCTCTTCAAAATTCCCATTTTGAACATTATTTCTTTATGTTCCTCCCTAAATTGATTTGAAGTCAATTTTAGTCTGCTGTAGAAGGGCTGAATACAACCACAAGGAGGTTGGAACAGCTGAGTGAGGCCTTGCTGAGGCACATTTTGAGTTTTTTTCAGAGAATTTAGGGTATTTGTTTCTCCAGAGAACACAGAGTGACTATTAACACGGCCTTACAGTATTTGACATCTTAATTCCCTCCACTTTTTTCTCCTCAATTTGATAATCTCCCTCCTATTGAGATCATTATATGGACTATTTTTAGCTTCTTAAGGACTCTTGTCCCACTTTCAATGCAAGTCTATCACTGAAACAGTCAACAAGAATTATGTCTAACAAATACAAAAGGAGAAAGGCAATTGCCTTCCACTGCTCCAGGACAAAGGACACCCAGCACAAGGGTGGGTTTAGTGGAAGCAGAGGTGAAATGAGCACTTCAAACAGTTGGGAATCATCAGATGCCTCTCTTCATGTGTTGTCTCTTCTCAGCTTCAATCAGGACTTGTTTAAATAGGAGTAAAAGCCCTGAATTCCTTATGTGCTTGGCTGCTTTGGCCCAAGTTGCTCTGCATTAGGAAGCACCCACCCAAGTTAAAAAGCCAACATTTCAGGTCCCTTTCAGCTCCTGTGCCAGAACACGAGAGCTGCACCTCATCTACAGGTAAGTTTTCCCAAAAGCAAAGAGGTACATGGAGTTCCTCAACTTGCTGCCAAAGTAAAGACTCAAAAGTCTTAAAAAAATCTTAATTTGGAAGTCCTGGGCCATCGTGGCCTTTTGAAGGCCTTAGGCTGGGCATTGGCCACATCTCCAGGGCTGAGGAAGGAGTCCCACCAGTAAAACCAGCAGCTCTAGGCCTGCAAAAACACCTTCAGTGCTTCAGAGCTGACCTTACCAACACCAAGAAAATATGCAAATATACCAGTAGTTTAGTGCACCCAACGTACATAAAGGCAAACTGTGAGACAAGGAGAGAGATCAAGACTGATTTTGTAACAGCTCCTTGACTGCTGATGATTTTTCCCTTCTAATTTATGTCATAAAAGGATGTGAGCCAATTTTCATTTGTCCAAGCATCCATTCACTCCATACAAAGAGTTCATGTTTGGCCACTACGGACTGTATGACCAGCCCCACTGGCCATCCAGTGTGACCCCTTCTGCAGCTTAAATCAGTGGTTTTGAGCAAAAAATTCTGGTATCAAACCTTGTCATTTTGAGCTTCCTTAGAGCATTGCTTTCAGAAGAGTGTTCAGTGCTGACTGAAGGACTGGAAGGGGTGGGTAACTCTCCACATCCCACAGTCTACTCCAGCAGTATTTTCTGCATTAAACTGAAGATGAGCCTGGCCCACACAGTGCAGCAGATTCCCAGAGAGCAGGTTTGCCAGCTGTGACTGGGGTTGAGATTTCAGGCCATATTTGCCCAGTGAAATCTCAGGCAGTTTCACAACACCCTACTGGGTTTCTGTACCTTACTCTGAGCTTCCAGCTTCCACAGGTCCAGATAACGTGTCAACTCAGAAATACAGACCCTCTAAACTGAGACTTCTAGTAGATATTCTTTGTAATGAAACTTTTTAGCTCAATTTCCTATTCTTATTCTATTTCTCAAAACATTGTTGCTGAGCATGGAGTTTCCTTCATGCTTAGACCAAATGCAGATCTCTCAGGAAGATAAAAATGTTTCTCTTTTTAGTGTTTAATTAAAAATTAGACATACTGAAGGAAACCTAAGGGACAGCTTTGGGATCCTCTGGCACACGGAGGCAGGGAGCTGGATCAGCAGTGTAAGTGGGACAGAGCCATTGCTCAAGACAGGACACGTTGGAACACGGCACTGGAGGACGAGGCAACCTCCTCTTTGCGTGGGAATGGAGCTGAGCCAAGTGACAACTCCTGCCTGTCCAACACTGGAAACTCACAGCCAGGTTACAGAAGGGACCTGGTTACAAGGTGTTACAAGGCAGGGGACTGCAGACACAGCCTCTTGGAAAATCAGGTGTGAATTCATTGCCATAGTTCTACCCTGAAATGTTCTCTTTGCTCTCCATAACCACATTCAGAGAACAGAAACATTTACCCTCAAACTTACTCCATGGGACAAACTACTGCAGTAAATCCAGATTTCTTGCCTGGTGGGCAAAACTGACTATTACACTTGCCATGTGGCTGTCAGAGAGAGAAGAATTTGGAGAGGAGGAGAAGGGAGAGAAAACAGGAGGGCCATGGGGGAATATTAGCAAGACTTCCTTTAAAAGTCAAGTTCCTGAGAGCTCAGCACTGCTTTAAGGAAGGCAGGTCCTTGGCCTCAGAAAAGAACTTTGGTGAACCAGAGTGTATAAAATGATGGGGGTTATTATGCCTGCAGCCTCCTTGCTGTGCATTCTTCCACAGAAGTGCTCACACCTGCTGTGTGTGGCCAAATAACATGAATTAAAAATGCTGCAGAGCGACCAGGTTTGGTTTGCGATGGAAACACTCCGAGCCTGCATTTCCTGGAACTGCCAACGCCTCTCTGTCTCCCTGCTGCCAACCCTGCTTCTCTCCAGGCTGCTGGTGAGATAACACAACCAGAAAACACAGTTTAACAGCCAGATCCACCTGAAGCCTCCCTGGAGTTGCTACAGCCATCACCCTCCGGGGCTGACACCTCCCAGCCCTGGCTGCAGGAGGAAATGCCCCAGCCCATCATTCCTCCTTGCTGTCCCCCAGCCCATGATTCCTCCTCGCTGTCCCCCAGCCCATCATTCCTCCTTGCTGTCCCCCAGCCCATCATTCCTCCTCGCTGTCCCCCCAACCACAGCCCGTGGCCCACCTGCCCCCCACACAAAGCCCGTGCTCCAGGCCCAGGACAGCCACGAACTCCCAAGCTGCTCTGCAGGAGCCGTTATCCTTAGGGATAATAAACTCCTGGAAGACAACAAACACAGGAGGAAGTGATGCCAGGGCGGGACAGAGCTGGTTTATGGGTGGCTGTATGTCAGTTTTAGGACAGGGCTGCTGGCAGCTCCTGCCCTAAATCATGTCTGGAGACACGTGGAGGGAACAAGTGGAAGGGGCAGTAAATGCCGACCGTGGCAGGGGAGGGTTTGGGGCCAGCAGTGGGGGAACATCTGGGCACATGTGTCAGACATGCTGATCTGCTGCTGCTCCCTCTGCAATGCCCAATGGGCTGGAACCAACCGGCCCAAATTTAAAATATCAGGGATCGAATCCTTACGGATCGATTCACAGAGAGGCCAAGTCACACAGAACAACAAGTAAATACAATTGCAAACTGCTCACAGACATTCTGTCAAGTAAATTAATTGCTCAGTTCTACTTTATTAGGGGACCTTTATGGTTGTGGGCAAGCCTGCCTTGCTAAAATCCTTTGATCACTCCTAATACTGGAAGACCTCTTTTGTGAGGCGAACTTAATACTGTTGTATTCATGCAGCTTAATCTGAGTAGGTGCTAAGTGCTTTGCCAGCAGAGTCCTTGCAGAGCAGGGAGGAGAGATCATTCTATTTATTCACTTTTATTCCATTCAATAGGCTGGACTTCTTTGTTTACATGATAAATTTCTTAGCTGTCATTTTTTCCCTCTCAGTTTTATGTATTATACCATGTTCTGTCACCGTGTTTTTCTGTTTCTCTTTATCAAAAATCGCAGTCATTTCAAAAAAGCTGATCTTAAATCTTTCCTGCTTCGAAATTAGCTGTTGCCTAAGCAATCACACATGCAGGTCAAAGTTTAAAGGCTGATCCTACACCCAGAGAATTCAATACCCAAAGTCTGTTTGAGACCAAAGAGAAAGAAACGCAGATCCAAGACTGTAACTTGCCTTTTCAAATTTAGCCACTGCGACAGAAATGTAAACAAACTAGTCTATACATTAAAAAAAATTAGGAAAAAAAAAAAGTAAGCCTCGATCTTGCCACAAGACACCATCCAATCCCAGCAGGCACGGAAAGGCAAAGTCTTGCAGTGGAATCCAGGACCCAGTGAAATCTATTCAAACAAAGCCAAGATTTCACCAAGTGACCTCTCCCTTATTGATTTCAGTCTCTATCACTTCAAAATGAATTGGAAAGATACTTCAGGAAAAAACAACAGAAAGAGCAAAACGTTTCCTTGAGGAAAATTCAAGGGTCAGTCCTGCAGCTTTGCTTTAATTGTGCTCCTCTTGAGATAAAAGTCTCTTCGGGGTGTAAATTGCCTCGCACTGCCTGCATGTGTAATGTCCAGGGCAGCGCAGGGAGGGGCTGCCAGGCTCAATGGAGACAGAAAACATGGGAAAGTTAAATTTTATCCACATCACAAACTTTCTCCGTGCCTTCCATGAATTAAGATTTACGAGCAGAAAGCGAAGCGGCAATTAAAAGAATCAGTGTGAATATTTTATCCAGAACTAAGATAACTTGGAGATCCCAAAGAGGGAAGTTTCACCTTAGTCCAGATAAGATCTGAAATATTCTTTGTTATGCTCAGAAATGCCATCAAATGAGCCACAACTGCCTCACGTGGGTGGTGAAGAGGGGCAGTGTCTAACTAAGGGGATTGCTGAGGTCACACAAACGAGGGGAGCACTTTAAGTGCTTCTTTCTCAGGAGTCACAGTGACATTCCTGGCTTTTTTTAATTTTATCTTACCGGATTTGCTCTTTTCCCTGCCTTCTACCAGCCCTAATCAATGCTGCAGGTCAGGTTGAAAGAATGGACAGCCCTAGAGCCACATACATTTAAACCACTTTGATGCAAATATTGATCCAGGAGCATAGACATGTGGAGGAGCTGCTTTTTTTAATGGACAAGCTTCCCCCTCCCTCCCTTCCAGGTTTGCACTTCATGAGATAAAACAGAAGTGTCTGCCCAAGAGCAGGAATGAATACATGAATTAACAGATCCAAAGATAGACCAGGCTCAAGGATAAATCCAGAAAGCAAGATGCCATCTGCTCCAAGTGCAAGTGCATTTCATGGCCTGGCTTCTTCCAGCGCTCCCATGTCCTCATTCCCACCTTGCAGGCAGGATGTCCCGGCAATACCACGGGCAGGGGTGGGCAGAGGCAGTGCCTGGTGGCAGCAGCACCTCCTTCCCATGTACACAAGCCTATCAAAGCAGAGTAGTAGAAAGCCACTGTCCACGGTGTATATTTAGAAACAGGGAGCGAGTCCAAGCTGCAATCCAAAGGCGAGATCAAGGGAAGGAAAGAATTCTGAGGACCACTTTGAAATTCAACACTAAAAAGATCTGACATTCTTCTATCTGTAGGCATTTTTAGGCTGGACTGAAAATAAAAAGAAAACCTGTTTGTACAGAGAAAGCTTTGCCTGGCCCTGTGCCAAGACAGGAAGTCTATCAAAGCTGGGCAGTGTTTGAAAGCAACAGAATACTAGAACCAAAAAAAGAAAAGGGGGGTGAGAGAAACCTGAATGAAAAGACTCACTTCTACATTGACTTTCTTGCTCTTTCTCAGAGGGCTGGGCACAGTTGTTGATGGCTGCACCCCTCCCTGTTTGTTCACCTCGAGAATTCCCTGCCCATGCCCTGCACTTCCAGGTGGCTGCTGCAGAGGGGGATGTGGACAGGAGCCTCTGGATCCAACGCTGGGATGGATCAACCCACTGCTAAGCAGGGCTACCTGATCCCCACGGGACAAACAGGCTGGGTGTGGAACAGCGTGTGTGCAGTGGTGTCCCCGGGGGTTTATCGGCGATGTCAAGGCCCAAGGTTCCCTCCCGTGGGTCAGAGGTGGCTTTGCTGTGTGTGGGGAGCCTTCAGCAGACACATCCACAGCACACACAATTACAGGAGCACAGGGATTGCTGCCTTCCCGCCTTTGACCTTGGGAGAACATTCATTCTGAACGGACATCACCTGCTTTTTTTAACCTCCTTAACATCCCCCCCCTTTTTTTAATTTCCCCCCCGAATTCCTGCCCATAACACGCTCAGCTACAAACGGTGCTGTCATCTCGAGCCACAAGTTAGAAAAGTTATTACTTTTAATATGCCACTACCTTAGGCCCGTGCTGTTATGTAAAAGAAAAATAACCTTGTGTGACAGTTTAACATTGATCGATGTGCCTGCCAAATGCAAAGAGATAAATAAGCAGGTGATGAATAAACAGCACTTCAAGTAAAGACATTACGCCGCATGCATAAAACGGCGCCAGGCCCCCAGGAGCTGTGGGTGGCCGAAGGTTGGCCATTTCATGCCCACTCACTAAAGCAGACTTAATCGCTTCCAATATTTTCTGTTAAAAAGCTCGCTTAATGAGCCAATTTCACAAGCCCAGAGAAACTGATTATTATCTCCGAGTTCCAACTGAGTTGGTTGTTTTCCAAGAGCCGGTTTTGCCTTGACGGGATAAAAACCTTTCAGAAAAAAAAAAAAAGAGAGAGAGAAAGAAAAAAAAATGAGGAGAGAAAGAAAGGAGAGGGATGGAGAGGGACGGGGCGGGCGCGGGTGGCACTAGATGGCAGCGTTGCTCCGCGGCCGGGATGCGGCGGGTTCGGCCGCTCTGCCACCCCCTGCCCCGGCATCGGGGACCCGCCGGGAGAGCGGCTCCGGCTGTCCTTGTCCCAAAGTCGGGAAGTGCCTTGGGCTTCATGGAATCACAGGGTCGGTTGGGTTGGGAAAGGCCTGAGATCACCGAGTCCAACCAAGGCCCCACCACCGTGTCCCCACTGAGTGCCACTTCCAGGCTTCCCTCCAGGGTGGCGATTCCAGCACTCCCTGGGCAGCCCATGCCAATGCCTTCCCGCTGCTCTGCCCACAGCCAGGCCAGCTCCCTCAGCCAGGCTTTGGAGGGAAGAGCAGCCTCCTTGGGCCCCCTGGAAATGCTGCTTTGGGACGGCAGAGACTTTGCTACATTGTGAGTTTTAATGAAAGTCCTGCAGGGCTCTGTGTATCACAATCCCAATCCTCTCCCAAGCCCCTCGTTTCCAAGGGTTTGGGGAAGAAAACCAGCCCAGAGCGGGTCCAGCAGTGAAGGGACTCTGCACCCACGTCCTTGGCAGGGTGGTGGCGATGTGCCACCTCCAGCTGCAGAGCAACACTGTGAAACACACACACAAACCCAAAACCTCAGCCCAAAGCAAAACCACACACACAAAAAGCCTCCCCAACCCGGGATTATTGTCACCAGCAGCAGTTAGTCAATCACCACGGAGGAAAGAAACCTCAGCAACTAGACCTCGGCATATAATTAACTCATCTATCAAAAAAAAAAAAAAATTGAACTGTTGTTGGGTTCTAAATCAGAAGCCAAGCTAATTATTTTTTATGAATATTCATAGGAAACTTGTACAATTTCCAAACTAGGCCTTCAATTACTAATCAGTTAACTAAATAACTGGTACGATTACTTCTCAGCAAAACCTGGTTTTTAAATGACACAGACAAGGACATAGCAGTGATTTTAAAATGAGAAGACTGTTGGAATGGTTGCAATCCACCATTTACACCAAGGGTGAAGAACATACTGAATTCCCACCATCTACATCAGGGATGAAGAGCATTTGGAAGGACGCCGTGCTCCCAAGGCAGAGGCCTTGCAGACCAGACACACAACGTGCCAGGTGGGCAGAAACAAAGGCTGTGGGGCTGGCACAGCCTTTGGATCATGGGAATGGCTCTTCCCATGCCCACCATCCCTCTCACGACATGCTACTCAATTAAGGGCTGTATTGCTTAGAGACAATCCACAGGATCACAGAAGAGTCTGAGTTGGAAGGGACCCACACGGATCCCCAAGCCCAGCTCTTCAGTGAATTCATCCTGTCCAGCCTCCTGAGTTATCCCAGGACTAGGACACCATGGAGAGACTCCATATTTACATTGCACATGAGCTCACTTAACACACTGTGATCAAGAAGACAATAAACATTTAGGAAATCAGGGTGCAGTTAGACA
>JAWWLZ010000118.1:3544342-3566535 GCA_035041345.1 Poliocrania exsul | reverse complement strand
GACAGGCAGAGAAATCCCAGGCAGTGCAAATGCTTGAGGGCATTAATCAAAAGATTAAAGTGATGCAAGCCCATGCTGTGTGTTTCCCAAGAGCACAGAACTGGGTGCTCTCACCAGGGAACACCGAGTTCCTCACCTCCCTCCAGGTACACTGACCTACCAACTCCTGTGCCTTCCATCAGCTCCAGGAAAACATCCCTTCATTGTCTTTAAAGTTCCCGACTCACCCAGAGAGGCAGCTGTGAGACTGGAGATGTTAAGGCTGCATTAGAAACCCAGCTTTGCCGTGGACTGTTCTAACCCTTTCCTTACTCAAGAACAACATGCAAGGTCCATGCCCAACTCCTCATTCTCCTCATGGCTGCACAGAGATGAAATAAGTCAGGGTATTTCTGCCAATACAATACATGACAGACTTCTTTATTTGGGCTGCAATCCTTGGAAGATATTTAGATATCAAATATCTACTGCCATATACTGGTAGTGCAGTGACTAAACACCCTGGAGGCTCTGGGCCTTGGCAGGATGGAATAGTCTGCTAAACATAATAATATATTAAGAGAGTATTTGTGTGGTCTGTGATAACCCCATGAATTTAAGGAGTCTGCCCTGTATTTTGCCAATTTAAATCAGATTGTGGCTGGTTTCTGACCCAACCAAGAGACAGATTTGATGAAATAAGACTGGTAAAACTCACTTTAGGACAAAGGTTGATTTGATAATCATAATTGCATTTCTACTGTATCTATTTTCTTAAGTGTTAGTAGATTTATTAGACTTTTCCTGTATAACCTATGGCTGATTTGCAGCTTCCTTGGTAATTTCTTACTAGGCAGCAGCAATTTCTTATATCTTCAGTAATGTCTTGAATGTACATTTTTTATATTAATGATCTCACCAGGAGAAAAAGTGTACGGTGAATGCATGATGGCCATATGGAAAAGACAATGAAGTTTAGTAATTAAAACTGAAAAGGGAGAGAACTATGCAGTAATTAGAACACTGATTAATCAGCTGATAATTTTATCTTGATTAATGCTGCTGATTTTCCTCTTCTTATTGACCTAGGAAAGGTAGGTTTAGACCAATTAAATATAAATTATTCCCTTTTTTCACATTCCAGGCAGCTTCCAGTGTTCTAAGTCTTACTACATTTAAGATGTAGCACTGAATTGGTCTTACTAAATTGGGCAGCTCAACAAAAGGTAAAATAAGGTTTATGTTCCAAACATGCTGATGCTTTTATCCAAGGCAGGATAGGACAGAATTGGTTATTCCACTATTATCTGGGGAATATTAAAATTAGATTAAATTGCGGTGGAAAAAATAGAAGACTTTGCCTGTTTTAAACCCCTAAGAGCAGGCAAACTAAAAGGATCCATTCCTTTTATTGGGCCCAAGATATGGATGCATAATGCAGTCCTGGAGCTTAAGGAAAAGGTTCTGTATGAATGCTCTGATTTCCCTTCATGTGCAGAACTTTATTATTCAGGGGGGAAAGTGTTGCTGTACCAACCTCACCCCCTGTCTGCTCACAGCCCACAAACAACAACAACACCTCCTCCTGCTTTCCCAGGCACAGCTCAGGGATTAAAGCTGCTCAGTTGAAATCCTGGGACAGAGAAAGGGGGTTTTCTGCACTGAGATGTGAATCAGGGGGTTTCCTGGGGGGAGACACCAACATTCTGCAATCAGAATCCATCAGGGTGTTAAAGATCCTCAGAGATAAAGAAGAGAAGCTCACAAGCAAGATGTAGGTATCTGAGTTCTGGAAATTCAGGTGGTTTCTGCTTTCCCTGCCCTTTTCACAAAGCAAATCTTTCCCACTATTTGTGCAACATGAACCTGATTCTTCAGGTCACTTTTCCAGTGTTTGTGACCACTCATAAAAATCACGTGGCTCTGTTTTCTCTCTTGGATGGAATTACTCCACAGGGCATAATGAATTAATAAAAAAAATGACCAGACAGTAGAAAATGTTTTGTTTGAACATAAATAACTTGTTAACAAGCACATACAGGTGTGCATGAGAGATATGTCTTCCTGGAGCAGAAGTAGCCAAACAAAGAATAGGAAGAAACCAAACAGCACTGCAGAGTTTTCATATTATTAGATCTCCCTTGTTCATTAAAGTTTCTTACCCTAATGAGGAAATGGCACTTCTGTGTCCTCTGGCAAGGGAACAAAATAAAGCTGGAATCAAATCAGGTGAGTGAAATGGATGGGTCAACCCTGGGAGAGAAAATACTTCATCATTGTGTCACCACTCCAACCCCAAATTTGGCTGATTGTGCAAAAAAAAAAAAGTGTACCTGATTGCCTTTATTTTTGCAATGACCCAAACCCCACTACTTTACAACTTTTTAGGTGTGTTACTAAGGCTAAGCATGAACCAAGCACCAAGAGAAATCTTGTTCTTTAACTCTAGGTATTTGCCCTTTCAATCTTCCCTTTCAGAGATCCAAATTTCACAGTCACAGAACTGAGAAATTAGGTAGGGTGGGCATAAGCCTGGGATGAATTTCCATGGCTAAACAAAGAGAAGTAAACATCCCATTAATTCCATCACCCAGATGTCACACTCTCTCCTGGCTGTGCTTGGGCTGTTTTGCTCTGGTTTAAGCTTTAGGGGAAAGGAGTGTGCAAATCCAAACATAGTCTGGGCTTGGAAGGAGACAAAGGTTCATGTTTACAAATCACGGTGACTAAAGCCCAGCTTCAGCCACACATCTTACAGGTGTGTCCCTAAAAAGTACTGATCATCTGCCAGTTCTTGGGAATCTTAAAATTCAGCGTTTCAGATCAGGTCACTCCATCCCGGTCTGGATTTCCCAGCTGGAGTTTGGGCACCAGGGCTGAGATGGAGCTGGACTGTGTTTAACAAGCTGGAAGCTCCTCTAGCTGGGAACATTCTCTGCTCAACCACAGAAGTTGCAAAACAAAAGGAAGCCAAGAATCTGAGAAACAGTAACATAAATAATTTTCAGCTACAGCCATGCAGCTGCTGTTGAATTACAATTTTCTTGAAATAAAACCAGTAGAGCGAGAGATGCAAAATAGAAATTCGGCTTAAAGGAAGGCAAATAAACGGCACATCCTGCTCCTTATAATCCCATTTGTGCACTAACCACACAACAGACCTGGAGGAACAATAAGGGAGACCCTTCACATATTTTACTCACTGGAAAGCTTTTGTGTGCGACTGAGAGCAGAATCTAATTATATATAATTAAGTATAACTGGTATACTGGTTTTTAAGAATAACTGTATTAGTAGTAACACAAATTGCTAAAAGTCCATGAGGAAAATGGAAAAAAAATCAGTGACTAGACAGACTCTGTCTGATAGTTTGAAAAAATGCACTGTGCAGTGTTCCTTTTAGAGCACTTTCCCCACAAATATTTCCAACAAAAGGACTAAAGGTTGTAGAATTTCAATATAAACTGAGAATCATAAAATTGATTATCAGTGCTGGTTTATAAATCAGTGCAGTAGCACCAACTTCACTGGACAGAAGCACGTTCCAGGATCACAAATGAAAGGAAAACCAAGGCATTCCTGTTTCAAATAGCCTCAGATGTCTCAAAACTGAATCATACAGACATTGGTAAGGGGATAAAAAAATACAACAAACTTCAGAGACAAGGAAGATGTAAATCACCAGGGCCGACCTTGTTCATTTTAATTAATAATTGAGGACCTGAAGGACTGAAATTTTACACCTTTGTTTCAGAAAAGTCAGGATATTTTACCTGAGCTCGTGCAATGCTCTTGCCTTGGAGAACTTTGTAATTAATTGACAGCAGTAACGAGCTCTCAGGTAGAGAAGCCGCTCGGGTTTTCCAGCAGGATCACCATCAATAATAACATTGTTATGTTAAGAGCAAGAGCATTAAACTGAATTGATGGCAGGACACACAAGTTAACGGTGCCTTCCACTTCAAATTAACACCAGCACAGCCAAACAAAGGGAATGCAACAGACTGGAAAGGACAGAGCGAGAAACCCACGGAAAAAAACCCCCACAAAGCCAACAAGGAAGGTATTTAAAGTCCAGAATTAATAGTAATAAATTTCCTATTACCAACACTGTATAAAAAGTAAATAACCACCTGATTTGCCAAACCTCAAAGACAAACTGAAACAAAGCAGCAACCACACCACAGTCTAACACAAAATTATTTTTAAATCACACAATTGTTAAATTTGATAATACAAAATAAAAAACTTCATTAACAGTAAAGTGAAAGCAAGGAGGTTACTCATGCTCAAGAAGAACTTTATATCTGATCTGGTAATTAAGATCACAACTTGTCATTTATATGACTGACATGATGAGAGGAAGTTTATGCAGAGTCAGGTCAAAATGTTGGTCCAAAGCCATAGAAAATTCAAGAAGAATTAGACTTTTAGCCATGCTCCAGGTCTGGAAATCCAGCTGAGCTCCTTGGGAGTTTTACCAGACAGGGCACAAAGGCTACTTTGGTTCAGCTAAGAAAGTGCTTCAAGGTAATGAAAAGTGTGTGTACTCAGCACAGAAAACACTGAAGGTAATTTCATCAGGTGGTTGATAAACTAGAGAGAGTAAGAACAACCTTGTAAGTTGAACAAACATAACAAATATTCTAAAATAAGGAGGAGAAGTGCCTGGAGAAAAATCAGAGTACTGTACTGGCACCTTATCCCAAACAGTATCAATCAGACCCATTTGGTGCCAGTTATTGCACAGAAATTAAAAATCCTTCAGTGAAACCTTCCCAGGGAAGCCAAGCCATCAACAGTGGCCCAACCCTGCCACGTTCCACACCATTTTTTCACCATTTCATCACTTGTGCAATTCCATACAAAACAATGTTCAGCATTGGCAGCTCCGATGGCAAAATGAGCACAACTGAACAGTCACCACTTAGAGGAGAAAGTCTGGAAAAATTAAAAGGTGATGATTTAATCAGAGGGAGACTTGACATTATAAACAAAACAACCAGTCATCTCCCCATCTTGTTGCCCATTATCTGAGCTACAGACTCAATAGTCCCACAGACCCCAATCTTTTGCCAAGATTTCCATCTTATAAATGATGGATAAATATGATAAAAGAGCAAATTGTGACAGAGCAGCTACAGGATGTACCTCCTCATGCTCCAAAGATCCCCAGAGCCCGTGGGGTGTCCAGGGGGTCTCCAAGACAGTGGACACACCTCAACAGTAAGGGATGCTCCAGGTCTGGATGAGAGTGACAGGGAGGAGACCTCCAGAGACCTGGAGCTACAAACCCTTCCAGTGGAGCACAGCGCTCCCAAGTCCCAGTTGAATGATGGACACCAGTAGAATTCATCCACCTGTGGTTCACTGGTAGTGAATTGGTTACATCTGAAGAACACCCAGTTAGTTAAACTGTATGAAGCTCTAGGTTTCAACCAACACCCTCTATCATGTGCACAGTAAGCAACACTCAGCATTCAGCACTTGGAGAAACTCTCCCTCTCCCACCCAGCAGTGAATGACTTCCCAGTCCCATATCCAGTCTTGGTGGGGCTTTTGACTTGAAAAATTGCAGTCCTAAATAATACACCATTCTAGAACAATTCCCCTCCAGAAGAAACAAACCACACCTCAGAGCTCCCAACAAATGCACTCAGCATTCCCTTCCCGGCACTTTTGGTAGTTCAGAGCTTTCAACAAATGGCACCATTTATGCTTTGCCCTCACTGCTCCAACACCTGGAGTTCTTCACTCCCAGCACCACTGAAGGCTCCTCCAGAGTCCCACCAGGATGTTTTTTCCAAGCCTGTAGCTCCCAGCTAACTGAACACTCTGTCAATTCTCTACAAAACCTCAACCTCTCCTTCCAGCACCTTTTTTCCTCCCAGCCTCAGCAACCCACAACTCCACACCCGAGCACACTTGTATTTCTTCCCAGAGCAGCCATGATGGCCCTTGGTCAAAATTATTCTGTACTTTTCTGCAGCCCCACCAGCACTTTTCACAGCCAGGATTATTCTCCACATTGTTGTCTGCAGTCAAAGTCACTCAAAAATTCCTATGGTCCCAGCAGCACTAAAAATACATAACAGCCTCCTTACAATAATGGCTGTGAATCACAGCATCCCTCAGCTGACATAAGTAGTTAAAATAGTTGAAAAAAAAAGTTAAAATAAAACTTTTTAAAAGTTCAAGTGAAAAATGAGAAAAGGTTGAAAAGGACTCCCCTACCGTCTAACAATATTAAAGTCTGCCTCAAATTTACAAACGTCCTCAGCAACATCAAACGCGCCGGCTTCAAACACACGCGGCAGCTTCAAACCCGGCAGCTTCAAATGCGGCAGCTTCAAACACACGCGGCAGCTTCAAACGCGCCGGCTTCAAACACTGCTGTGGCAGCCATCTTGCACACGCTCAAAAGAGCACAACCTCAGAAACCTTAGGCAGGCACCTTCTCCACGAGGCTACACAGAGGCTTTGTTACAGAAAGGAATTATTGGGATTTGCAGACGTTAAATTAGCCCGTAGAGGGAGCTCACACCGTCCCATAAATGTACAGTAATTGGAACATACTGTAATTTAAAACATTTCTCTATTAAGCTCTCTGTAGAGAGGCTACAGAGGTCAAAGTAGAGCGTTCCTTACTTCACACCAACCTCTGTGAGCCCATAAAATTTCATTCAAATTAGGCTCCATTGGCCACGTATTCTGTGGCTCCAACAAACAGAAGAAGAGGTGTTTGGCCGTGTATTCTCCACAACAAGCACAGCTCCTCACAATCATCGGCGGCGCCCGAGGTTGGCACAAGAAAGTCGGTGTCGGAACGCGGCGAGAACAAAGCGCCGCCGGTCGGGATTGTCATGGCAATGCCCTCGATCTCCCCACACGTTCCTTCTTTCAGGCACCGATGGTTGTGCTCTTTTTATAACTTGACTAGAGCTGCTCCGGCGGCTCTCGGGTTTCTGGGCTACATGCAGTGCTTTCAAAGACTATTATAATAGTGTGTTTGATATTCAAAGGTTGACGATGGAAATTGGTGCCTACTGGACATTATTTAATGAAGCCACAAGTAAACAATGACCCAAATTCCTCTGGAAATGTGGAACAGAACGGCTACTCTACAGAAGAACATGTACAATAAATGTGAAGGGAAAAGGAATTTTCTGATTCCATTTCACAAAAGCTACACTGGAGAGAAAGCCATATCCTTAACTGGAAAGGTTCTGAGCACATGTATTGATTTACATCACCCAAACCAGAACAGCAGAGCCCACTTAGTCCAGATAAAGGACATTCCCTTCCCTCAGCCTCAATGCACAATGGAGCAAAACAGTGTGCAAGGAAATAAGAAAAAATGTTAGCAAAGAGAGGTTTTGTTTGATTTAACATAATCTGGGACATTCTAAGCATTGCACAGATTGATGAGAATTCAATATTAAGTTGTATTTCCTACACCATGACAAAGCCAGCAAACATTTCCTTCTTGGGTTGGCTTTGGGAATGCAAGTGCCTACATCTTTTAGAGACTTGGTGCCTCCCATTTTGCAGCAGTAATTTTTAATGTTGCTTTAATTTTATTAGGCAGAATATGATTGTTCTGAGAGCCACAAACTCAAATCATCAAGAACCATGAAGGAAAAGAACATTAATATGGCACATGAGAGCAGGAACAGCCTGTTTGCTGGAAGCCCCTCCAGCATCCATGTCAGTCTGGCCACACTGTCTCACAGGCCTTCAGCAGGATCATGGGCTTTGTTTTCACCCCATGCATCTCATCTGCCCCAAAGCCACAGGTCAGCTTTATGTTCTTAAATTAAAGCAAACCAAACCATCCATCTCCACGTCTTTTTCCTCCAGCATTACATGATATGGACATAAACTAAAACACTTGAATTAATGTAAATTCCAGCACCTCCAAATGTCCAATCCCAAGCTGGAGATCCTGTGTCATATCCCTTGCAGCCCTTGCTCACCAGTTGCCTCGGAGACTCCGACCCACAAACACCCATTTGTCACATTAAACAGGAGATTAATCCAGCTGAGTGCAGCCAATCAAGAATGTGCCTTGGTGATTTCTTGGAGTGGAGGAAGAGTGAACTCTAAGTGGGAGTTGCAAATCAGAAATCTTTTTAAAAAGAGATGATTTAATGGAGATGTAACAAAACTTGGGAGATTCACACCACAAGGTGCACAGCGATGGAGAAAGCTGGGTGGTTAATTCCAGCCAGGAGAGCACCAAGAATGTCTCACACACAGGTATTTATCTATTTATCTACAGACATGGAAACTTTGGGTGCCTGCAGATCAGAGCCGACAATCCAAAATGAACAGGACCTTTAATGCAATCCAAAACATGATTCTGAGGTATAAGATTAGTATTTCTTGAGGTATTTTCAGCATTCCTTACTCCACTCCTCTTGGAAATCAGAAGATGTGGAACTAAGAAAAAAGTGTCTTAAAAACGGAGCGTTTTTTTTTTTCTTTTCTGCTTTTGAAAAGCTCTAATTAAGGATTAGTCTCAGTTTAAGCTGCAGGTCTGAGTGAATGGTCTCTGCATAACTGGTCCATTCATCCTTACTGATCTAGTGTAGGAGCCTCACCCGCAGGTGCCAGCAGGAAGTTTTGGGAGCTGAGCCTCTTCTCCCAGAACTTGTTGGAGGGGTTATGCTTCTGATTCCCAGCAAACTCAGGTAGAAGAAATCCATTTAGGTTTGCCGGCTAATTTTTCCCCTCCAGATTTACGTGTATCTCAATTTGATTTCTTGCTTAGTAATACAACCTCGTTCAATTTCCCCTTTGAAGTGGCTGTGCAGACCTTGAGTTTAACGCACTAAATGAAAAATATCCCCACCTTTATACCTTTAAGCAGCCATGAGAAGAAATAAAACTGTGCAAACCAGAAATTAATAGCTAATAAACTTCACGGGACGCAAAAGAAACCTGAACAGAGAGTCCAGAGATAAGGCAGTGAGTCAGTGCCTTTTGTGTGAGAGCTCTGTTCCCATCAGCGCCTCCATCCCCTCCCGGGACGCCGCTGAATGGAGCGCTGATGCCGAGGGGGACACGGGAGCGGCTCTGGTTGGGCTGGAGTGCGAGGGGAGGATGATGTGGCTGCATCTGCCCTGCTCTGTGTCGGTGTTTCCACACCGGCACCCTCACAGCCAGCTGGAGCAGTCCTGGGGCAGGGGCATGTGGTTATTCCCCCAACTTTTACTCGCAGCTCCCAGAGTTTGTCGCCCAGGAATTCCTTCCCCAGGCAAAGGTGCTCCTACCGCTCTCTGCGAGTGCTCTGCGTGTAAACTTTGTTCATCCCCAAAGCTCTGTGTGAGGGGGATCCCAGACACTGCTATTGCTCCCAAAGCTGCTCTGCATTTCCCTGCAGCCCGACTGGGACACGCTCTGAACAGGGTTCCAAAAGCATCTCCGAGAAATCAGAGATATTTCTCTATGGGAAGATGATGAGCAGCATCCTCCCTTCCTGGCCATCCATCTCCGAGCCTGCACGAGGTCTCCCACCCCTGTCAGACACCACACTGGCCTGGACAAGATAAAGTGAACTTCCTAAGAGAAGAAATTCTAAAATCATGCAGAAGTGTGAATTTGCCACAAAGCTTCTCTCAGACCAGCTCCTTTTCCATCCAAAGGCTGGGCAGCAGAGCAGTCAGGCAGCAGTGGCACCAGGGATCCCCTGGCCTGGAGCACCTGAACATGGACAGACATTTCTTTCCTGGCATCTTTCTTCTTTTCCTTTTTCCCCTCCCTACCAGGTTAAATGTGAAAACCCAGAAAAATTAAATAATGACTTATCTTGTATACACAGTGTGGGCTGCTTATGTTTAGGGACCATCTGTGAATGTGTTTCATGCAGCAAACATTCCTCATGTAATCACAATGATCTGAAGGCTGGGATTTGTTGGGGGTTTAGGTGGCATTTTTTTTTTCCTCAGAAGTAAATTTAAAAAAAAATCCATTTCAGTTGCAGTGCTAGAAGCCTGGAGGTCAGTTTATTCTAAGTAGGCATCACTGATGGTGGCAAAGAGATATTTTTAGAAAGCTTATTTGTGTACAATATCCACAGGCCATCCAGCTCAACTATTTATATGAATTCTTCAGTTGGTGTATAGCTGGACTAGCAAAAATGAAAACTCATATTACCATTTATCATACCCTAAACATTCGATTTTTTAAAAAATGGGAACCAGGGATATTTTTTTTCTTAATATATGTGCCATTGTAATATTTTTTAAAGCAAATTTTTAGATGCCATCTTGATTTTTCAAGACATTCATCTCACACTTAGGACACGTGCAAAACTAAAATTTTCCTGTTCAATATAATTGCAGCATAACAATAATGCCCCTGGAATGCAGTTTAAACACCATTTTCAGTGTGTGATTCCACTGCCCTGGCACCGAAATCTCCTCTCAGATGGTGGATGGATTTTGCAGTGATTCTGCCTCTTCCCTGGTATTTTGACTCTACTTTCAAGCAATTTTTTCCATCTTCACTTTTATTAGATGGTTGTTGGCTTTATGTTTTTTTTTCCTTTGCACTGCAAAGGCTACATTTGGGAATGAAATATTTGATCCTGGCACCCTTTTTCCACGCCAGCATTCCCTAAAATCTACTTGATCAGTGTTGTTTGTTTGGTTTTGACTTAATATCTCCATTTACAGTGGTTGCACAAACGGAAAACAGGACCCTGCCCACACCTCCCAGTTCCTGCTGTGTCCTGACACCTCCCAGCTCTCTGTGTTCCCAGGATTTCCCAGGTTTTAAAGGAGAGGAAGTTTGCAGAGGCAGCAAACCAAGCTCACCAGCAATTCTCTGTATTTTACAACTCTGTGTTTTCCACGTGCTTTTCTACAAGGAGATTTCCCATTGCCACAAAAATCCCTTGTTTTACCACAGATCTCACCCCCAGACCTGTCTGCAGAGGGAGATGTTGGACTTGCTGCCCACCTGCAACGAGCTCCAGGTCAGAGCAAAGGGCAGGAGCCTCCAGCCTTTGGAGGGGATGGTGACTGTCTGTATTCAGAGAGTGTCTAGAGTCCTAAGCCCATAAAATTAATCATTATTTCTGCTATTCCAATCATTAGCCAGTCCACCTGCACACTTGCAGGTCAGGTTTTCCCATACACCAATATCTGTTATTGTATTTTTGGACCAAATGGATGCTGCAAGTGAACCTTCTGTGCTGTTTACACTTCTAGTCAAAGTTTCTGTAGAACAATGACAGGAAAAATTAGAAAAACTAAGTAAAAAAATCATACATCACCACCAACTCAACTGATACAGCAGCAAACAGAAAAAGAGATGAAAATATCAGAGCATCTCAGTCATAATTAGGATGTTATTCTAAACCAAATAAACTAGATACTACTAATAAAGAATTCTGCTATTTATATTAAAACCAGGGTAAAACATGGGCACTGAACAACGAGATGCCACTACAGCTCATCTCCCTCATAACAAATTCCTTCTTGGGATCCAAATAATATGCATGAGGAAGTATTTTAATGTAGAGATTGTTTGTAACAGGATTATATGATAGAGGAAGGTGCATCACATCTGAGATAATCTATTAAGAGAATACCTTGGAATATAAATGGCTTGTGCAGTGTAACAGATTTTCTGACAAAATGAGACTGTCACTTTAGAACCAAATGCTGAATTACTGAAAACTGATGTCAAACAGGATTATGCAATTTGCCTAATGACAGAAGTCAGAGATTACTGTGATCACAGGAGGAAAAGGTCTGTAAATAAACAAACAATAACAATCGTGTCCAGCAACTCTTCTGGAACAAAATTCAGGCTGGGAAAACTCTGGAGCCAGAATTTCCTGTCATTTATTGCTCTTTCCCTTGGTAATAGCACCGCTGAAATCAATACAATTACATCAGGGGAAAGATGAATCTGCCTTCTAGTGTTTCATGAAGTTGGAAGACAAAATTAATGGAAAGCCCTAATATAATATAATTGACAGGAGCGCTGCAGAGTCTGTCCCGCACACAGATCCATCAGCTTTGCTCTGCTGCCATAATAAATTGTTTGCAGAGTACCAAGTTAGCTACTGAAGGCAGGGAAGTGAGAACATAATTTAATATGAATGACAGAAACAGGGAAAAAACACCTAAGAGTTACACTAATAATATCATGAGAATGTTAATGGTATGATGATGGGTGTAACATTAACTGCACGTTTGGTCTGTCTTCAGCATCAGTTTAGTGCCTTTGTAACCATGGAAGCTGATTCCAAATGAAATACTCTGATTTCCAGAGTTACATTTGATATTATGAGAGCAGAATTGCCACACAATCAATTGCTCCTCTTTTTTGTTTTTGAGGGAGGGCGTGGAACTGAGGTTTGTGGGTTTGTGATTTCAGGGGAGTTTTTTTGCATGTAAAGCAAATAACTCACACCCTTTTCTGATCTGCAAGACCTTCTCCAAAATCAAATCAAACCTTGAGGTGGGGTCTCACAGAACATCCTTATTTAGAAGGGTGGGGGGGCATCCTCAAGACAATTCCCACTGATCACTTCTTAATGGCACTTCCAAACTCGTGGCACATTAAAGGAAATGTCACCCAAAGCCCCTGTGTGCCATCCTTCAGGGCACCACAACTGGAATGCAATCTGATATATCAGCTCAGGCAAAGAAATTGTGCTCGTTGCCTCTTCTGAGCTGTGGAAACAAATGGGTGTGAGGGGAGCTTTAGGCTGTGGGGTGGGATCAGAGGGTTGGTTGCTGTTGAGGGGGGAATCCCTTGTGCTGTGTGTTCCCAAAGCACAGCAGGTACAGCTCACACAGGGCTGTATCCACTAGTAGGAAATACTTTTCTTTCAATACAGGTTTAATGATAGGGAATACTTTTATTTTTCTTACTATTTTTACCAAAGTAAAACCACTGCACCCTGTTTCCCCCCCCCCTCAGCTCTTCCTGCATTTAACTATGGGAGCCCTTGGAGTGGGACAATGTGCTGTAAACAAGGCTGTTGGGTTACTACAGGTCATATTGGTGCATTTGGATTTTAGGATTTTCTGGAAAAGCCTGTTCAATAGCACAGCAGGAAGGAAGCTTTCCCAGGATGCCGTGGTTGGGACAGATTTAAAGGGTTGGCCAAGCTCTTTAGAGGACAGTAGGAGTGGCTGGTGCTCACCAAAAGCCAGCTGAGAAGTTTCCAGGGATTTACAAGATAATTCCTTTTCTTGCAGTGTCCTGCTTTGAATAATCAGTTCTGTTTCCCTTCAGACCTCCAGACAATCACTTCAGACAAGTAAAAAGTGAATGTGTTGGTTTTTAAATGAGCCCTTTGTCCCACTTGCACACGGACAGAGGAGGGGAAAGGTGTGAATTATTAGAAGTTACCATCAGCCTCTTGTTACAGTGGCAGAGCAAGATGTAAAATCAGAGCTGATGGGGAGGAGGGACTCAGTGGCACCCAAATGCACTCCTCACCCCAAACTGTTTTCTCTTTGCCTCAATCATTTCCTCACACCCTGTTTCACTCTCTCTGCTGCCATGGAGGACCAACACCCACTGGAGGAAGGGCATCATCCTTCTCTGATCCTGTCCTGGGAAATACCTTCAGAACTCCTTTCCTGCCCATGATTTCACTGTGATTTGGAGCACTCAGTGTGAAATACAGGTTTTCACAGCAGCATATTCATCATTATTGGGATTCTGTATTTTTAAATGCTAAACCCACATGAGCTGAGGCTGCTCACTAAAGGCATCAATACAGAATTGAGTATCGAGCACAGCTTTGAGTTATTGGGACATAGCCAAGATAAACTTCCAGGAAATCAACATACTGTGTAGGACTCAGGTCCCCAGCACATGTTGGACATCAGGAGGGATTTCTGCACAGAAAGGGTTGTGAAACTCTGGAAGGGGCTGCCCAGGGAAGAGGTGGAGTCACTGCCCCTGGAGGTGTTTAAGGAAGGACTGAAGTGACACTGAGCTCTCTGGTCTGGTTGACAAGAGTGTTTGGTCAAGTGTGGGACTCAATGATCTCAGAGGTCTTTTCCAACCTAATTGATCCTGTGAAAAGTCATTTTGCCATCTTTGTGAGTTTACTGCTATCCTGACGTTCTCCAGTGCAGCCATAGGGATGTGTGAGAGTTTAACTCATTTTTCAGTTGTGGTTTTCCCCTCTGTATCTTGAAAGGCTTTTAGGCTAAGCCTGGAGTTCTGTCTTAACACTCCAGAGATTGACAGCAATTGGTGATCACACCCCTGATAAGTTTCAAGTTTAAACTGAAGAAATATCACTTACATTAAAAGAGAAAGAGTGACAGAGAGAAATGGTGGGTCTGAATAATCAACCACAAACAGCCAGGAGGCAAATTAGCTTAGAAACAAGACTTCTTTAAAAAAACAAACAAACAAAAACAAACAAGAAACCCACCCCCAACAAGCCAAAACCCAACCAAACCCTAACCATGTACATAATAAATGGATGTTATATAGATATATATATTCAATGTGATGTGTCCCTGTGAGACAGGAGCAGAGGGGACAGGGCAGGTACTGGAGGCAGGATGACCAGCACTGCCGTTAATGTCAGGTATTCTCCTGCTAACAATCACTTGTGGAGTCATTTCTCAGGGAGATCACTCAGGAACTCCTGGGGCCATTTGTCATGTCCTGCAGGTGGAAGCCACGCTAATAGACGGAAATGAGGGTGCTCCCGGCTGATGGTGGCAATATTAAGGAGAATTAAAAACCTTTCCTTAGGAAGAACTGATTAAAACACCTGTGACAGGCACCTTGAAACTGGAACTCAGCCAGACTCTTCCTATGGCAGGGCTCTCTGCAAAGAAATCTGCTTTATCCCTACAGAAAGGCAAACCTAAAGAGAACATTTTTGATTTGAAATACCAAAATACAGATCATGGCACAGGACTCAGCCCCTCTTTGAACAGTTCCTGCTTGCTGGGCAATGAATTCCAGCTCACTTCTCTTGCTGTCTGAGTGAAGGCTGACCCTGAAATGACCAAACCAGTAACCTAAACAGCCGTGGAAATAACTTCAGCCGTTTTCACCCTCCATTTACTTTGGATGTTTCTTACTGTTAGAACTGCTATTCCTACAGGATTAATTATAAATAGTTATCTACTGATATCTACAGTAATACATTTTGCTTCTGAGCATGCACCACTGAGTTTTATAATGGGTTGTGTATACACTGCAAATGTTAAACAATATTTTCATTGAATAATGACAGGCAACGTGTATTTGCATTTCCTGTGAGATTTAATGATGCAGTGGGATAGCTGGGTGGGAACTGGGAATTAATAGGAAGCCTCAGTGCCAAAGCCACCTCCAGGACAGCAGGCACACTGCTCATTATCTTAATAGATTTGGAGCCCATTTTCTCCACACTACACTTCGGTTCTTGGGATCAAAAGTCACTTTGTTTTTTTCTACACCTTATGTAGAGACAGAGCTGAATGAAATAAGTATTGCTTCAACTCCTTTTTTCTTTCTCCAGAGGAAGAAGGTTCCTCCAGCCTCCCAGGCTGCCTGGGATCCCTCCCTGTCCCCAGCCCTGGGATGGGGATGCCCGGTGGCCACACAGCTGCTCCACCCTCAGCCCTGGCTCAGCCCAGCTCTCCCCACACAGGGAGAACTCATGTCCTCCTCTTCTGACTCAGGAGCTGCTCTGCACTTTTGGGAGCAGAAGAGAGTTGGTCCCACCAACTGGGAAGCTGGAGAATGAGGGGAAGCAAAGGAAGCCAACAAGCCCATCCATCCCCCAGGAGCACCTTGCTCCAAGGCCCCTGGGAACACTCGCCCTGGAGAGCCCATGAGCGGTAGGACCTGGGACACATCTACTCAGGCATCCACTGCAACCTAAAGCTGGGACAGGAGCAGGAATAGAACTTTTTTTCCATGAAAGCTTCAGTTTATAATTTGTAGAATGTTAAAAACTAGACACAGAGGAACTACTAAAACCATTTACATTTTAATTTCTGAACCATTTTACTTTCAAAGCCAGATTATGGCAGTCTTCTCTCTTTAATGCCAAGTCCTTCCAAGACTACTGAAAAAACCCCCCAACTTCCCAGGTTTAAAAGCTACACCCTATTTCTAAATAATACCACACATTGCTCATTCTCCCCATTTCTCAGGGTAATTTAGAATTAGCTCAGGGTGAAGGAGTTAAAGCAGCCACACTTGCGACAACATGCAAGTTTCAAACTTGTTTTTGCTTTCTCCCCTCTCTTCCTGGGAGCCGTGTCCAGGCACAATCTGCTGAATTCATTTTACAGGGATATTTTAGTGTTTCTTCTCTCATAGAATTTTAATGTGTTTAATCTGACAAACTGAAGTCTAAAATATGCACAGACCCATTTCTGTGAGTTGTTATAAAGTCTTAGAGCCCCTGCCTTACACACTCTCCCTGAAACCAATAGAATTACACCTGATAAACATTCTTCTCTTGTAAATTAGAAGAAAATATCTCTCAAGTTGATTATTTCCAATGCTCTGTAAGTGGACATACAATGGGAGGCAACAGCACGGAAAATAAAGTGTCAGGACAAGGTTCCTAAAAGGAGAAATTTGCACTGGCACTGACCAAGAATAAAAATGATTCCTGAAAAAATGGCACCTTCCCATTGGTGACACACAATAAAAGGAGTTTTCCCATTGGCATCAGTGGGAATAAGGAATAAAACTGTGCAGAAGAGCACAGCAGTTCACATCTGCCCTAAGCTACAGACCTGGGTAACATGCCAGGAAGGTGCAGGAGCCACTGCAGGCCTGGTTGGACTAAACAGCACCAAAGACATAACTACACATCCCCTCATCTTTGTTCCATCAGCGTTGCACTTGAAGGCATTGACCATAAAAGTAGACTCCTTAAGAGAGCCTCAAATGGAATTTAGAAGTTGTTTTTAACACCACCCTCATCACCAAAAGCAGGTTCTGTCTGTGGTGTCACCAACCAGCACCCCCACGGGGAGAAGCAGACTGAGAGCACTCTGAGTGTCTGGTCATTAACTGACCTATTTTACTATGAAGTGTCTAAATGGGAGCCTTTGTTTAGTCTCCTACTCAAGAAGGTGAGGGTGCAATTTCATGGTTAACTGTGTGTCACTGAAGAACTTCTTGAATGTCACCTGGAAGCCACTGTATGTTTATGCTCCAAAAAGTGACAGAGAACACACAGCACCTCCCAGAGCCCCTGCACAGAGTTCTGCTCTCTGGATAAACCCCTCACCTGTGCAGTAAAGCAGTGTGGTCTCAAACCCCACACAACTTGATGGAGCCTAAATCTTTGCACAGTCTACACGGGACAAGTTCCACCACTTCAATCAAACTGATGTGGACTTAGTAAAAGAAATTTCAGCAAAATGAAAGATATTCTACATTTTGTTCCACTTTGGCTCTGCAATCCTGTTTATGAGAAAGTTAACTTACATTTCCCTCCCCTTACACTTGTAACTTGTCAATCAGAAGCAATTTGGTTTTTCTCAGCACACAAACACATTCAAATGTTGAATTTCTTTATCCAGTCAAAATCCCTGTCTGGCACTGCCACTTCAGCCATGTCAGTGTGAGGCAGATGCAGGAGTTTGCCCCTTTCCCCAGCAGATACCCAAGTGTCTCACTTCACTCACTGCAGTGGGTTTGGGTGGCCTGTGCCCACTGCCCATGGGGGATGTTTTCCTGACTGTACATTCAGGCTTTCAACAAGAAGGTTTGTCATTCAGGTTCCTTTCTCTGTATGACATCCTTACTTAAAACCAATAAATATCAACCTGAAGCTCTCAAATCTGCCAGCATGAAGATGACACACCCCTAGCAGTGTGGTGCTGAACCAAAATACCATCCCTCTTGTGTTGTGGGTAAGGCCCTGGGCCTGGAGGAATTTAGATTCATTGCCTGTGCTGTCCCAGACCTCAGCTGTGACCTCTGGCAAGTCACCCAATTGCCTTGTCCTCAATTTCCCCCTTGAAACAGGGACAGATGCAGCTCCATCTGCACTGAGGGCTGTGCAGCCACGTGGTCCCAGCCACTTCCCACAAGGTGGCAAGGGGAGTCTGTGCAGCAGGTACTCTGGAGAGGGGGAATTCCTGCTAAACTACTCCTGGAGAAGGTGGCATTCCTTCTTAGGGCCCTTTCCCCTCAGGAAAGCAGGTCCTCCATAAAATGGAGCCCCTCACTGTCTTTTCTCCAAACCTTTGTCCATCTTACCAATTTGCTGCTTCAGACCAAGACTTTTTCCTCATCAAGCACCAACAAAATGGGCCTTACCCACAGCTTGCATATTCAGACACCCCAGCACAGGCAGTAACAATAAAGACAACTTTGATTAACCCCTTTCTTACCTTTACACCCACTGAGATGGCTCAAAAAATGTCACAGCCCAGGCAAGGGGAGGTCCTGGTGCTCTGTACCCCACTCCTGGTGCAGAGATCCCCTAGAGGTGGGTATGACCCCAGGCTGCAGATGCCCAACTCTGTTCCTCACACGCCGGGCAATGGGGATGCAAAAGGCTCTCCAGCACTCACACCTCTTAGAAGAGGTGCCTTTTCCACAAATCCCACCAACTCTGATGACAAACAGGCAAAGGGTGCCCTTGTGAATGCACCTCTCTCCAAGCACAGACTGGCCTTAAAGCCTGTGAAAACCAGGCCATTGTTTCACTTAAGTGTGTTTGTTCAGACCCAGGACACACTTTGTTATGGCTTCAGAGAGAAAATATGCAAGATAAATTGTCCCGTGTCTGGGTAAAAGACACCTGCAATCACAAAACAGGAAAGAAGGAGAAATAATCCTGAATCTTTTATCTAGTTGAAAACTGACCTTCCTTAGCTGGAAACTGCCTGTAGGAGTCCCAGGACAGGTTGTTCTGACATTCTTTTAACATCGTTTCATCAGCACAGCCAAAACTAATCACAAGAATATTACCCGATGACAGGTGCATTTATTCTGTCAATTAAATCAGATGGTTAAATCGAAATGTGCCCCAAATCTCTCTTGTTTGCATTATCCATATTGGCATTTCTTGGCTGTGGTTCACTGCTGGCTGGAAGTCATCCAGCCCCTGCAGAGTCACTTTGCAATCCTGTGCCAGCAACTTTGCACGCTCTGCAGCAGCGGCTGCAGTGGGACCAGGCTGGGCCTGCAGCCTGACCTGCAGAGCTGCATCACGAGGATTTATTTAAGACAAAAGGAAGAGAAAAGGCAGAAGAAATCCCTCTCAGTGAAGGAGACTTAGATCAATGCTTTTGAAATGGAAAGGGATATATCACTTCACACCTAAGCACTAGTGACGTGCATGCATTAAAAGGGAGAAGGAATAGAGGCTTTAAACATTGGGAGTGACTACTGTGCAAGAGTAAAAAGTAACATCTAACCTCACTTCTTTAAAATATGTTTTCTGGGGGGGGTGGAAAAAAGGTGTTGCTCTAAATCCATTAGAAATATGAGAAAAGCAATGGACATTGGGGTATAACTGCAGGAGGAATCAACAAGAACTGAAGCACATCCCCCATTCCTGAATTACCCAAGGCCCAGGCAGAGGGTGGCTGTACATGAAATATGTGCTGCAAACAGTGGCAGGGGAGCAAGTGAGGGGTGTGGCCAAGGTTTGCACCTTGGTTTTGTGGTGTACATGCCAGTGCCTCTCAGCTGGGATTTCTCACCCCTGAAGCAGTGATGGCTTTCATGACCTAAAAATGAGATTTTATTCCTGGTGTTACATTTGTATGTTAATAATTTGTTGTGCTCAACTCACTCCTTTACCAAGGAAGTGATAAACCCTTTTGTCACCAGGAGAAATATTGGTCAAACCCCTGGACCAGAGATGGGATACAAGGAAGGATAAACATATATGCAGGCATTGTTTTGTTGTGCATTCTCTTAACTTTTCTTGATAGCCTGAGACATTTCCCAGGCACTCTGATTTTATAAATATTCACACACCCATCAATTGGTAAAACAACAACCAAACCAGGTCTTTTGAAGACTTTCTACATAGTTAAGTAGAGACTTTTTACCACAGGGTTTTAGGACTTGTTACTTTCTTGAACTGAGAAATAACAGGCGTAACCCAGCCATGAGGAGCATCTGTGCAACTCACAGGAAACCTGACACCAGTTCTGAATTACACAGAGCACAGTCCTATAAAACATCTGTTAAAGGCACATGTCTATTCTTCCTTTCAGTGTCTGGTGTCTGCCTAGGCAACAACAAGTCCTGGACATGTTAGTCAGCAATTTTTCAAAGCATTGCATTTCTAAACCATTTGCAAGGATTTTGTTGCTCCTTCCCCACTGGCTCTGCAGGTGCCAGTTTGCCTCAGCCCACAAGAACTGCGAGACTTAAGCAGTGCAATTTACCCTGAATTTGAAGTTTGTGGGTCAGTGCTAGGTTTAGACACTACAAACCAGGAAACTAAGAATTTATTCTTTAAGTGTTCTGTTTGTCCCAAAGACCAACCCTATAATCCCACACTCCCGTGTGGTACCTCCCTGCACACACAGCCCCCAGGTCCAAGGTCACCTGTGGCGCCCTGCAGGTGTGTAACTGGGGTCAGGCTCTGCACAGAGCTGTGTGAGGAGTTTTGCCAGGGCCTCCTCCTCTTTGCTGTCTCTACAGAAGCTGCATTTGAGCTCAGGAGGTCCAGACCTTGCCACAGGTGTATCATGTACCTTGATGATCCTGAACTAACTTGCCTTCCTGGCTTGAGCTGGGCCTGGCCCCTTGGCTGTGGCTTAGCCCAGTGTGCTATTGTTGTCCTGTTCACCTTCCCAAGGCTCAGACTGGCCCCTTGGCTGTGGCTGAGCCCAGTGTGCTGTTGTTATCCCATTCACCTTCCCAGAGCTGGGCCTGGCCCCTTGGCTGTGGCTGAGCCCAGTGTGCTGTTATTGTCCCACTCACCTTCCCAGGACGTGACCTCTCCCGGTTTCCGTGCCGGACATCCCCTCGGCTGGCGCTGGTGCTGCAGGACTGGGCCCTTTGCTGTGCCCCCTCCCTCCCAGCCCTGCTGTGCCCCTCAGCTGCTGGTCCTGCTGGAGCAGTCCCTCCCACATCTCCCTGGCACAGGGGTGTGTCCCTGTCTCCCAAAGGGAGCCCCCGAACTGAGGTCACCTTTGTTCCAGCGGTGCCGCTCGCCCGGACCACGTCTGCCAATGGGATGGAGTGAGGGTGGCACAGGGCAGGAAACGAGGAGGCCCGTGGCAGGTCAGCACCAGCACAGCTCTGCCATCCCAAGGGTTTTACTGCTCTGTTCCTAAAATAAAGGAAAAATGCATAATTAACCATTTCTATCAAATCCCCATTACTCACCTTTTATGAGAAACATCATAACAAGGTTCCACTTACAGTGTAATATTAAATACCTGAAAATTAGTTCATGACCCCTCTGCTGATGGATGTGGTCTCACATTCCACAGCAAGTTATCAGTTAATAAATATCATAAATCTAGTTATTATTATTTAAAGGCAAGGATTAATGAAAAGGAGGTGCTGATTTCATCCTGAGGTCAAAGGCAATTCTTACACCCGTCCTAAATCCAGTACCAGTTTTTGCACATGGACATGGAATTGTAACTGGCTTTGAAGTGGCACATTGATTCCAAACAAGAGAAAGCTTTGGAGAACAACAGGACTCTGCTTTAGGGGTGACACCACTTATCTCCTCAGTGCTGCTCCCAGAGCCTTTTCTTTCTGCTCTAAACGGTTCTGATCCCATTTCCTAATTAATTAATTAACTTGGAGAAAGCCAGTAATATTTGGCTAAGTAAAAATTATCTTTATTTCCCTAGCTGTACTTTCATCTATTGCACTGGGGATGAATTCCTCAGGCAGTGCAGTGTGCTTAGCCATATTTATATTTGCCACCTGAAAGATAAGAGTATTTACCTTATTTTAAATATAACTCCTTAAGGTGAAAGACTCTTCAGGCCTGTATTGTAGCTGGTTGGGGTTGTGTGAATGAATAAAAGGCTCTTACAATTTGTCAGCCACAGTAATTTTAAAGCCTAATTAATGGACTCTTGGGGAAAAAAAAAGATTTAAAAGGTGCCTTTTCTGGTAGCTCCCAAAAGTCTAGAAAATAAATATTAATGGATGATTTAAATATTAACCCCCATGTATTTTTACTATTTTTGACCAGTTCCACTGCTCAGATCCATCCTTACTTTATGTATCTCTATATATTCCAGAGGTTATCCCAATATCAGGGA
>JAWWLZ010000118.1:3537139-3544242 GCA_035041345.1 Poliocrania exsul | reverse complement strand
TGACCAGTTCCACTGCTCAGATCCATCCTTACTTTATGTATCTCTATATATTCCAGAGGTTATCCCAATATCAGGGAATATTCCAGACCCTCCCAACAACCTGTGGGTTAAGTCAGTTTATTTTAATGCCACACTAATAGAATACAAACCACAGTTGGGAAACTGGGTATTTTTAAGCCAAAATATTAAATTTTGCTACTGAGAGACCTTAACAAAGAGTTGGTGCCAAAGTGCTATTCTTATGCAAGGCCATAGAGAGGAGACAGTAAAAATACATAAGAATAAGCAGAGAAGAAGTAAAGCAGCAGTGAAAGCACAATTACCCTCTGCTTTCACTACCCAAACACACTCACTAATATCTGTGATTTCAAAAATAGCTTAATATGCATTATACAGCCATTCCTGTGTCAAACATAAATTACATATCTGTGAGATTACACCTTGTGGATAAAAAAATGAATAAAAAAACCCAATAGAACCCCCTCCATATATGATGTTTTTATTTTCTCCTGTGTTTCCACATCCTTCTGATGTGCCCATAAAGCCAATGCCCATTTAGGGGGATATGTTGCAATAAGAAGTGAGGCAGCCATATGTCTCCTGCTTTTGCCACACTGTCTGTGACTGCCCCTGGCTCTGGGTGGATCAGGTTCCCCCTCAGTTTCCCTGGTGCTGATGGAATGCCTTTTGCAGGTGTTCTCTTGCTGTAATGCAAAACACAGAGTTGCCAAGGCTGAGCTCCCCAGGGCACAAAGCAGCATTAGCTCCCTGGTTTCCCCGTTGTCTGCTCTAGGTTCTTCCTTCACAAAATTATCTTGAATATCATCCAAGGGATACCTAAAAGAAGGACTGGGATAGTCGGGTCTATGTGGGTTTTGGTTGTGTTTCCCACCTGGGGACTGCCCACCTACAGCACACAAAGTCAGGACTCTTTAAGTGCAGCCACAGTCAAAGCCTCATTTGAAGGTGCTATTTAATTTTTCTCCAGCTTGAAAAGGAGCAGTGAAGTAGAAATGTATGTAAAGCAAAATGTATCAGGTAAAATTTGACACTGAGTTAACCCCCCCAATCCTGGGGAGATTTCCAGGGGTTTCATGGTTGTGAAAACCCCCAGCTCCCTGTGCCCCTTCCCCATCCAGGCTGAGGTGCAGCTGCACAGCATCTCAAAGAGGAAAAGAACAAGAGGGGAAAACCACATACAACACAAGTAGAGAAACTCTAAGTTCATATTTTTATGTTAATGTGCTGGTAAGGAAAGGGCCTCATTTGGGAAGTCATAAAAAAAAGCGTTAGCAGATCTCCAAGTTAGAGCATAGAAGCTTTCTCTGCAGATGGAGGGTTTAAAAGAAGTAAAATGATAACCACATAGTCGAGAGACTAGAAAAGAGACCTTGATGTTTGATAGTTGTAATAACCTGCAGAGTGCTCTAATGGCTCAGGGATCAGGTGCAGAACTATAGCAATAACAAGAGCTGAATAATTATCTCAGCCATATCTGTATAACCACAGTCCCAGAGTATGAACTATATAAGGAGGCTTCTGCTGCCTCTCCAAGATTTCCTGAAATGTTAAATCACTGAATTGGGAGCACTTCCAGCATTAGTACTGCCCAGTTAGAAAGAAATAAAGCCCAGAATCCTCTAGTGGCAGTTCTAATGTCTTTGTTAATTATGAATTATGGGTAAACATGCAGACTCACAGAGGTCACGGCTGTCAGCAACAATACTTTTCAAGAAGGATTTTTATGAGGGTCTTTTTCATTTTGCCATAATGTCCTTTACATATACATAAAACGCACCGAGAATACGAAAAATACTGTTTGTTTTTCAGGAAGGTGTAATTATTTTCCACTGGTTTTCCACCCCCTGCACAGCCACGTCCTCACTGCCAGGGTGCCCCAGTGGGTAACTGGGAGCTGCTCTGTGAATACCCAGTGCTGCACAGCTCCAAGGGCCAGGCAGGGTGAGGCACCAGGGCTGGGGTGGGTTCATCATCACCAGCAGACACTGGCGAGGAGAAACCTGTGGGGTTTGAGGGATCCCACCAGCTCAGTCACCTTTCACACAGCACACAGGAACAAAGGCTGCAGGCAGGATGCTTGATTAACCTCACCTAAATGGCAGTGCTGATCTCCAAGCTGTCCCAGGAGTGAACAGAAACAGGATTAAACCCATATTATGTGTGGATCCCACCCAACAAAAGCAACTGGCACAAAATCATTTTAATTAGGTGCTAGCGGCTGTAACTCTCTCAACTTTGGCATTAATTCCTCTCTGTCCCATCAAGGAATTTTTGGGGCTCTCCATGAATGGTAGGAGGAATAAAGGAGATTCAGAGATGACACTGAACAACCCATTGCCATAATTGTTGGCTGGTTTGCAAAAGGTCCATGGAACTCTGAGGACAACACTCCAAAGAGCTGGTGAAAGGTACAGCTTTCACTCACAGCTCTCAAGGCGGGCAACAGAATTGTAACAATGACAGTGGAGTTTTTACACAAGTAAAATTCACAAGTCTCATCCAGTTTGCCAGAAACCTTTTACTGCTGGCTTGGAATCTCTCCATGAGTTAAGAAACCACGACACCTTCAACAACATAAGGTTTCACCTCAATTCTGAGCCATGAAAATGGAATTGTAGAAGAGATCTTTTCAGGACTGCAAAAGGACAACTTTCTTCAGGCTCTACAAGCATTTTCCCCATTTTGTAGGAACAGTGTGATAATAAAGAACTATCAGGCATGTGACAGTTCCCCTGGCTCAAAACAAGCTGGACTCATAAACCCTTGTGAGCACAAGTACAAAAGACAGTCTAGTAAAGCTGTGATAGGTTTATCCAAACTCACTCCTGTTTTCCAGGGAAGTCAAATCTTAAACACAACCTTCCAGAATACACAGGTTTGGGTTTGTTTTTTTTTTCTTCAAAATAATGACAAATATTGTAGAAAAACACAAATAAAAAACTCCCTGAAAATTAATTTAGAAACTAGGAACATTTGTCACAGCACTGTTGATGACCAGTAAAGTTTAGTTCTTTAAATTATGACAATTCTGAATGGATGAAAAGCTCTCAACTCTTTGCCATATCAGAAAATACAAGTTATGTATTTCAAGTGGTCAGTTAGTACTGACTCTCAAATCTAACCTTGGCCTATAGCACTGACAGTAGGAAATAAAGGTAAAAAATTATTCTGCCTTTTTTATCAGTGGCAAATATTTTTTTCCATACAATTCTTTTAGCATCAACCTCCCTAAGTTGAAGTAAACCTGGCAAAGAAAAGCAGTAACTGCAAAGCCCCTGCACTTTCTTGGAAGCAACAATTGCAGACACAAAGTGTTGGGGAGGTTGAAATGCTCATCCCTCTCCTTGGCAGTGACTGTGAGCTGTGTAATCTGCAGTACATTCCATAGGGGGCAACGTGGGAATGGCTCAAGCAGAAAAACATATTTTTCATACCAAAATATCACTAGCAGGTAAGAGGACTGACCATTATGTTACATAATAAAGACAAGTCATGTGTACCTGAGTAGTTAACAGATGGACTAATTAGAGGCTGAATTATTTGTGGTGTAGCTGATAGCTGGTGAAGTCAAGGTTACTGAGGGAAATGGACTTGACTTTGGGAAAAAAAGCAGAGGGTGTTTGCAGGGCTAAGGCAAAGTGCTCCTCCAAAGAAAGGGTTAATGAGCAATGAAAGAACAGAAGTGCATCTAATTAAAAGGCACACTGAGGCACAAGAGAATCCAAGGGTAAGCAAATGGCAGGGACCACGTCTGCCTGCAGTACATGGGGAGGCAAATGTGGGCTGATGTATAGACAACTGGTACAAAGGGCGAGGTGGCAGCAGGTAAAATGAGCTTCCATCTCAATAAGATGATGTATTTTTGGCCAAAATGGTACAAATAAACATGTACAGGCACAGGCTGAGAAAAACAAAAACATGAAGAGGACAGGAGTTGTCTCTTTGGGGGCACCTCTGAACAGAAATGCTGTACAGTGACCTGGTTCAAGACACAAAAACTACATAGATAAATGTGAATTTTATCTCATTTCAAGGAGTTTATTACCTTGGCATGATGACCTTTGGAAATATCTCCTCCCCCCAGATTGCCAGTATAAAAAAATGCCCAAGGGAAAGATAACATTGCAACAGGGGTAGGTATCATTGTCTAACCCCAGAGGCATAGAGGGCCTAAAATGCAAAACACAAGTGAGATGAGAATTGTCCTTCTGTGACAGGATCTACTATTACGTGCTCGTGGGACCTGTGGGAGCTGAAACTGTCACTGTGTGGGCTCACATGGCACAGACAATGTTACACATGAGAAGGAAATCCCTGTCATTGTTATCCTTGCAAACCCTTTTGCAGCTGTAGCTCTGGGTCAGCACTTGGCAACAGAACCCATGGAGGAAACTCCAGAAAAAAAAGTTGTTGTGCAAAGGCTTCAGAAATCACCATGAAATTGCAAGATTCTAATCAAAGAGACCCAAACTAGGAAGGACATTCTTTCAGTGGGCAGGCATTGAGAGCACCTGCAAGGAGTGGAACCAAAGCTAAAAGGAGTGTAAAACTGGCCAGGAATTATCTGTTTCTAGAACGAAATTTGACAAGACCAGAGTGACTCAACATTACAGAAAGCTTGGAGAGTATTGCAAATGACAGGGCAGGAGGAACAAAAAGCTGAAGCACCTCCAAGAACACACAGATAGAGATAGATAGGTAGACAGATAGCCAGATAGATAGATAGATAGACAGACAGACAGATAGATAGATCTCTGTGTATTGAGATAATAAGGATTAAAATGCCACCTTAACCATAATCCACAGTGCCCATCTGGGCATTGGGAAAGGCAAGAAAACAACCTAAGGCATTTTATTTTAGTTTTATTTTGGACTGAAGGATGCCAAGGGTTAAACCCAAGGTGTCCTATGAAGCAAATACTGAACCACAGTGAAAACTTCTCTTTATGTGTGAAATGCACTGGTGTAAACACAACACACACTGGAATCACGTGCCCCATTCCTCTGGTTCTGGACCCCAGATTGATGCATTTTGATTTCAGCTCAGAGGAAAAGGTGCCCCTTGCTCCTTGGCCTCTCACACCCCTGACAGTGCCTGTGCACTGGCCAAAAGGGGCTGTCACACAGCAGTTTTGTGCTGCCTAATTGAGCTGCTGGGTGACGCCGTGGCAGCAATGTAATAACACTTTATAAATCATATTTGTTTGGAGTGGGATTCCTGATGGGTTAATATCTCACAAATAGGCCATGATTGCTCTCATTTCTAGGTTACACACAACATCTAATCCTCCAGCTATTCAGGGGCACTGGCTCAGATGCTCTCTGAGGCCCCAGACACAAAAACACTCTTGGCTGGAATTTGGTAAATTTGTTGACCCATAAAACCCAAGCAGAACTAAAGTAGTTGTAAAATGTTATAGAAGTACTTACAAAAGGAAAGTTATAAAAGTAAGCTGTGAACTGGTTGGAAACAAAGCAGGAATCCATTACCTTAAAGATACCCTTCCTAACTCCACAGCCAGCAAAGACAAAGCCTTGTAAGGAACACATTGGATACATCCCTTTGCCCACGGCAAAATCAATGCAGGGAGTGTGTCCAGTGCCGTCAGCCGCTCCTGTTTCTTGGCAGGGACCTGGAGCCCAGATACGGCTCCAGAGCTGGGCATCCATCTCATGGAACCAACTATGCAAATAGTTAATTTTTTCAAGCTGACAACCAAACTTCAAAAAACCTCACAACAATACTGGTGGCTTGGATCAACCCAAGAATAGTCTTTACAGCAAAACAAAATTACCATTTCACACTCTGAGGAGGAAATTAGATTTGTTACAAAATGAAAGCGCTTTGTTGCAAAATGTAGAAATGAAACATTTCTGGGGTGGCTGAAAAAAAATCCATTGAATCTGAACTAAACTCACAAATAATTTTGGCTCCTCGACTTCACACAAAGAGCCTCTTGGCTGATTACTGCAATTCTTAATTAGGAATGAAGCTGCACTCACTGAAGGAGGGGAAGTGTGGGTATCACAGATGTCACCCCCTGAGGAGCACACCCTGAGAGCTCTGTGCTCTCTGTGCTCACTGTGCTCCTGCTAACCCTGCCAGGAGGAGAGTCCTTACCCTGGGGCAGGGAGTTCTGGTGCACGAGGCTGGCTTTGACCAGCCTGAAGGGAGAGGTGTCCCAGTCCTCCTTCCAGGAGGGGACAGGGGACAGTGCACAGCCCCCACAGCCCTCCTGCCCTCCACGCAGCTGCATCTGCTGCTCAAGGGAACCAAGATGTGAAGGAAATGGGCTCTCACCCAGATACAGTTAGGATACAACAGAGATCATCACATCCTTCTAAGATTACTTACTTCTCTGGAGAACAGTGAGTATGAAGGATGAGTAGGAAAAATGTCACAGCAGCAGGTCCTCAGCTGTGGCACTTGCTCTGACAAGCAGGAGAACAAACAGGGAGCAACTACTTTCAAAACTAGATGCCAGCTCAGAGGGAAACAAACCCACAGTAAGGTTTTACTCGAGTAGGATGAAAAGGAAGACATGGATGGAGAAGAGGAAAAATGCTCTTCTCATTTGGAACACTTGGAAATCAGGACCAGAATAAGGTGGACATAGTTGAACTCTGAGTCTTTAAGTGAATGCAACTCATCAAATGCTCAACATTATTCATATGCTGCATGGAGGTTTGAGGCTGCAAGTTGCTGTGCCCCAGAGAGCCTCCACAGAGCTGGCCTGGCCCACACCTGCAGCACGAGTTGGCAGCTGGACTGGAGGCTTCAAATATCTGCCAGGACCTGATGATGCTACATGAGATGGGAGACACAAACCATGTCAAAAGCCCCAGTTCAGTGTGATATTCTAATTGTCTTCTGCTCCCATTTCTTCCCCGCTCCTCATTTTTGCTTTATCCCATTTTTTTTTTGTTCTGTTGCCTGAATGTACTTCTGGAGTCCCTTGCCATGGCAACACCTGCAGGTGAAGGCAGAGCTCATCATGCACAAGCTTTGCCAGTGCTGAAGAGGTAACTAATCACTCCACAAGTAGAGAAGTGCTATCTGCAGACACCCATGAACCATTTGC
>JAWWLZ010000118.1:3463072-3528215 GCA_035041345.1 Poliocrania exsul | reverse complement strand
AATTGCAAGTGTCGAGGGGGGGGGGGGTTGTTCAGTGGTTTTGTGTTTGAGGGGGGGATTGGGTTTGGGTTTGGGTTTTTTTAAGGAAAGGTAATATTTTCTGAAGGAATATGGGGACCCAGACTGGCAGAGCCCACACATGGAACTTTACCTGGGTTTTAATCAACTGGATTTCCAGTTAAATCTGCCAGGAACTACAGGCCATGGACCAAGAGACATTGTTTACTTCTCTGAATATGGCTAAATCCATGTTCTAATTTAGGGAAACAAAAAAAGCAGTGTCTTCAGACACCAGTTCCCTCTGAGGGCTGCTGGGGCTTGTGCTGTAACAAAGGAAGGAAATCAGCATTTTCTCTTATTTCAAATTTGTTGTTTCTAGTTAAGTCAGAAACTCAGAATTATTCTCAAGCACTGGGTTTTAGGAAGTTCACCCAAAATGCAGCCTGGGGGAAGTCCAGGAACATCTGTGAATATTGGACCAAACCAGAAGAAGAGAGGAGAAACAGGTAGGCAAGTAACACCAGGGGGAAATCACCGAAATAAAGCATGTCTAGCACACAGGGGAAAAACCCCAAACCAGATCTGAAATGAAAGGGATGGAAGTGAAAGGGCCACTGCATTTTCTTCACTGCCATCTCTTCCTGTATCCCTGAGAGTTTCAGTGCTGGTTGTGCAGCCTGTGGCAGGGTCACAGCAGCCCCTCAGAGCCCCAGGGTGGGCACACAGGAGGACATGGGAGCAGAGCCAGCCCCGGGATGGGCACACGGAGGGGCAGCCCCACCTGAATGCCACACTTGTGTTCTTGGAAAGCAGCACATTGCAGAGGGGAAAATATACACCCACATCCTGATAGCTACAAGCTCGCTCAAACTGCCTGCGTTTATTGTAAAGCTGTCTCAGCTTTTCAACTCCTGCGCGGCAGACAAGGTAAAATCCCGGGTTTGAGCACCAATCCGCAGGCTCCCATCGCCACCGATATCTCTTACATTGAAACGCTACATGACAGCAGGGCCGTTTGACAGCAGCGACGCAGCGCTCTAACACAGCCAGAGCACGGCGCTGACAGGGGCATTGTGAGCAGGAACATCGCTCTAGACAGGAGCCAAACAGCGGCCCCGCCGACAATGGAGCGCCCCCGGAGAGCCGCGGGCGGGCAGGAGGCGCCTTCGGGGCAAGGCACAACTTCCCTTTGGGGTGGCCCGTGGGGGTCACCCGGGGTGAGATCTGTACAGCACAACCTGCTGTGGCAGCGCAGGGCAGGGCCAGCAGGGCTGAGCAGGGATGTGCCTGAGCGCTGCAAACGCTCAGCACCTGAAGGATTCCCTTCCCTGAGAATATTCAGAAATACAAGTGTGAAATCCTGTCTTTGTGAGGATCTGTGTTAATGGGATTTGACCCCTCATTGTTCAGGTAAAGCAAACATGGCAAGGTTGCTGCGTATTTCAGCTGCAGTTCTTCTGTTTTCATTTGGGCAACATTGGTATTTTTTCCATACTTTGCTCAGACCTCTTCAGCTCAGATTCACTCAGGAGGAAAGTGCTTAAACATTCCATTCCAGCAGAAGCTCAGTCTGTGTACTCAAATATCCTTAAAGGCAATTGTATTCTACAAATCAGAGATTACAAACAACAAAGACATCCTGCCTTTTCTCTGAAAATAAAAAGAAAGCCAGAAAGCTGACAAGTAACTGTTGACTACCCAAATAAGAGGCTAAGAAAGATTCTCAGTATGTTCACAATATTCTAGTATTTTAATTCATCTAAGGAGGAATTTAAGAGAAAAGCAAGCTCTGAGTTCAGCTAAAAGTCTCTCTTTGCACCAAGGTAGCCCGGTAAATTTTTGCTTTATTTATAAATGAAAAGCAACTAGAGAACAGGAACTCAAGTGACTAAACATGATGTTTAGAAGCAATAGAGTGTTTCTATTTTCCAGAGTGTCCTGGATATCCTGACTAACATTTTGCTGTTACTTACCTACAATATTTTTATTTATTCAGCGTAGTAATTATTCCTAACTTACCTCAAGTGCCTTTGCCAGACACAGAGGAAACGATCCTTAATAAAGTGCATTAATAAAGTGAGGATCACTTAATGATCACACTTGCCTTATAATGATCAGGCTGTTAAAAGCTCCTGTAGTACATTGATTCTTACTCTGCAGTCACCAGGAGACCAAAGCCAGCTGAGGAGGAGAAATACCCGAGCAGTAACTCCCTGCCCAACCAAGTCACCAGCTCTGGCACGAGCGAAGGGCACACACCCGAGGTAGAACCCAGGCCCCAAAGAGCAGAGGGGCTCCTCTGCACACAGAATTGTTAGCTGGTAAGGTGCCAGTGGGCAATAAATCCAGGATTCCCATTGATTGCACTGGCAGCAGCCTGTCTGATAACAACCTGCAGCCAGGAGAGGTGCAGTGCCCCACTGACCCGTTCTGTACCCAAACTGGGGGAAAATGTGTCCCACTCCCCAGCTGGCAAACCTCGAGAGCATGGCAACTCTCTTTAAATCCTGCTTGGAAGCTGCAATCAGAGTATTAAAATTCGAGTTCTGAATGTAAACACTCTGGGCTTCACTTCCCGCTGCAGCTCCGAATCGCCCAAGTTAAACGCCTGTGCTGCACTTTGCCACTCGCTAATGAATCTCTGTTTGGCCCATTGTTGTTCTATTTTCAGTTCTCCCTTTTCCCTTTGTTACAGACAAACGTAACGAGAGGCAGCAGACTGGCCTGATCCGTGCCCTTCATTATTTTATTTTATATGCCTCCACCACGTTTCCTCCTGCTCTTCTTTCCAAACTAAATAATAATCCTGCCCTTTTTTTAATGTAGCTTTATAGGAAAGGCTCTCACAGAGTGCTGCTCATTTTCTCTGCCCTTCTCTGGACCATTTCTATTTCTGTTATGTCTTTGAGATAAGGTGACCAAAGGTGACCATGATTTTCAAGGTAAGGACATGCCATTGATTTATGTATGTATGGCATTAAAATATTTTCTTCTTTATGATTTATCCTGTTGGACCACCCTCCTGTTATATTTCTTTTGGCATAACAACCAGCCCCATCCTAAAGAGAAGACACCTTAACTGAGCTGACTTCACTGACTCCTAAGTGAGCACTAATTCAAAAAGTAAAAGCATGCTCAAGAACCTGAATTTCTTTGTGGGCCATTCTATTATATTTGCCAAGGACACAGTTGGATTAGCTCTGGAATTCCTCAGAATGATAGGAAACACTATTTAGCATGTCACATCAGCTCCTGCAGAAAGCAGAAATAAGTGTTGGGTCTTTTAGAGAAGGAGAGAAAGGCAAAGGACACAAGGAAGGGCAGTTTATTCTTGTGCTTCGTTGCCTCTTTTGTAACGTTTTTGTTAAACTCAAAGCAGGATCTGCCCTGATGTGGTTCAGGTTCCTTGTGAGATCTTTATGTAAAAAACCCTTGAAAGTCTAAATACACTGAACTCACCAATACTCTTCTGTGAGCCCTTTAAAATAAACCTCAGCCACACTGGCTCAGCCTGAATCCAAGTTCCTTCTGATCCAGAACTACTGTTATGTCCTGCCTCCCAAACTGAGCTCATGGGTGGCCATGACACAGGGACACAGCCCAGCCCAGGGCTCAGCCTTAAGTCAATGCAATGCAAAGTTCACTGCAGAACTTCTCCTGGGTTTAAGATTAAGAATTAGGGAAACACTTCAGTGTTTGCACTGTAGGCACCTTTACTTACTTAATACCTAATCATGACTTAAAGGCCTAAGTGAAGTGTCTCCAACAAAGAATATAAATTTACAGTGGGTTACAAAAGGAGAGGTCTAAAATTCTATTTTTAATGAATTTTTTAAAATCAGCCCTCAATTATCAGCATTTAGATCATCAATTCTTCATGTTCAGCTCATCAAAAACATTCAAGACATCACTGTCTTGCTTTTTATCCTTTTTGTTCCTTGTTGTTCCTCACAAGTAGCAACTGCAGGAGGAACTAGGATAGAGGTTAACTTCTCTGTATTTTTTTTCTCTTTTAAAAATCTGTTGATAAATGCATCACTGAAAGGCACTGAATCAGAGCCCAGAAACTGTGGAATTCAAGGATATGTGAAGCATGCACAGAAAGAACATATGCTTCCCCAGTGTCCTCAAATCTGCTTCAGTCCTAATCCTGGAAGGACCAGCTCCAAAGGGGAGAGAGAAAATGAAACCTCCATCCCTCTGTCAAACTCAGGAGCACAAGTGCCCAGAGCAGCAGGAGTTTTGCTGCTACAAAAATTGGGAATGGGCCCAAGGACACCAACACATTTCACAAAAGCCACTGGGAAGCCATTAGTCTTTTACTCACTCAACTACAAGGAGGAATAGGCAAATTCAGCTGAATAAAATAAAGCCCAAACTATCCACACCCTTATCAGATACCCACCAGACCTTTCTGAAGCTTTGAAAATGGTGATATACTTTTGTTATCATTTTCCCTGGTTTGTATATTCTTGAGCTTCCTGGCTTTGGATAAAAGCACCTGAAATGTCAAGACACCAACTGCTCCTGCAGTATTTTCAATCTGTTTTATAGATTCAAGTGGCTTGGATATTTAAAGTGCAGTGCAGTTTGCCCAGTGCATAAAACTGGTATCTGACTTTAAAAATGAACAGTTAAAAAAAAAAAAGGTGTAATTTCTGCCTTTACAGAGCACCAGTCAGGGGCACAACCACACAGAAAGCTGAATTAACACAGACAGTGTGGAAAGTTTAGGATCTTTATCAGTAGTCAGTAAACTAAATTTCAACAGTAGATGGAAATAAACATTCAGCTTAGGGGCACTATAGTAATCCTGGGGACAATAGAGTTTTCCCATTTGTTCTTAACCAGTGTACTGAAAATGTAAGTATTACATTATTCCCTTGACCTGTCAAGAGTGAAGAGGAAGAAATGTCAATTCTTAGTTGTAGGATCGAAGGAAGAAAAAAGAAACCCAACCATTGCTCCAAAAAGTGAAAGGACCGTGTGAATGCAGCAGGTACCACTTGAGGCTCCCCTGGAGGGCACAGACCCTGACCAAAGGTGGCTGTTTAACCCAGGTGTCTTTATGGAGCCAAGACTCAATGCCCAACGTGCAGGAGCTTTGTGATGGGTAACAAATGTCTGCCAAGGCTGTGATGACAACAAAGGCCCAGATGTGTGCAGCTCTCAGTAAATGGGACTGGAACGTGGCTCTTTAGAGATGAATGGCTGGCAAAGCTGACTTGCTTGCCAGCTTCACCTCACTGTCACCCAACTCACAACAATTCCTCCGAGGAAAACACATTATGGAGAACAATGTCTGCAATAAAAAGGATTATATGTACTCAAATTTTCTTGCACTCTGTGGTCTTATTCAGACACCAACCTAGAGTGCCAGGCACTATGGACTGAACTGCTCTGATTGATTTTAGTTGGGCAAAGTCTTTTGAAACAGTCAAGGCAAAATGAGTGCCACAGAGTTATCAGCACGTACAACAGCTGCATGCAAAAGAGGAGGCTCTTCCTGTCCATTTTGGTGCTAAGGCCTGAGTCAGAAATCATATAATACAGGCACACTAAACTCTGGCAGGACAATGTCTGGAAGAACTTACTGACACTGCTTGTTTTTTCTCAACTCACTTGCACACCCTTAGTTTGTACCAAAGAGCAAAATTGTCCTGACACAAGTCCTAGGGCAGTGTGCAAGTAGTACCAGGCCCAGGGAAGCTCAGGCCCAGTGGGCTGAGTCTATACAATAGTCTGTACACTCCACCCTGATGGTTTGTCATCCCAACAGGTCACCCCTAATGCACCTCTCCAGGTGCTGCTGCCAAGCAGTCAGTGAGCTCTGGATGCCCCCAGGGAAACTCTGAGCTGTAACAGGTGCCCCTGGCTGAGCAGCCCAGAGAGCTGCACTCCAGGCCTTGGGGGAGTGGCACTGACCCCACAGCAGCAGACCTTGCCCCTGTATTTCGTGTTTGGTGCATGCTCAAATGCCTGTGAGGTGGCTCAGAACTGATTCAACACAACTGCTTCAACATTAGTGTTAGAAAAAACCCAAGGAACGCAGCAGCAATTAGTGCAGCCTGAACCAATTAGCCATGATGTCCCTTTGTGGGGCTGGGATGGCTCCTCAGCCAAGAAACAACACGTTCCTGTCACTCTGCTTCCAACATTACATTACCTTGCCACGTGTCCAGCCCACCAGCTCATCAGACCCACTGGGGCCTGGTATCCTGCAGGTAAAGCCTTGGCTCTCTGCTGATTTATTAAAAGAAAAACCTTATATTTTACTGCTCACATGTGCCCTCTGGAACGTGGTCACATGACCAGGATAATGACAATCTGTCTCTCTGCTAACATTTCTCTACTTTGGTTATTTGTTTGATAAAGTGAGGAGCTTCCCTTTTGTTGCCCTTCATCAGAGCTTAATGTCTTTACTTTGGGATCAATATACTTTATGAATAATTTTATTTCCTTCTATTTTTATGGTCTTTTCTCCTCATTATCATACTGAGTTTATTAGCTGGTGCTGTCAGTATCTTTACCCTGTCATATGTTCCTGAGGTACAGTAAATATCACTTGTGTTGTAATTAATATGCACACCCTCTGCAGTAATTAAAGCACAGACCCCTTCAACCAGCTGAGCTTCCTACACTAATTCCACCTTATCTTCATAATGAACTTATTGTAATCTGAAACTACCACTGAATATTGTTCAGTAAGGATAGAAGAATGAAATCTAACGAGATGCAATAATATTTGTGAACATGTTAATATGGAAAAAAAAAAGAATTTAATTAGCATTAAATCTAATTAAATTTCCTGTACAATCAAAATCCCCCCATTTATGCCACAAAAACACTGATGGTGCAACACCAGTGCCCCTTCTGAGATTTGCACCAAGATGGAGACCAGAGGCCTCGTGCTCTGGAATTCTCAGCTATGGATCCACAGGGACAATTAGAGAAAGCACTTGGAGTCCCTGGTCAGGAATGTGATTTGGGAGTATGATGGGGAGGTGGAGATGGAGAGACACCCCCAAGGAAGGCCCTAGCAGTGAGACAGTTTGGCAAAGCTTGGCAGCAGGGAAAGGAGAGCAATGCTGAATGTCCAGGCAGGACAGTGCAACACAGGATGATTAAAAGGAGACTGGCTACGAGCAATGCAGTTGCTATTTTCTGAAAACATTTCCATATGGGAGACCAGTGCCTAAGGTGCAGGCTGACACAATAGGAGGAAAACTGGCAGGCTCCATCGACTGAAAATTGGCTGAAGGGCAAGAAACAAACAGTGGAAGTAAATGGGATTATTTCAAGGTGGAAAGAGGTTACCAGTAGGGTACAGCCCAGCTTTCTAATTACTCACAGTAATGACTTGGATGATAGTATGGGAAGGATCATTTCCAAGGTTCTAGTAACTGGGAAGCACAGCAGTCATAAACACCAATGTAATCCAATAGCCATTTCATTAATAGTTAATTGGAGAGCCAGGGAAGGGGCACAGGGAAGTGTTTGCCTGTATCAGGAGGCAGGGGTGGGACACACAACTGCACACCAATGGAATGACCTTCCCTTGTAAATGGTCATTCTAGAAGAGGCTTAAGCACCAGCTCCTTGTGCTTTATTGATTGATGTCAATCTGTCCAGCTCCAGAGTGTTAACTTTGCTGGAATATGTGCCCTTTGTGTCACTCCCCTCCTGTGCCCCCTAAACCTGCCTCACTTCCTACACCAAAAAGTTACATGGTCACATATTGATTTGTGACTCCCTGGCTGACACCTGAGTCGGGAGAAAATGAGTTGACATGTGGGTAAGTAAATAAAGGGAGCCAAACCCCCCACCCTTAACCTTCTGCTAAACTGGACTGACACAATCCAGTGACTCAGAGAGCAGGATGACTATTCTCTTCCACCAAACTATGGAAAACTATCCTAAAATGAAAAGACTGCTCCCAAATTCCTCAAAAGAGGAGGAAAAGTCACATTCCATAAGCAACTGTGGAGAAACCCTTGGTCCTGACAAAAAATGACATTGTCATGATGTTTTTTGACTTGTGAAAGAGTTCCCATAGAGATGATTCCACTCACCTTGCAGACCCAGTAAAGGCACACACAGCCAACCCAAGGAGGGAGGAAACCCCAAACCTACAGTGCTTGCTCTGTTCAGAACTCACTGGGTCACACACAAACCCCACCTTGTTTGTCACCACTGGGCTCATGAAAAAAAAGCACTCTGTGCCCAAGGACAGAAGGCCCACACAAGCCTCCCTGCCCTGGAAAGTGAGGGTTGCAAAGAGGCACTTAAAGGCCCCCTCACTGCCCTCTTTCTTCTGAGAGAAGCTCCAGAGACTGACTCCACATGTTTGCTGAAGTTGGAGGACTAAGAAATAAGCAAATCTGAGCATTTTTAATTTTCTCTCCAGCTGTACTTGGGAACTGGTGACCCAGCTTTAACCTTTCACTAAAATGAAATATTTCAGCTATTACCACTCAAAGCCACTCAAAGAATTTTAAACTTGGCAGTTCAAAAGAGTGCCAAGATTTTAAGCTACACTGTATCACATCATGCCAGGGAAGGAGCACGAGAAGAGAAGGATATAGAAGAGGCAAGAAAAAAGAATGTGCAAAACTAGGAGCGATAAGAGAGCAGAAATAAAGATATAAGGGCAGCAAATACAGCAGTTTTTCCTCCTATATCCCTTTCATGAACCCTGCAGTCCTTATCTTACTTCTGCTTTCTACATTTTTACATGCTTTCTTTTTTTTCCCTCTGGCTGCTTCCTTATTTTTAGGCGTGAGCAAAGTATTCCTGAGGTTAGAAGGGGAGACTCTTCCCCTCAAACTGCCCTCCTGAGGACACCTTTAGGAGTCTGGATGCCATGGATTTGATGGAGGCAGGTCTGTCTGTCACAGGAGTGCTGGGACCTCCTGCTCTCAGCACTGCAGGAAGGGGGTTCTGCCTCAGGAAGGAATTTTCTAGGAATTCCATGGCTCTGTCCCTGCAGCAGGTGACATTAAGAGTGCTGCTCCCACAGGGAAGGATCCTGGGCACCAAGGGATCTGAGTGCCAGGGAGGAGCAAGGGTGGGCTGCTCCTCAAAGGAGAGGAGGGTGAGGGTGAAGTGGGCAGGGCAGTGCCCTCACCACCGTACCCAAAGAAGGTCCTGTGACAGCGACTGGCATCAGCCAAGAGCTCAGTGATTGCCAGAGCAGCTCATGGAGGGACACTCCAGTGAATCCAGGAGTGCACTCAGCAGGGCAAGGGCCAGACCAAGCTCAGCCAAGCACGGGTAAAGAGCCAGGGAAGTGCCTGAGCAAGAAGCAGCTCCTGAGCAGAGTGAGGAAGCCCCACCACCACCTTCCACAGAGCTCTTTCCAGTTCCTGAGCAGAGTGAGGAAGCCCCCCACCACCTTCCATGGAGCCCAAAGCAGCTCCTGAGCAGAGTGAGGAAACTCCACCACCACCTTCCACAGAGCATTTTCCAGCTCCTGAGCAGAGCGAGGAAGCCCCACCACCACCTTCCACAGAGCTCAAAGCAGCTCCTGAGCAGAGTGAGGAAACTCCACCACCACCTTCCACAGAGCTCAAAGCAGCTCCTGAGCAGAGTGGAGGAAGCCCAAGCGCAGAGTTCCTGCAGCTCCACTCAGAGCAGCCGTGTCCAAGGTTACACAGCTGTGCCATGGCACAGCCAGCAGTGCTGAGAACAGGCAGCTAAAGTCTGACAAGGTCCCTGACACCAGGAGGGAAAATGTTAGCTTAATCAAAAGGATTGCTGCAAATCTCACTTTAATGTCATCCTTAAATAGTCAAACACCATTTTTTGTCTTCCATTCAAGTATCTCGTACAATCCAGAGTCACAGGCCAGCTCTGGCAGTGGCAAATGGCAAAATGCCAGCCTGTGTGGTCCTTCTGCCCTCCATTTTCTTCACACTTTTTCTCTCTTTGTAAGTTTTTTTCTGAGTTATCTTTCTGCAGCAAAGAATACTACTATGCTCCAATATATGTATTTGATCATGTCAATCCGTAGCTCTTACTCACTTTCAATAAATTCCTAACCACAAATTTATGTTCTGCAAACAACATTTACAGGCCATACCCCAAAGCATCAGAGTGGATAAAAAGGCAAATTATGAGAAAAGATGTCTCTCAAATTTCTTGTGATATTTTAAATAGTGAGGAAGGAGCTGAGATGGTCTCTTGTGTCACCTGCAGCTTTTAGACCATTCAAGAGAGGTATTTAGGCCAGTGCTGCCCCTTTTCTTTGCAGGCACAACTGCCTGTTTGGGCACAGCCTGGGCACACAGAGACCAGAACTGGACATCTGGCCCTCACAGCTTAGAAAGGCTGACCCCAACACCTTGGCAGGACCAACAGAGGACAGGACCCATTTTAGTAAGGGCTGGGACAAATTCTTCTGATGTCCCGACGTGGAGCAGGCAACAACATCAGGTCTTGTGTGAAACTGTCTGGTTTAGCTAAGGAGCAGGAGGAAAGCCCAGCAGATTTACTCAAAATCTGTCCTCATGTTATTTAAGGTTAGATAGGTTGGTCTTTTCTGACACTGAGGCTTTTCACTGTTTTGCACCTTGTTTGGTCATCAGTATCAGCAGCAAAGGTGTGGAAAAGGACTGTCAGTTTTCCCTCATGTTTTACATCCCCTCTGTGCAAGTGTGACTGACTGGACAGGGCAGACAGCAGTGGATAAGCAAAATGCCAAAGTCCATAAGGCAGAGTTCTGCAAACCAGGGTGCTAAGGAGGACACTGGCTCCTGTTTCCAGGGGAAAGCTGACTGGGATCTCCACTGCACTACAGTTTCTGTGGCCAGATGATGCTTCAGTCACTGAGCAAGTTCCCTCTAAAATCAGTGGGAGATCTGCTTTTTAGAGGCCTGTGGAACTCGTTCCTAGGCAGGTATTTAGAAGCAAATCCATTGAATTAAATACAGGTAAACAGCATAAGTCTTTTGGGCAAGGGCAAAGGCAGCCAGTCCCATCCACACCAGGCCAGTGCCTTCTCTCTGCAGTCTGCTCATCATGGGGGCTTGAAGGCACCGACAAAGGGAGCCCACTGAGAAATGAAAATAAATGGAGGTAAATGAAACCAAACTGAACTAAGGGATAAAATGTTTACTGTCAGCTCCCCACCTCACATGTTACACCCCACACAAGGACAGCCATGCCAGTATAACCAGGAAAGCACCATATTGGAATAAAGAGTGAGAGAATATGTTGAGCTGCACAAAACTGATTGTTCCATGACTAGACAAAGGGGAAGGAACTGCCCCCACCTGCTTCTGATTTGAGTTCTGTAACTGCCACCACACCAGTTAATTCACTAGAGGTGTTTCTTTTCCCACTCACCTAAAGCAGCTTTAGACAATGCAGGGAGTCACCACTTTGCTTTGGCCTCTGTAAGAACCTGCAGGCCCCGTCTCCTCGGGGGTGGCTCAGACCTGAGGGGTCTGCGTGGCACAGCCCCGGTGTCAATCCTGCCTGTGCCACAGTCCCAGTGCCAATCCTGCCTGTCCCAGGTGCCAATCCTGCTTGTGCCACAGCCCCGGTGTCAATCCTGCCTGTGCCACAGTCCCAGTGCCAATCCTGCCTGTCCTGGTGCCAATCCTGCCTGTGCCAATCCTGCCTGTGCCACAGCCCCGGTGCCAATCCTGCCTGTGCCAATCCTGCCTGTGCCAATCCTGCCTGTGCCACAGCTCCGGTGCCAATCCTGCCTGTCCCCGGTGCCAATCCTGCCCGCGGCCACTAGTCTATGCTGTTGGATAAAGTTGGAACCGGCTGCGGGAAACTCGGAACGAGCGCTGGGATGAGCACTTTTGTCTCCGAGCCTCCTCAATTCAACCGCACAACGGTTTGCTCTATTGTTCTGTTCTGTAAAGTATATTTAGCTTGCTTAATTAACCTATATTTCAGACAAGTCATGCAGGCGTTCACCTAACTCTGTATATGCCTTTGTGATTAAACTTTAATGAAAGGGAGACAAAGTAAATTCCTCCATGCTGCGGTTCTGAAACAGACACACAAAAAATCAAAACATAATACTTGTCAGGTGAATTATTATTATTATTATTCTGAATTTTCTCCGTGAAAGAGAAAAGACTATGGATCAGAATGAACACAGCTGAGAGGAAAAGGTGTTTCTGGTTGTGCTTAATAAAGGCTACTTCAGCTGAAGGCAGGTACAGAGATGGAAAACAATCTGATGTGAAACCTGGATGGGGCAGAGAACAAGAGCTGGTACACAGTTGTCAGAAGAAAGTTCATATTTCTTTGTAATATGTGTAAAAAACTCGTGTAATTCTTTATATTTGTATTTTCTCCTAAACAAATACACACAGTAGTGCTATTCCTATATAAGAAAAGAAAATCAATGCCAGGCAGATGTGCACTCATAAGCAGCCTACAATGGCAAACCAATATGTGTCTGTGAAGAAAGAAAAAGGGAATAGATAAAAAAATAGATTTCACTTTCAAGCCTCTGGTGGATTCTTAAAAACAACTGAAGGAAAAGATTATTTTATCCACTGTTGGGAGAAAAATGCCTTGCCCAATGCCTTCTAAACTTTCAATTAGAGCAACTTGAGGGTCACAAAAATACACGTTTGTCTGCTGTGTTTTATGTTAAAAGACATTTTAAAAATATATTTATTACTTGAATGTGATGAAGGTTGATCTGATGAAACACTGGCATTATTATACTCTTAGTACATATTAATGAACTTTTAAAATGCAAATCATTGACCCACTAGGTGGTCTCATGGTCTCATAAATAGCAATCTTTTGCATTCCAGCATCCAAATACCTAGTTAGGAGCTTTCCAGAATGCACATTATAGGTGATACAGACCATAACAAGTACTTTGGCAAGGGAAAAAAAAGCCATTCCAGCCTATTGTGTCAATTAAAATGAAGGGGGTTTTATGTTATGAACCATATGTTCGAAGAACATTACATGTAAAATTACATACAATCCTTCTGACTCTGAGAACACAACAATCCTGGGCCATTAGTGGATGGCTTCTGGTGGAATTTAAGGGAACATTTAAACACAATTAATATTAAACTACAGAAAATGTTTACCAGTTTGTAAAATTATTAATTCCGGGTTTTACTGATCTATTTACGAAATTAAGCCAATATATCAAAACTAATGTCTTCCCTCTCTAATTATTATTAATAAAGACTGCTTATTTCCCCTTAACAAGAATTCATTTTCTCCCTTCAAATTAATAACAGTCTGAGGTAACTCAGGCTCCACAGGGCCTGATCCCGGGCTCATTTTCAGTGCAGTTAATCTGGAGTAGCTCCAGAGTTTTGATGTAGCAAATCTACAACTCAGAGGGGAGCAGGATCCATCCCTTCTCCTGTAGGCTCTTCCTTGCAAGTTTTTCTGCTCTGAATTCCTAATCAAATCCTCCCTCAGTACTGAGGCAATTAAAACCAGCAGCAGCACTATCTGAGCTTACATTTCTGAAGCCTGTGGAGCTGCATGGGCTGATCTTCACCGTGTGAATGGCCACAGCCTTTAGGAAATCATTCCACCCGCTAAAGCAGAGGCACAAATGTGCAGGGAGGGCAGAGGAAATGCTCCCCAAACAAAAGAAGGCCCCCTCAGGGACCCTGGTGCATCTCAGGGTGTTCATCCTGGAGGCTTGTGTGGATGGCCTGGATCACCCTTCCCTTGCCATGGGGCTGGAAGTGCTGCAGCCCAAAATCTGGGATTTCACAGCACATCCTCTCATGCAGGAGGCACCAGGAGAGCACAGCAAGGAGAATTCCAAGGCTTTAAGGAAGGAGAAGCTGAAACCACCGGTTTTACAGGCAGAGAAGGGGGACACTGAGGGCTCCCTGTCTGCACCCCTCCTTTACTCCTGGCACCAGCACAGGTTCCCAGAGGAACTGGGCACTGCTGGCTGGGGCCCACAGGATTCCTGCCTCCCACCAGGCTTTTTGCAAGTTTCTGCCCCAGTTTCACGCAGTTTTTCAGCTTCTGTCCATGCCTTTTAGCAGAAGAGAGCCTGAGGGGGACTGCAAAGGAATGAGTGTTTGCCACTTGGTTGGGCTGTTTTTCCCCTTCCTAAGCCCTGGCTGTTTTTATAAACACCCTCCTGACACACACTTGAGCTTGAGGAGGTCAGGGAACTTCTGCCCCCCAGAAATGATGTCCTCAGTTTATCCCCAACCTCTGCACAGGGAAAGCAGCTGCAATCACCCCCCGTGGGGTTACCCAGGGGGTAGCACAGCCCTGACCTGAGGGTGCCACCTTCTCCAGGGAGCAGAGGGAATTCAGACCTCTGATGGCTTTCCACTGTCCCACTCTGGAGCACTGGATGCTGCTTAATTAGATGTGGGCTGTGCTTTGCTCTGTGCCTCTTCCCAAATTAAACCTCCCCTCCTCATTTCAGCACAGCTTTTGTGCTCCTGCTTTAGCATCCTAAAGCTGCATCTGTACAGCATCTTCACCCAAGCATCATAAAAAATGCTAAATGGCTTATGTAGGTCTTCTCACTTAAGGTCATTTCAATTATGGCAACATCAACAGATGTATATGTTCATTAATAAAAGTGTGATATGTGTTTGTGTCCCTCTGAAAGTTCAGTCAGAAAATTATAGATTATACTGAGACACTCCAGGAATTGCTACTCTGTAAGTCAAATGCTCTATTATTAAAAATGTCATCCCATATGAATTTCATAAATAGCAAAGCCAAGAACAGAGTAACCATTTTAAAAAGTCTAGAGGGGATTCCATAACAACATTTAAATGCATTACTACTCAAACAATTTGATTGGATTATAAAATATTTAAAACTGCAGCTGTACTTGTGGTGTTTAATGTTGACTATTTTGATTTCTGGAATATCTTACCTAAGAAGTACAAGTTTACAAAACTACTTATATAATTAGACTATAAATATATAAGAAAATCTATAACCCATGGAAATTCAGTGTTTCTAAACTACTGTGCATAGCTGGATTATTCTACATACACAAATACAAGAAACCTGAAAAAGAACATTAAGCAACAGAGTTCATTCAAGACTTGCCCCTGGAATAAAGCAGGAGCTCATTTTACCAAAGGTATCCTAATGACTAAAAATAAATATCACAGGAGATGTAGGACAGTGTGTTCTAAATAGAAGTTATGGCCAGATTCTGGAGTGGTGTAAACTGGCACTGCTCCATTGTAGTTAATGGTTACACTGACAAGCTTTGGCTTTAATTTCTCTCTGTGTCCTCTAACATTTTTTTCCCAGGATCTCTCTTACATATGTATTAGGCATGTTTGGGTTTATAATTAAATCTTCATTGACATTTTAAGCAGAAAGGACAATTTTAAAAGCTATTTTTCAGGAGAGTAGCTATGTATTAATCCACAAATATATCCTGATGCCCATATGTTATAGCTCTGCTCTCATATGCTGCCTGCATCCCTCCTGCCAAACTCCCTGTCATCTCTGCTGCTTCACCTGGATCCGTGTCAAGACATAATTCATCCCACAGAGCCGTGTTATTGGTCACTGCATTGCCACAAAAAGCAGAACAGAGCGTGGGTTACCTTGGGTTTGCCCCAGCTGTCCTAGGAATGATCTAACACTGGAGTTACATTCCCCTCCTTGCTCACCACACTTTGTTCTAGGCCATCTGATCTGCTCATATGCACATGCAAAATGCCCTTCTGAAACTCTTCCAGTTGTGTCCCTCATTTAGGCTTGGCATAAAAGCCCCATCCCCACGGCTCAGAGAGCCAGAGGACCTTGCAGACCCTGCTTGCCCCAGGGACAGTCACCTGTATTTATTGCTGTTAAACAGGCATTAACTCGGACCTCCAGATGCAACCTCACTTGGCACCGTTAATTCCAGAGACCAGAGGTACCATTAAAACCAAAAAGAGTTATCATTAAAACCAAAAGTGCACCTTCCCCGTTGAAATCAGTGGGAATTAGGCGTCAATAGCACACACAAGGCTATAACCAAGATAATCAAACAGCAAAGGCAATGCACTAATTGTTGAAATGAGGCGGAACATTCCACGGCTCCTCAACAGCTTCTTGCCTCGAGCTGAGCCGTGTTTGGAGGGCAGGAAGTTTTCATCATTTTAAAGTATGTCAAGCCTGTGCTCTCCAGGGCACAGCAGGAGGCAGAGGGAGGATTTTGCCTGCCCTGAGGTTGGCAGCTCTAGTCAAGGAATGAAGATCACCCCGTTCCAGCTGAGGGCACGCACATCCACCAGGTCTCCAAAACCAGGCCAGTGCCCAACTGGTGCACAGGCTGCTTCCTCAGGCGGCCCTGGAAAACTCACCCAGGCTCTAGCAGGAACACAGACCTGAAGTTTCTGTAATTTCTATATGACAAAGAGGCCAAAGGCTGCTGAAGCAAGTTAGGATCATGCTCTCAGTATATGTTTAGAATTATTTTGTTCCCAGCCTGAAAGCAGAACTTGACATTCAGTAACCTTTCTAAGCCCAAAGAAATGCTATTGACTTCAGTGCAACTACTATGAATTTACACTCAGGGTAAGTGGCAGTGGAGCTGTGCCACAGTGTGGTCATTACTCCAGGAATTCCTGTGCTACAGAACAAGCCCAGCAATTATTTGTGTGTTTTTATTTTAAATGCCTGGCTTCTTGGAGCGTGGCAATTTCCATGAGTGGTCCCTGCCCTTGATCATTTCAAATGGTGTTTGAAGTATTTGGATCTTAAAATTCTCACTGCCTTCTAGGAATATCACCTTTCCTCTGACTGATTCTGACATTAGAGCTGTGCCGTTCAAGAGAGGAGTTCAGAAAAAGGTGCACTGAAAATTTGTCCATGAACCAATGCACAAAATTAATGAAAATGTAATGCCAGCAGAGCTCTTAACTTTTGGCTGCCTTTACTCCTCTCAGTCTACCTATGTGTGGTCTTGGAAAAAGAACCAGGTATCTGAAAAATGGATGAGCAAACATTTACTTTTGGCTGCAGCCTGAGGGAACCTGCAATACTTTCTCCCTTTCTACAGCCTGTTAGGATGACTTGCCAGCTCGTGGGCACAGGGTGAGCAACTCCCACCTGGAGCAAGGTCAGTGCTCTGCTGCCTTCATGGAGTATCTTGGATGTAATGGAGAGACATCTCTAAATGCTTTGTATTTAAAAGTCTTATTGTACTTTTGTAGATGATCCTAAAGGTCTGAATAGTCCAAAGACTATTTGAGAGATGAAGTACTGCTGGAAGGGATCAAATGTAAACAGACACTCAGCTTCATTGTTCACCACTAAAGCAGGGCTTAGGACTCAGTGTTACAGTGGAGGGGCTCTATTTTACCTCAGTGGAGTTATTCTTGATTTACACCAGGTTAGAATTAGTCCTCACCACTGGAAAAATCTGTTCTACCAGGCTGGTGGTGGAGGCATTGATCCCAAACAAATAAAATGACCTTCTCCTTCAATTACTTTGGTCTTCACTAATTAAAATAATTTTGCTAATGAAAGCTGCAAAAACATTCACACCATCTCATGCAGTCAGTGTGACCTTCTGCAGATGCTTCTGATGATGGTAAACACTTTATTCACCAGAAAATGTACAAGCTGTAGAGTCTCCTCTAGGATGTGAGAAGCCATAAAACCTGAAATAATGGTTTCAGAGATCCTGCAGTGTCAGAGGCAGGCCCTGGCTCTGTGCATGGAGACCTTAAGGTGCTAAAGCATCTTCTGACTCTCAGCTTCGTTATTTCTGTGCCCCATTGACCCCACCTGTTGGTGTGGCTCACAAACCACCCCTGCAGATCCTCTGCAGACTCAGCCTGGGTTTGTGGACAGTGTTCCTGGGGAGGAAATCACTGACTCAAACTGGCAGGCAGAGTGTAGGCAGAATTTCTTTGATATTGAAATCAGAGCCATGGTAGCTCTTCCCAGGAGTTAAAGGAAAAGACAATGGAGGTGAGGAAGTCTTTGCCAACACAGAAAAATGCCAATCTCCTAAACTTTTTATATGTTGGAAGCAACAGTTTTAAGTGCTACAAAAGTACAGATGGGCTTAAGGAAAGGATCATAGCAGAGATCAGAACTTCAAATTAGTCTGTCCCCTCTTGACAGTTTTGAGTACATTTCACAATAATCTATACCTTCCAAACCTTTAAGTAGATTTACCTGTATATTTATCATTATCAAGAATGAAAAATGGGTGCTAAATACCCTGTTCCACTTGGAGAATTCCAACCTCTTATTCAGTGCGAATTCAGCAATCACAACATTGTATTTTAAAGGTGCCTTTTCCCAGAAAAGTTGATTCCCCACCACTTGCCTTGCAATCAGGAGTAAGGATCACAGCCCTAAGAAGTCCCAGGATTTACAGAAAGCATATAAATAAATGCATAAGGTCCTTGTGTTCAAGGAACAACAGGATGTGGCACTCAGTGCTCTGGTCTAGTTGACAAGGAGGTGACCAGCCAAAGGTTGGACTTGATGATCTCAGAGGTCTTTCCCAACCTAGAGGATTCTGTGGTTTGTAATTTTTCCTTCCCATTTATCAAAGTAAAGGAAAATAATTAAAAAATATGTATGACTGTGCAGCTTACAGGTCTGGTGTACTTAATCTTTGCTAATGTGTTATGGACAAAGGTTCTCCCCAGTTGCTGGAGGCAGAGGAGCAGTGAGACACCTCCTGGAAGGAGCACGTGCAGCTCCTCCCCAGCTCACCCCAGGTAAGCTCTGGCACGTGCTTTGAAGCAGGATGCTTTATTTCCCTAAAAAACCTTTTCCTCCTGTCTTTAAATATTTGCCATTAGAAATCTGGATAGTCTTGTTATATTTATATAAATGCCACTCCTTAGACTTCACTGATATCTTCTGGCAATGAATTATTTATTCTAAGAGCTCACTGTATACTCGTTTTTAACACACAACCCTTCACTTTCACTGCAAGTTCCTTTTGCTCATATTATAAACACTGCATGGTTGAAAATCAGCAGGAAAGAATCCCAGAAACCCAAATCCTGATAGATGCAATATTAACATCCCTGAACAAGTGTGTGGTTTCATACAGTGCTGCATTTTATCCTTATTAACTTTTTGTGTGGCTGCAGCACGCAGAGAACCACACAACTGTGAGTCAGGCAATGCTGATCCAGGCACTCTGCAAAGAGCTGTCACCTCCCTGAAGGCCTTAGTGAAGGACAACATAAAATCCAGGAGGTTTTCCAGGTGTCATTACAGTTCCCAGTGCCCTCATGCTGCCATTGCTGTGCGAACTCGTACTCCGAGTCCCACGTCTCTCAGTGCAGATGCTGAGCTGGTTTCACTCAGTGAGGCAACAGTAATTCAGGTGATTTCCCTGCAAACCAGTGTGCAAGGGAGCCTGAAGGCAGAGGAATTCAGGATGAGCTCCCACCAAGGCTGCTCTGCTTCTGCCCCCTGGAAGCACCAAGGCTGCACCCCCCTTTGCCAGGGGCAGGGCTCTCTCCCACTCACAGGTGTTGGAGCTGAGGAGAAGAAAGGAGGTTGTGTTTGGGATACCCTTCCATGTTTGGGATACCTTTCCATGTTTGGGATACCCTTCCATGTTTGGGATACCTTTCCATGTTTCACATACCAGAGCACAGGAATTGCTCCCCACCTCCAACCAGCCCTGGGTAACTTCACCATTTCCCAGCCTTCTGGCATTTACAAAGGATTGTGCCTGGCTACACCCTCCCGAAGCAAAGCCTTAATCTGTTTTCAGTCAGTCACTTTTTTTTTCCTGGCAGCAGATATAAGGCCACACAGTCAAATAATGAACTTGTCTTTCATTTGGATATAGTTTATTAATGACAAAAACACTAATCCATTAATCAATTTAAAACAAGTTGGTAAATGAAAAAAAATGCTCAGTCTCCTTTAGTAAGAGGATCACATGCATCTTAAAAGGGGGCCATTATCTCCATGGGTTTCTCAGCTGAAGTTAAAAATCTAAAAATGATTTTCATTCATTTCTCATTAATATGCAAAATTATTCAAATTAGATAGTAATTAACCATCTACTCAGTAGAAAACCTTTTCATGATAATTTATGATAAACTCGGTAGCAGCTTTGATTGAGATTGATTTTTGGTGTTGAGAAGCTATCATGAATACAAAAAAGCACCTGAAAAAATATTTTTAAACACCTAACTCACTGCTCAGCTAATTATATGGGAACCGTGTTCACAGATTATTTCAAAGGAAGGCCTATAGGCAAGATACTAATGCTGAATGAAACAGGCAAAACATCCTTTTGAGTTTGTCCTACATTTCATCTTAAAGCTCAGCTTTCTTCACATCTCCCAGCCTAATTCATTTAGAATGTTAAATGTTTGGCGCTGTTTAATTCAGCAAACGGCTGCAGTGGAACCAGGGCTGTGCTTGATAAGGCTTACAGGATTGCTTTCAAGATAAAACTGTTTGCAAAAATCAAAATACACTCAAGGCAAACTGTTGTTTTACAGCGCAGCGTTCCTGGGAGTATCACTGTGGTTTGTCACCAGGCTCTGGGTGTGCTTGGGCAGGTGGGCACGGGGGGCCAGGGGGGGCCAGGGTTAATATCACGGGCACAGCACGCTGGGGAGAACAGGGGTTTGTTCTCAGGAGCACAGAGGAGCTTCAGCACTGGGGACTTGGTGGCTCTGAACACTGGGGATTGCTGTTCAACAGTGTTATTCTCCTGAGGTGGGAACACCAGAGGGAAAGCAGCGCTGACCTTGAGCTGCTGGAGCAGCATTAAGGGGAGGGGAAAACCCCTATTCAATACCTGCTGTCACCAGTGGGAATTGCTGTGAGCACCCAAGCCAAAGAGGCAGGACTGTGGAGGGAAGGAAAAACTGATATTCCTAAAGGCTTTTCCTCTGAACCTGATCACAGAGCTAACAACTGATGTTCTCATAACTCACGTTCTGGGGATTTCCTGTTATTTAAATAATTACCAACAGTAACAGGAGAAATAGGAACCTTGATGCCAAAGCTCTTTGAACTCTCTCATCGGGGAGGAACGAGAGCAGAAGCAGAGAGGAAGGATCAGGTTTGGTTATGAGCTCTGTGACTGTCCCTGAGGTTTAGCTCCAGAGCTGAAAGGTCTGTTCTCCAGGGGGAAATCAAGGCCATGAATAAGCTGCACCTCACCACAGGTAAATCTCTTCAGTCCTCAAACCAAGACTCAGCACTGAGCAAACAAGTGCATGTGTAACAAACATGTAACCAGCAGCAAAAGGAAAACTTTGAGCAAATCTCCCCTCCTTTAAGTACAGTGGCACCAGCACTGCCATGCATTAGGTCTTGGCTGAGTTTTATTTGCTGCCCCAGTGCACCCTGCAAACCCTTCTCACCGTCACCGTGCTGAGGAAATGTCCTGGTTAGTGAATAACCCCTGACTGCACTTCTGGGCCCTGTGTTATTTTTTATATTGCCATCTACTGCCCCAGGAGCTGCAGGAGCCTGAGCACACTGGATGTGCCTGCGCTGCTCCTCATCATCCCCTGCCTCGATGGCTTCCAGATGGCACCACGACAATGGCTCCATTCATTCCTGTCTGGAAGGCCCAGGGGGTGGCAATGGACAACCTGCCCCCAGGGCCCTCCTTCCTGCAGGCAGGGAAGGGCCCACCTTCATCCTGAGCACATTCATCCCCGGCCCTGACGTGGGAATGTTTTCACAGGGTAATAGAAAACCTGTCCAAAAGTTCCTGATGACACCCAAGCCAGTATTCCTTCTTCCAGGGACACGGGGAGAGTCATCTTGGAGGTGGTACAATAATTTCAGGATATTGAAACCAAAACTCCTGCTCAGGTGACATGACACAGTTGGGCCTCGGAAAAAAGGCCATTTTGGGGAAGAAAACCTCATCCCTCAGCTGACACATTTAACTACTGGCTCAAAGTGGGGGGAGTGACACAGGGAAAGATGATAAAGAAGAATTTCTGAGGGGCTGAAGAAGTTAACAGTGCTTTCTGAGACAGCAGGGGCTAAAAGGAAAAAGGAACTGGTTCCAAACTTCCACATCCCTTGCTTTTCAATGATCTGTTTCTCCTGCTTTTGAGATTTAAATAATTTTGTCTTTGACAAAAGCAGAAGTAGTAACAATCCTCTAAGTACTTATAAACCTTTTATTATATTCCTTCCATTGGAATGTCTCAGGGGAATTCCTAAGCATGAACTCCTCAAGTGGTGAAGTACAATTTCTACTTATTTTACTGATGTGGAAATTGCAGCAAAGGACAGGTTGGGTTATGTGTCCAACAGGTCACACACAGTCACTCAGCATTAACCTGGAGGCCTCAGCATCACTCACTGGGTGTTCTTTGTGGTTTGGAGGGAAGAGGTGCCAGTGGGGAGGTTTGGACGTTTGGTCTGGAATTAAACAAGCCCTGGTAAGCACAAGCTGTTCAGGCAGCTGAGGGGCCAGGGGAACTGCAGGAGCAAATGACATCACACTGCCATGGGAAGGGCACCTCTTAATTTGAAAGACAAAAGCTTAACAATATCCAAGGCTGGCAGTTGAGTCCTGAGAAAGTCCAACTGGAAACCAAGTGGCACCTCTCTGACCACATTGCACCACCCAAGCCAGCCAGGTAAAGCCATCAGACCAAAAAGAACCCAGCTCAGAAAGGTTTGGCCTCCTCAGGAGTGCTGGAACAACCCTTTTCAACAAAATGCTACCCAGGTCCTGGAGTTAAGTTTGCAGCTTCCCAGAGGATCCAGAAGGAGGTGGGATAACGTCCAGCCCAGCTGTAGAACTGGGCAGCAGGGACATCACTGGGCAAAGCTGCCCTGGTGTCAGCCCAGGGACTCGCTGGCAGTGGGTGAAACTGCAGCTTTGTCCTTGTGAGTATTTTCAGTTTAATTTCTGTCTGCTGCTTGTGGAAATGTGAAACAGTTAACACCCTTGTTTCAATAATATGCAATTCTGAGGGAGGAAAAATTGGGGACCTAAGGAACCTGGCTTTTTTTCCTTCCCTTATTATAAAGTCATTTTTCAAATCACCTTTCTGACACATTTGTCCATATTGATTAGCTGCTTTTAGAATGACATTGTCTGACCTGTCTAAATCCATCAATTGCTCTCCTGCTGATGCTTCATTCCCAGGCTACTTTAGCTTCTAATGGTATGGCATGAATATTATTCATAAAGTCTTTTTGCTGAAAAGATCAATAATCACATATATCTTATGTTTGCATTCTGGGTGTTGTTCCAGAAGCCCTTTAACTGGCCACAGACTCCTCTATTTCCCTTTTATCACTGCAGACTGTAAATGTTTCATTAGTAGCATTTAGAGAGTACATACTTGATACTATATCCCCAGGAGTTTCAAGTGAGTTATTAGGAACTTGTTCAGCATTAGGATTAATGCATATTCCCAGTGGTTTTCATTGCATTTCCATTCCGTGTGCCACAAACTCCACTGTTAAATATGTTTTGTCCACTTAGGAACTGTTTGGTAGGGAAGGCAAGCCTTAATTGTTCCCAAGACATTGGGTAATGCTCTGCTGATGGGCCTAAGGTTGAACTAATAGGCAAGTAAGATGCAGTTTAGCTTCAGCAGGTTTTAAAGTACTAATGAGGCACAATATAATGAAGTTAAGAACTTGTCAAGACAGGCAGTTCATACAAAAAGTTGAAACAACCTTTACTTTTTTTTTCTTTAAAAAAAAATCCAAGATTACCCCACTGCTGAGAGAATTTATTCAAGGGAAATATTTTCTAGATTAATAGAATTTTTAGAAAAGGCTTTTTAAAACTAGATGCCCTAGTTGAGCAAGGGGCAGAATTTATCTGCCTGAGCATCAGTAGGTCAAATATGATGGTAAAATACAGTTTTCAGTTGGAAGAAAGGGTGAGTTGGATATTGTGTATTCCAAGCTGCTTTTTATGCAACTGCTTGTCTATATTTAGCAGCTTTGCAGGCTGGGAAATTTTAGAGCCTTAAAAGACCAAATCCTGACTAGTCACCATTTTAACTTTATGGCATTTTCCTGGAAGAACAAAAATGCAACATTCAAGGTATTTTAATAACTACAGGATTGATTGGAACTTCATTGGATTTTAACTACTGTGTGCCAGGCTGTTGTGTTCAGTGGCAGAAAATATTTCATTTTCATTTTCTGACATAAAAGCCTAAATGTCCTGCTGCTGAGAGGTATCAATCAAAGCAGAGGTTGCAGTGGAATATTCTCCTGGTGCTGGGATGAGGGAAAATGATGCTTTAGTTGGCAGCCAATGGGTACCAAATGCCTCCACAGCACCCCCAGGCTCGTGCACACTCTCGAGCAGAGCCATCACTGCAGGGCTCATAAAGTGGAACACGGCACTTCTCACAGTGCTGGAGGAGGTTTTTGCTTTAGAGCATAAAATGTTGCTTACATTGAAAGGAAAAGCTCAGACTCACTTTCAGAAGGTTCATTTAAAGGCAAACAATTAAAGCATGAGTGTTTTGGGGACAGTGGTATTTCACAGATGTTTGAAGGGGGGCTATAATCTGTCCAAATCCCTGGTTTTATGAAGACCACTGGAGAGCTGCAGCACTGGGGAGGGACACTGCAGCTTCACATTAAATTTAGGGGGTTTGTGACCACCTCCCTGGCCATGGAGCACATGATTATTGTGGATAAATGGAATGAAGCAGTCCCCACACTGGAAAAGCCCCAACTATTTTCATGCCCATGGGTGAACAAATATGTTTAACTGATAAACATCTTGGTTTCTATTACACTTACACCTGAACTGGGCTTTTCCTTCCCAACCTAGTAGCACATGGATCCACAGTGCCAGGCTCTACAAATTCCATGCCAGCCTGTCCCAAGTGGACAGGACATCCCCCAGGTACCAGTTCTAGTGGCTCACTGAGCTGTGGAGCACAGAGACTTCTCTTCCACAAGAACTATTCAGCACCATGTCAAATTCCCTCAGTCAGCTGAAATATTAAAATGAAAGTTTCTGCTGCAACTATAGAAAAACAGAAGTTTGGGGTTGGTTGTTTTTCTCTGTGTCTTTCTTGTAGTAAAGGAATAAAGAGATGACTGAACTGCTTAAATGTTAGAAAAAGAAAGTATGACCTGCAGGTAGAAACCCAATCTGAGGCAAAAAGGAATGAAAAAGAGACCAAGAGATGGAGTGCTCAGCCTCCAGGCCACTCTGATGCTGATTTCCAATGACTTGGTGTGGGGATGAGCATTTACCAAAAGGCCTCTATCACTCAACCCACCCATATCTGACTTCTTGCACCTCTCAGTACAAGAATCCTTCAATTCCAGGGTGCAGCCAAGTAAAGGATCAACACAGGAGAAAAGGACTCAGCACCTGGAAGCCACAGAAATCATTTCTGATGCCTCTCCCAGCCCACTGCCAGCTTTTCTCCCTCCCTGCATACAGCCAGGCCATGGAAGAGTGCCTGAATTTTCCTGAACCAGACATCTGAGACTGCTCTGCAGAAAGGCATCAAGGAGCAAAACCTAATCAGTGAATATTTGCAAAATTTTGATGGCAAGAACTGCTTCTTATTGTTCCTTAACAAGTTGTCTTTCTCTGAGGGAGATGTGAAGTAGAAAAGCTAAAGGAGGCACAGATGAACCTCCAGAACTGGGCCCTGATTGTTTCTCTGGAGAATATTTCAGTTGGTACCAGCACAGATGAAACATTTCCCTCCCCCACACAACTACACTTCATCACTGTGCTTTTGCTGCCCCTTCACAAGACCAGCTCCTCTGCAGCCCCTCACACTGCAAGGCAGTTGGAAAGTGCTGCTGTGCTGGGCTTAACCCTGACCCAAAGGACAACCACCAGCTTTTGTGCTGGCTGACACTCGCTCCACTTCTGCCCTCCCCATCATGGAGCTTGTCTGGACCCAGGATAAAGCAGCAAGGAAGAGAGGGAGAGATTCAAGTAAAGGAATTGTTCTGAGTACAATTTATGATGCCTCCTGAGTAAGGATTTATTTAATATAATTGTTGAGATTTTCACAGTAATATCCCTTTTCTTCTAAGCGAGGTAGATAATATTGACAATGTTGCCAAGTAATTACAGCAGCAAAGCAAATATATGGCATTGTGCCCCTACAATTCCTCCCCTGGCTGCCCAGCATGCAGCTCAGCAAGCAGGGATACAGGCCACTGACACGAGGAGAAATTGCTCTGTTTCTTAATTGTGAAGCTCCAGGTGACAGAAATGCCACTCACACTTGCTCTGCTTCCCAAATAAATAATTGATCATTTTATAGCTCAGCAGTGTTACTACAAGAGCACATAAAGCAGGGAGGACCAGGCACTTGCTGGCACTCAGTGCTGTGTGTTGGTAATTCAGTGGAAGCCAGACAAGATTTGTTCATGTGGTTTCCTCCCTCACCAACCATTTGATCAGATCAGAGGCTGAATGAAGTGGTAGGAACTATCACTGTGAGTAGAATTCTTGGAAATGTATGGAAACCAGTGGATGTCCCTTAGAATGGAGAACACTCTGTCTCTCCTGAAGGTGAATCAGTCATGTTTATCTTACCCCTCCAGATTCTATGCAAAGTCACTCAGTCAATCCAACCCAGGAATTCCTATTTCCCACTGTCAGCAGAGTGTTCTTCAGCATGAGACACTCCCTTGTCAGGCAGGAGACTGTCAGATGTGCCACTGCTCCTCCCTGTGTGCCCATGGGTGTGGATACATGGCTGTATGGACTCATGCACCCAGGGGCACCCAAAAAGAAGGCCCACATGCTCACCTGCACATGCTAATGAGCTTCAGGGGCTACAAGCATTGACCAGCAAATTGGACTGTAGTGGAATTCTCTCCTAATGTCTCTTCATGTCCCATTGTATCATAAAACATCCAGTTCCACAGTTAAGACAAGTTCCCAAAGCTGATGAAAAGGAGCCGACAAAAACACTTAAGCCAAACTTGCATTTTCTTCTGAATTGACGCCTGTGATTTGGTGACATTCAGGGTAACAATAAAAACAAACTCTGGAAGTGAGCAAACAAAAACCACCTCCTGCATAAGCTCATGTTTTAGGGAAAGGTTTGTAAAGTTCAGCTTTCACAGAGTCCTCACCAGTACATGAGCATGGAAGCCTTTTTTCTTATGAATATGGACTGACTCGGAATTTTCTTCAGCTGGGAATTTAGTTGCTACCAATTTTCTTACATAAATTACATTATCATTTACTCTGGTTAAAAAAGGGCAAGGATTCTTTATCATTTGCTCTGGTAAAAAAAAAAAAAGTTACAATTATCTGCCCAATGAATCAACTCATTTTTTTGCTCCTACATGTGCAAACTGCCACCTTGACAGCATGGAAGTCTAAATGTGCTGCAAGACACAGTTGTACAGTAAATGAAAGAGCAGGTTCCGTGTCCCCACTGCTGTAGCACGGTGTGCCAAGCTCCTCTGGAAGGACAAGCACAGGGAGTGGAGCATAAATCCTGTGCAGGGCCCATTCTGTGGCTGCTCTCTCTGCTATCTCTGCTCGGCAGGGCCCATTAGTGTCACAGGAGCAGCATCTGCACCGCGGACATCCCTCACCTGCAATTGGCCTGCAAGGCCAGCGGCTCATTCCGCACTGGGAACCACAGCAGGCATCCTGCAGCAATAACTTTGGGTCACTGCTAACCCACACTCATCAAACCAGTGACCTTGGCAGGAAAAAGTCTGCAGCCCCCTCCCCTTCCTCCCATTCCTCAGGCAGGACACCATGAGTCCTTCGGCTTGGAAGGAATCCAAAAGGAATGGGTGTGTCATTGAACCCTGAGCTCTAAACTGGGAGCCACTGAGAGCTGCTCTCTACCACTCCTCTAAAGGAAGATTACAAACAAACAAAGGAACAAACAAACAAACAACCTCCCCAAAAAATCAAACCCCCAAGGGTTTAGTTTTCAGCACCAGGCTGAGCTGGGCAGTGCCTACGACACTCCTGACCTGACCTCAGGGCACTTCTCACCACCAGCTGAGGACATCCAACATTTTCCTGTGGCAACCACCTTTGCAATATTCTGATTTATAATTAGAACACTGCAGATTTTGGAATTGGTCCACTATAGCTGACCACTTAAATTATTGGGTCCTTATTTATTTGAATTATTAGTTCAGATTAATTGAAGACGTTTGTTCCCAAGCCAGTGCTGCTCTTTCAGCCCCAGAGCCAAATAGTAAGGCTGTTCAGAATAACAGAGATGAAATTTTGGTTCACTATCTTTAATTTTTGTTTTTAAAAGTTATAAATATTGCATTAACTGGGTTATAATATAGATGGTGATCTCTTCAATTTCCACTCTTTTTACGGTCTGTTTTTTCTGGTACAACAGTTGCTGCCTTTTCACTTCCAGCAAATCAAGGCCCAGAATTTAAAGTGAGATCTGTGTGTGACTATATATACATATATGTATATCTGTGCTATAAAAATTACAGCACAAATATCTGCATATGCTGTGTGTTTTAAACACATTAATCTACGGCTCTGAAAATATCCAATATGTGAGCATTCTACTTTTAGGTCTGTGATATTTAAAATGGCTAAGGCTGGTTTTTGCATTGCACATGAGGCTTTCTTCTGCTCAAAAAATAATAACTGTAAATCTGTTTTCTCATGCCCAAGTAGTCCTTGATGAGACACGTAAGGAAACGCGGTGAGGATTGTCACGAGCGGAGCAATAATCATAAAATTAGAAACAAAAGAATGAGACAGAACAAAGCTCTTTTTTTAAAGATTCTAAATCACACACAAAACATTTGTTCTGCTCCAGCTCTTTGTGAACTAATTGGCTCTCCTGGAGGGACAGGTAATTGTACTTGACTACACAAGCTGTCCTGCAGCTCCCTGGGAAAGCTGCAGTGAGCTCCCAGTGTTAGCAGCCATCAAGGATTTCACAGGTCAGGCAGCGGATCGATACAGCTAAAAGCAGCAGGGACTGCAATGTCGACAGCAGGTTTCACAAAACGCTGCAAGTGCCAGTTTGTTCCCCTTCATGCAGAAGCTCAAGACAGCTTAATTAACCCTTGGAAAATACAATTTATCCAGAGGCTCTGTGGGTCTGTGCTGGGCCTTATTGGGGAACTGATAGCCGAGATAGTGTAGCTGGCAGCTCTGAATTCCCATTTCCCCCTCTGGTGCCGTTCCAGGCGGGAGGTAAACAAACCCTGGGTGCAGGAGATGTGTCTGCCCTGTCCTGAGGATGCTCCAGAGGCCACAGAGCCAGCTGCTCTGGCAGAACTGGCTGGTGAGTGCAGCAGAAGCACTGATCACTCACATCCTGGGCTGCGTGTCTGTGTGTGTGCGTAAGAAAAAAAGAGAGGGGGAGAGAGTCATCTCCCAGAGGTCTAAATGCTTCTTTGCCCTCTTGTAAAGATGTTCCCTTGTTAGTTGTCTACTTTTACTGTCTTTTAATACCACGTGGCCATGAAAAGTACAGACAAGGTAATTTTCCACATCCCAAAACACCTACATTTTAGAAGACAAAGAACTTGCCAGGGGTGACAGACCAGTAAGAAGTGAACTTGTCTGATGTGATATTCAAATTTGTGTCTCCAATGTCAAGCCAATAGGCTGAAGGGTTTTTCCTTCCACAGCTCTTTTCAAGCTAAGGAAATCTTCTAAGACATGCATGGAACAACTAAGAAAGAAAAAATATCTGATTCACTGAGGCTTGGCAACTTTCACATAGAAATCTGCCTGTGAATTCAGCTAAATTATGTATACTACTAACTATTTTAAAATATTAACTATACTCCCATTAGCTGTGTTTCTAATGTGTACAATTTCAATGAAATCCTGTAAATGTATTTTGTTCAGTCTATATTTGCTTCCTTTAATGAATGCAAACCTACCCCTTTTGTTTGGGCACAGGGAACTCTCCCTGGAGGAAGCAAGGTGGGCACCACTTCCTTTCCACTGGTGTGTTACTGTTTCTGGTGGGGAATTGAGTAACATTAAGGAGATAAAATCAAATTAGAAATGTGATTTTTTTCTGGTGTGTGCACATAGTTCATCACACACACTTGAAGACTTGTGACGTTAACTGTGCAGCTTTGAATCCACATTTGCATCTTCAATAACCAGTAAAGACACAGGAATTTATGATGAAAATGCTGAACAATAAGCAATGAGGATTCCAAAAAAGGAAAAGCAGGCCAGACTATGTTCATGATTCTTGTATTAACACCCTCACAAAAAAGGCACACGAAAAGCCTAAGTGTGCAAATCCAGAAGATACATTGTGGATGGAGAACTTGGATTTGCCCATGGAAAGGGCAGTTTCCCATCAGCAAACCCACAGTAAATACAGCACTCTGCACTCTCCATGAGAAGAGGGATTTGCAGATGAATTGGCAACAAAACCAGACATGAGTAGGTGACAGCAAGGAAGTTTCATGGCCAGTTACACCAACTGTAAGTCTGTCTCCAGAACTCAAGAAAACATCTTACTCTTTTAGAAGTCTTTCCTTCCACTTTGGACTCCAACCAGAACACGCTTGAAAAGACCACAGAATCCAGCTGGCTATCTAAGATTTGTGAGAGCAAGAAGGATATAAGAAGCATTGCTAAATGTGTTGTCCCAGCTCTTAGGAAAGCTTGAAAATGGACTGAGATATGTGAAAAAAAGATTTATGGTTACTGCTCAAATAGGAAATAGCTGAACATTTTTAACTCCCCAGTGCACGTGAATGTCCATGGAAAGGTGCTGATGTGCTCAGGTATGAAAAGAGCTGCGTTCTCTTTCTACCTCTGTTTCTGTTTGTCCTGTCACTGTGTCTTTTTCTCTTTATCTGCACTTCTACTTTAGTTTTTACTGTTGTGGAGGTGAGGTTATTTTGCAATATTTACCCCTGTAAGGACCTGACCTCTACTGGAACCACTTGGTGCCACAACCCAGCAGCATCTGACAGCTGGGGGTGTGTGAGAACAACCACAGAATTTGTAGTTAATGCCTCAATATCCTTTTGTGCAGGAGGTAAAGATGCTCAAGGAGAGCTCTGCTCTGACATATTCCAAGCAGGGTTATTATTAGAATCTGCAAGAGCAAAATCTAAATCTAACATACCTCAAAAATTCCATTTTAATAATATCAACAGAGAGCTTTTACATTCCCACAATACAATTTAAAAACTAAATCCTCCTGTTAATTATGGGGGAGTGCAGGCTCTCCAAGGCTGAGTACCTATTTCTGTTTAAAGGTCGACACTTTAAGTGCTCTAAAATCCACACACTTGCTCAAATTGCCTTGAAATTTGGTGTGCCTTATGGGATGCAAGGCAAGGTTGGAGTCACAAGTTTAGGGTCAGGTTTGCCAGGGCTTTTCAAGATATGTCCGAAAAAACAGCTTTTCCTAAGTGATAAAATTCTGATAAACTATTCTTTCTACTCTTGCATCTCCTTAGTGGATCAACCCACAGCTTTATACAATGTTTAAATGTTCTTAACATTCAACATTTGGCAGCCTGAGTAGGTCAGTGTCTAAATTCCCAGTTCTGAGACATAATAGAACATAACAAGATTCTGAAATCAGGAATGGTTTCCACCTTACTGACCAACTTTAAAATGAGCTGGATGGAACAAGGGGATGTATAAAATGAACCCACTCCATGCCTGGTGCCAGTTTTCATCTGGTCCCCCAAAGGAACTCTGAATACCAACTGGGTTGGTATTATTAGTAATGCAAAAACCTTGGACAAAGACATATTTTATCATGTGGGGTAAATACATTTAAAATGTTTTTAAAAAGCAAGTTATACACGTGAATTCTTGCTTTAAAGGACAGGGAAACTAATGAGGGAAGGGCACAAGACTGCAAAGAACTCGAGGAGACAAAGGAGGAAGGGGATGAGTGACTCTAATGCTCCTTTCCTCCTCTCTTACAGGTGTTCCAGAGGCTTCTCCACAGTTGGTTCAGGCCCTGGGCAAACCCTGTTCCTCTGGAAAGAAAGGATGGGTGTCCAAAAGTGTCTCCCATCCACATGCAAGGAATAGAATTAAAATCTGTGAAAACCAGGACATCCAAAATAAGATAGTTGCCTTTTCTCTCTAGGGTGGGGTGGCCAGACCTCCCAGAGGATGCACAGAGAGGCACAGGGAACAAGGCCACAGCAGTGGGCTAATCAGAAGTCATCAGGACACCATAAAAAAGGTATTTATTACCTTATTTCTAAAGAGATTAATGAGACATGAGAAAGGGCCTGGAAATGGTGATTGGGGAGACTCCATGTTTTTAAGAAAATTACAGAAGACAAGCTCTCTCACTAGTTTTATACTGCATATTTAAAATTCCTGTAGCCATCCCACAATTAAAAAAAAGCCCAAATGTTGGGCAATGTGTCATATTTGTGATTTCTCTGTTAGTAAGCAGGAATTCCTGATTACACAAAGCATCTGCTTGCTGATGGTGTTGGGAGGAAAATCTGGTGGGAGCTGATGACCAGACGCTGAGTTATTTGCCTGCAACCATTTGCTGGGGGGCTGTCTCAGCTCAGGGCGTGTGGGGGCAGCTCAGCAGCAAAAGGAAACTGGAGCTCTAATGCTGGTTAAGCTCAAAAAGTCTTAAATTCCTGCCTGTCCCTGTGTGTCTAAAAGGAAGACTTCATTTGTGCTCCATGCAACGTGATCTGTTTGTATTTACTGGGAGCTTTGGAACTGGCAGTTTGAAAGAGTCATACACAGTCCAAGGGCTCCCCCTTTCCCTCTTTTGCATGCCTGTAAATTTTGGGGGACAATGTCACCACAAAAAAGAAAAACCTCAAAAATAGTTTGTACACTCTTATACGTGTGAAATAGGACATTTATGTATGTGCTCTAATCAGTAAACACTCTGAATAGTAATTGTCTCAATCAGAAATGTGGTTTAAAAGATCCCCAACCCATCAGGGTAGTCAGGCTGGATTAACTCAGAAGTTCAGGTGAAAAGAGTACTTGAAGAGAAAGTATCCCACTAGGAATTTTCCAAGAGGAAACTTTGCTAGCACCAAAAATGGGTCAGTTGAGGTTGTGCTTGTATAATAATATTTAGTCTAAGAGCTCTTGATAGGGGTATCACTTATTGTAAGTGTGACTTTTCTGTCACTGTTTCAGAGAACAGGCTTTGAAAATCATAATATAACCTTTTGGATTTGTTCTAATTAGATTTTTTTAATATTTCATTCATGTATTTCCCTGATGGATCACATATAAATCATGCAACATAAAAGCTTATCAAGCCATAAATTAATTCCTTTTAAGTTTTGTCTTTTTTTAAGTTCAGTGACTTAACTCTTCTAACCTTTCATCATTAGAATCCACATAAGGCCAACTGGTTTTGGGAGGCCAAAAGGCATCAGGAAGATCAGCAGGGCCATGACAGCTGAGCCATTGCTGATCCCAGAATGTGGAGGCACAGAGGAAGGGCACAGGACAGACACAGGTCCAGGTCTGGAAAATCACCTACTGCTCCTATTGCTGCCAGAGACACAGAAAGGGGAGTGTTGCTGCTGCTGAAAGGAGCAACTACCCTTTCAGCAGTTCAGGAGAGTTGGCCTGAACACCCCAGGAGAACTTGTTTGCTTTCCAAATCTGGCCAACACACACCAGTGCCCAGCCACACTCCTGGCTGGTCACCTCACAGGCAGCAAGGAGATTTTTCCATAACAAATGTTGTCACTGAAGGGGGATGGAGACAAGGACTTCAGAAATAAGCCCCATTCAAATGCAGAGAGTCAGAGTTGGAAACAGAAGCTCTGTCCAGGTAATCTTGCACAGTGCTGATAAGAGCAGGATCCAAATGATGGGAAAGCAGGAGAGGCTGCTGTGCAGCCACACGGATGGGGCTCCATGCACTTCTGCCAGCACTGGTGTGACACCTACACATTAATTAAATACTAAAAATACCAAAAACTATTTTATCTCTAATTTTAACATAAAGCAATTCTCATCAGGCATCACTTCATTGCAACTGAGTGGCTCAGGCAGGGTCTGTCTGCAGGGTGGAGGAAGTGAAAATAATGGTAACTGGCTGATCAACAGTCAGCCCTGCTGTCATGGCCAGGAGGTCACCACCCCATTTCTGCACAGACAGAGCAGCTCTCAAAGCCAGAAGCCTCTGCTAACACAGAAAGGTGTTGCTCCAGGTGAAGTTAGTCCCAGTTTCCCCTTCAGAGGTGTTGTGGCTGCACTCTCTGAGATTTTTAAAGGCCAGCCCTGGGAAACAAGCATATGGAAGAGGGTTTTTTGCCTTGCTAGAAAGAACACAGGACCATATGGTTAGAAAGGGACAGGCTTCAGCTTTTTTGTCAGCATGAGGACTGTGCACAGTACAGTGCAGAATAAAGCTTCTGAAAACTGTGGGAGAAAATGGTTAGTGTAAGCTATTAACTCTGTAATTTTCTCCATGTGCTGGGCAAGGATCCTGGGAAATAGCAGGACTCTCTCTGCGGTCACAGGGACTATAAAGCAACCCTCAGCAACTGCTTAGAGAGGAACCTGGTTTAAATCTTGAAAGCCTGGAATCACTTTATTTAGTCAGCAGTGGGGCAAAGGATGATTTAGAAATAGCTTCCTGGTGTGTCTGGAAATGCATCTGTATTTCATCACATAATGGAACAAACATGGTGCAGTTCAAATGCAGGGATGGGCTGTATGGGTGATGTGTTCATTACAGGTACAAATTAGGAGGCTCCTTTGGGAAGATCAGTCTGTTCTGGAGGTCACTGCCAGGTCACATTTACTCCAAAGCAGCTTCTTTTTACAGAACCTGGAACTGAGACACTTCTATACACTCAGCTTTTGTTCAGCTGAGTTTATATTTGTGTTTTGCTTTCTAATTTCACAAAAGCCCCAAACTCAGTCATGCTCTTGCTGCCTGCACAACATCTCCAGCCTCCAGGCTGCAGTGCCACACCTGCTCAGCCTGAGCCCCGTTTCCCTGGCCCTGGAGCTGGGTAACCCCTCCAGCCCATCCTGTTCACCTGCAAAGAGCACACAAAGCCCCTGAGGATGGCAGGACTCAACAAAAAGCCCTTTTTTGGCTCAAATTCCCTAAGTCCATAACATAGGTAATAAATTTTACACGTGGTCCTTATAGAAGATCTTCTTTAGACTCACAGATACAACGAGATACTTGAACATGGCAAGAGGCTGTGGTTTTCTTCAGCCCACACTCCTGTCAGGATTAGAATTTGGAAGTTCTAACCTTCAAACCTGCAGCTGTGGGTCACTGCCTGCAATGTGAAATGCTAACAAGTACTAAAGGACACATTGCTCTCAGGAAATAACATTTCTTTAAAGCAAAGAAAACCCAAACAAAGAAATAAACCACCACCACCAAACCCCAAACAAAACTGCCCACAAACACAACCTTTGAAATAAGGGTAAGGAGGATGCTCTAAGTAAAGCTCCCAGTAATCTGGCTACAGTCAGCTGAAATATAGAGAATTTGGGTGCAGTTTTTAGCTGCCATTACACACAACAGGTCCATCACCACAGCATAGTCCAAGAATGAAAATTCTGATATCTTGCAGAGCTTCAAAGAAAAACTGAATCAGACTGAAAATACACCTGTCCCAGGGAGGATACTTCTGTTGAAAAAACTGTCCAAGACTCAGATGAGGTTCCTTCTGAACTGAAGAGCCAAACACTCTAAGAAGAGATACAGCCCATATTTTGTGGTGTTTGTATGTAATGACAAAGGTCTTGTTGATAGAACTGCTTGGAAAGGTCTTTGAAAACCTGCAAGAATAAGTTGTGCAGGAAACCTTCCCTTGAATAAACTAGATTTTCATAACACCAGATGGAACAGGACCTTTGGATGTTATACAAACCTTGACTAAATTCAAATTATTATACTTAAATCACAATTTTAACAAGGGGTTAAAACCAGAGGAGAAAGCAAAATAGTTGTAAGAATATTCACTTGATAAAAAAAATAAAAATTAAATTGAAGTGTATCTGTGAAAAGCTATTTTGGTACTGGGTTGGAATATTACAAACCTCTCACACAAGGTACAATTCTATGGAATAAAATGTTACAATATAATATTTAAATACATTTTAAACACATTCCTTGGAATCTAGAAATCATCTGGTATGTCACCACATTCCTGAGCTTTACTTGGAAATCAATGTTTTAATTAAAAAAAACCCAAACAAAATCACAACCACAACAAACAAAACCCCACACAGATAAAGGTGCCCTGTGAAAAATCCAAATTCTTATGCCTGGTTGTTACACACCTTGGACAGGCACCTGCAAAGCAAATGCAAGTTTCATGAAAATCAAAACACTGCTAAAGGTGAGTGTGTTTGGCTCCCTTCGGTACCTCCCCCTGCCAAATATTCATGAATTGTGTGACCAGAGCAATTGTCTCTGGCAGCTCACAGCTCATTCTAACATAGGAGATGCTTTAAAAAAACCCAAATACGCAACAAACTTGCATGTTTTAAGAGTAGAATAAAACTGTGAAGGACAGCAGAACAACAGTGCATGAACTCTTGGACTTTGCAATACTTTGTCTACTGTTCTGCCTCATCTGCTTGTGTTCCCTGACTCATGCAAATGCCAGCATGAAAATCACACTTATAAACATGGTCCTCTAAGTATTTGTGGGTTTTACTCTGCATTTTGAAGAAGCTTTTTGATATCTTCATTTTACAACCAATTAATGAAAGCCCACTCTGAGCTATAAAGAGGAAATAATGTCAGGTTCTGGCAGATGTTTTGCATGCATTCTGCATTTATTACAATGTTTTCTCTGTAAAGCTGGAAAGAGAAGCTGCAAATAAGATTTTGTTTATCCATTGCACCTTAAAAGTACATCTTGGGGAGCCCTCAGGAAAATAAATGAAAAATCATCCCAGGCACTGAAAGCAAAGTTCTCTGAAGTTACAGAAGCCTCCAACATTCCTGCCCAAAAGAACAAAAAAATATGTTCTTTCCTGATTCTCTTTTACTTCTCTTTTCACAATCTCTTTAAACATGGGATGCAAAATGTCTATTACCCTTTTTCCACTTACTCCACTGGGTGTCCTTTCCCTCCTGCTTTCTGGATCTCACTGCAGGAATCAGGAGCTGGTGGCTGTCACCAGAACCTTCTGCAGGAGCTCAGCCTGTGTCTTTATCCCAGGGATTATTCTTGCAGGAATCTCATTAGGCTGTTTTGTCCCCAGCTAGAGAGTTCAATAGGAAGGTGCTTTTATGCTCTCTCTGTTTAGAAATGACCTCTTTGTCCAGTCCATAAAACTCTTTCTCCCCTTAAATGTTCTTTGTTTAGAAAAGCTGTTATTATGGCAGTAACAACAATAAGTAAGAACACTGATGAAATTAAAGCCTTGCATTAGGCAGATACAGAAGCATCACAGTATTGAGGAGTCAAACCCAGAGAGTGTGCTTGGAATCACCTCACTCCTTCTGCCAAAACATAAGCCTGTAGCAGTACAGAGGAACTGGGGACAAGCACTAACTTACAGGAGAGCTGGGGACAATTAACTTACAGAAGAGTTGGGGACAATCACTAACTTGCAAGAACTAGAAATGAACCTCACTCCCTTGTGCATTTAGCTATTAAAAAAAGAGATTTAAAAGCCACAGTGAAACTCCACTATAGAGTCAAGGAACAAAGCACATGAGAGCTAGAGAATGACAAGATCATTGATAGCTTGAGGGAAACTTTGAGAACTCAGAAAGAGAAAGAAAGTGTTGTGAAAATTAAGCAATTCTAATTCATGTAATTGTAGGGAACAAGTACCTTCTGCAGGGCATTAATACAGACTGAACTGGGTTCTTTTTGGATTACAAAATTATGTTAAACTACTGAGCACAACTGCTATGAAACTAAAAATAATGCCTATATCTGACTAACAATACAGTGTGTACAGCTGAAAGGCCTAGAAAGCCCAGAGAGTGAAGGCTGTGACAGCCTCTGTGATCACCTATTCTAATAATCACAAGCTATGAAACTTCATCCAGTAATTTCCACACCCAACTTAGTTAATGGGGCCAAATTTATGGCCTGTCACAACTTGGTAGGATAGAAGAGCTGATAGAAATTTGTTTGAAACAAAGATGACCTTTATAGCCTGTAAGCAAGAACTTCATTTCACAAGATCCCTGCAAATCTTTCTGCTCTTCTGTAATCCATAGTTTGCAGTCAGTACACAAAGCAAACCAAAATGGTTCTATCCATTTTAAAGTCACCTCAGTTTTGGAAAGCTGAGGTATAGAATTGCTTCTGTCTCCCAATCCTGTGGCTTGAAATTCACCTGGAATGGCCTGCTCTTGGTTCTGGAGCTCCTCATGCAAAGGTTCTTACCCATGGCCCTTCCCCACTGTCAGTGCTGCTCTGCTGTGTGGGGAACATTTGCCTTGGCTGCATTATTGCTTCTTTACCTGCCCTGGGAGCAAATTTACACAGAGCTTCCTTATAGATTTTCTGCCACCTATTAGGATAGGGGATGTAACTCCATTTTCTTTATGCATATTGTGTCTCTCATTTGGATTCAGGTGCCCTTCAATCCTAAAGAGCAGGGTCAGCTCTTTCACAGAGGAAAAGTGCAAGACTGTACTTCCCAATCCAAACAGGATGTGATCCAGGTGGTCATCCTTGCTGGATTACAAATGGCCCTTGTAGAGCTTCTAATGCTTTCATAGCAATGCAAATACACTTCTATATAACTTCCTAAAGCCATGTAGCACACAACTGTTGTATAGCTAAATCTATTTCTTTATCCTTACAATGTCTCTTGCCCAGCTCTGCCAGAAATTTAGCCACAGGCCTACCAAAACCTCTCCCCAAAACTCACAGGATGTGAGCTAGTTTCTACCTCCCTTTCCCCAAGAATTAACTCCCTCAGGTGCTGAATTGAGCCACATTAACACAAAGGATACAACAGAGAAGATCCATGGATTTACTGTGCATGCAGTGGTGTACCAGGGGACACTGGAAGGGGTGTTTTTTATCTGCTCCAGCCCCACAAAGACAGGAAGAGAGTTGAGTGTGGGGAGGTCCTTTTTTACCCAGGTAACAAGGGATAGGATGAGAGGAAATAGCCTCAAATTGCACCACAGGATGTTTGTATTAGATATTAGGAAAAATTACTTCACCAAAAGGATGGTCAAGCACTGGAACAGGCTGCCCAGGGAAGTGGTGGATTCACCACCCCTGGAGGGATTTAAAAGACCCTGTAAATGTGGAGGTCAGGGACATGGTTTAGTGTGGCCTCAGCAGTGCTGGGTTAACAGTTGGACTTGATGATCTTAAGGGTCTTTTCCAACCTAAATGATTCTGTGATTCTGTTCTATGTGAACAAGGGGATGGACTGGGATAGGTTATTAGAGCTTAATGACCCCTGATTAATTTGTTGCTGACATTTACTCAGAGGAGGCAGCAGAACAGAGAAGAGAGCCATAAGCAAAGGGAACAATGTCTCTGGAGACTGTCTGGGGTTTGGTGTTTTCAGTGCTTTCAGTGGTTATGCTAAACAGCTGTTTCATTATTTATGTAAAAAGTAGTAGCATATGAAGGCTGGGATTCTTGGAAGGAAATATTTTTTCTTTTCCTAAAGACATGGTTCTGGATTCCTGCAAGTGATATTTATATCCTTAAGGGATTTCCTCAAATGCCTTCCCATGCCAATCTCCTTTCCATAAAGGCTCGATCTGATGAACCACTCAATTACAGCAGGTCATTGGAGTGATGTAATGACAGTGGCAGGGACAGCCTCTTACACAAGGCAGTTTCATCTCATACAAGCAGAAAAGTTGTAGCAATCTCAGCTAAATTTCCAGTTATTTCAGCTCGAGTGCTTTATTTTGGAGTTGCTTTTATCCCCTAGGTGCAATTTTTCCAAGTGGGGCTTGACACAGTTTGCAAACTCCAGCCAGCACGACTTGTGTGTACCCCTGGTAGTGCTGCTGGGAAGTTCTCTGTGTAACTAAAGAATTCACAGGTGTTCTGAACAACATCTGCCTCCCAAACCTGCCTGTTCCCAAAGCCAGCAGCAGTTCCCTTCATACCCAACCCACTGTGCCCACAGACAACTCCAGGACAGTGGCTGTGAGTGAGGAGGACAACACAAAGCCTTCAACATCTGCTCTCATGCCCTGCCAAAGAGAGACTCTTGTAATCTGCATCCTCATGACGATGCCTCCTGTGATTTATGCTTAATGCATAATCTGGTCCTGCCTTGTGTTCTGGCATTGGACCAGATGACACCAAGAGGTCCTTTTTGGCTTAAATTATATGATTTTGTGAAATTGTAGATACCAAAGTGAAATACAAATAACCTTGAACTTTTATGCAATACTAATTTACACCTTCAAATTGTATGCATGGTACAATTCATTCCATGAGCAATGTAAAAACCCTCATTCAATGTGCTGTGTCACAAAAATTTATGTATCATCTAAGGATTCAAATCCCCAATAAAGGAATTACTACACTACATTACATCATAATGCACAAAGAAATCAGATATTTGATACAAAAACTTTATAATCACAGTCCTTTTATCATCATGTGCAACTCTCAGACTCTCCTGACTAAAGGTGGTGGTTTAATTGTAATGCTTGGACCTGGACCTGCTCTTGCTTTACTTTTTCTTCCAAACTATGGATGCATCTCCACCAGGGTTTTAGTTCAGATAGTTTTATACTTTCAAAGCAAAGCTTCTGATTGGCTCTTACCATGCCCTGGTTAGTGGTACAAAACATCTGGGGAGTATGAGAACTTACTGCTTTTGGAGTGAAAGGAGCCATGTGGATTTTGGAGTGAGCATGGATGTATCCAGAGAGGTGAGTTCTAGAACACAGACACTGTTAGGTTGAGTTGCCTTTTTCAGCTCTGCACAGCAAGCGTTACTAAAAGCCAGTGCTGTGATGTCCCTAAAGGGAGAGTAACCCTGATCCACCTGCTGCTGGTGCCGGGAGGAGAGGCTGAACGCGACGGTAACAGCACAGCTCGGGCAGGGCAGCTGAGGGACAGCCAGACTGCTCCCCTCTTCCTCAGGCACCCAGGTGGAACCCAAACGGCAGAAAACGAGAACTGTTGCAGCTCCTGCTCACAGCCCAGAACTCCTCTGAACGCCCCGGCACGGAGGGAACAGTTGTGGCTTTCCCACGCCTTTGCCGCCCTGTTTGCACCTCGGAGAAATGGCTGCTGTCATTTGCCCTCACGCCCACCCCCGGCTCGCTCAGGAATTCACAGTCCCACCGCTGTGCCTGTGCAATACCCCAACTATCGGCGCTGCCGTCCCCACTGAGCAGTTAGAGCAGGCACGAGTGTGCTGCAGTAAAGCAAACAGCTGCACCCTACACAGTTCGGAGCTCCACATGAAATACTGGAGCGAATCTCCACGGTGCCTCCAGCTTTATTGCACACAGAGATGAGTCCAGGCAGACCATATACACAGAAGCATTATTTTTTGATGGAAGTACAGTACTTAGCTTTGAGGGGAGCAGTGCTGACTGGTGTTCCTGTGCTCCACTTGTAAGCACCATGTACCCAGCTGTCCCTTCCACACGGCTTTATGTATCAGTCTATGTATTATTTATACTTGGGAAAGGCAGAGCCACACAGGAGTCAGAACTCGTTTACATTCCAGTTATGGAGTGAAGTTATTGATGCTGTTGTGGCAGAGGTATTTTTGTTTGTTCAACAGTCTTATATGATCCACAAAGAATGAAAACAAATTTTAAAAAAATTTAGAAATGAAGCTTCAATTATAAGAGGGTTGTGATATTTCCCCCAAATATAGTTCTGTATAGATTTAATGGCCTGTTACTTGTGAAGTGACTGCTTTTAAAACAGTTGCACACAGTTGCCTTTGTCATTACAAAAGCACAGCCAAGTGTAGAAGTATGGAATTAGTGCACTTATGTTAAAGAAAATTAAGGCAGAATGCCCATCTCCTTCACTTTATGCTCCTTTAATAGACACTCATTCTTCATCTTTTTCCTTTCAAATGTAAGAAAGCTTGAAAGACTGAAACCAGGTTTCCTTTAATAAGAGAAAATAAGAAGCCTGCCACACAGAAAATGACTAAATTATGCTCAGTTTAGGGGTTCCACTCTTCTCTTTTGCCTCAGGCTTTTGGGACATTAAGGCCACGTTATAAATCCTGGTCAGTGCTTTTTTCTAAAGAGCAGAAATGAGAGTTTATTAGCATCACAGTGGTTGCCTCAATAATGACAAAACAGTTGCTCATTACTGCTCATTAGATTCATATTAGATTCATTTGCAATAGCAATACATCTTCTATTCATACTCGATTGCAAAACAACAGATATGATTTGACACCTGCTGTAGGAACGAATTCATTAGAAAGTAATAACAGAAATAGGATTTCAATGGATGGACTTGGTCTTCTGTCTCTGATGGGTCGAAAATTTGTCACTTAATGTAGAATTTATATAGGATAAATACCACAGCAGGCAGTCAGCTCCTTCAAATCATGAGCTCCCATAAAGTCTCACACACAGCAGCAGACAAAGAGCAGACAGACACACAAACAAGCCAATTCACAGGAGCACGTGCAGGAACACACAGTAACTGTTTCTGTTGATATCCCTAATACATAAATGTAGTCACTCAGTTTTGAAGTCACAGAAAAAGTGCAAAAAAGTTATATTTTCATCAAAGTATTAAGCCAACAAGTAAGCAAGTCCAATTTTCCCTTGAAAACTTCTGGGACAAACTGAGCCCAGGCTGTTACTGAAGCACTACTTAAATGCCATTGTCTTAATTTACTGGAATAGCCATTATTGTATCTCTACATTTTGGAAGCACCAAACTAATAATAGTGCTTAAATGAGCTGAAATCACTCCTTTTCCTCAAAAATCCTATGGGGATAAGACAAAATTATCTCAAAACTCATCAGTTCTTGCCTTTTTTCCCTGTGCAAGGGATGAAAGTATACACAAGTAATAGGTCTTCACATAATGAAGCAGACTAAGATAGGTTGATTGCAAAATCTAGCCCTGCATAGCCTAAAATAGCTCACATTATAATACCTTTAACCTCATTGCTACCTTTCACAGCATTTCTGATGTTATTTCTGAAGGTACAAAACAAATATCCTGTTTCTCTCCTCTGCCCTGCTCTTCATTCACCTATCAAGTTAATTAATTCCCTACCACTTATTGTTTATGCAAAGAACTTTCTGTGTTTTTTTACCCACAACACCCCTAACACCTGAAAATCCACAGAATTTTGCTTACTCTGCATTGGGCAAGAAATTTCTTCACAACTTCATTTCAAACCTGTTTCTTACAGAACTGCCTTCCAGAGGAAAGCACTCAGGTCAGTCACAATCTAACCCTGCTTTTCACAGAAAAACTGGATGTGATCATTGCCCTCTGCATTGTTTGAGATCAATTCCATGATTTAACACTTACACAACATACAGGACAGTAAAGCCAAATTCTCAATGAAAGACTACCAAGTCTGTATTCTGAATTTCACAATAAAATTACCTGATTTGTTACAACCTAGAATCAGACCTGAATTTCTTCACTTCTGAAGTCCTTCTACCAGCCCATGGTCATGCTGGGATTCTCCTCTTTTTTCTCCAAACCAGCAGGTTCAGGAAGCACAACCTCAAACTTTGCATGATGAAATTCTGTGTTGTTTCTCTCACACCATTATGTTCCTCACCAAATTGCTTAAGCACACACACTTCTATTCTGGTTTTATTGCTCATGAAATCAGTGATATACTTACTGAAACAGGTCCTGGGGTAGATGCCTTGGGAACTGGCAACCTCTTTGCCATTTGGAGTTTCCCCTCTCAGTTTAGCACTCCTTGCCCACTGCTTCATACTTATTGCACTCACTCACTCACACATTCCTCAGCTTATTTAATTATTTCCCATTTGATTCTGCATTACATGCCTTGAAGTCCAAATGAATTGGTTCTATCACACTTCTCATGTCTGGCAAATCAGTTTTCTGAGCAAAGATAAGTTAGTTTGGCACAATGCAAAGAAATAGTGCCTTTTATTCCATTTTCCAATTACCACAATGGACTGTTATTACTCTTTTCTTTCCAAAATGAGTTCTAAAGCTGCAAACTTTTGAAATCAGGCTACCAAATTTTTAATGGCTCAAATCACTGTCCTTTTTTAACTGTAAGTACTTCCTGTATGGCAATGTGTGTCATACTGGACATATTTATTTCCTTTGGTGTCTATAACCTGTGGAACAGAAGTTGTCATTTCCCCTCTTGCCTTATATCACCTGGCACAAATTATCCAAAGTATGTGTTAAACAGAAAGACTGCTGATAAAACAGGGTTTATAAAAGACACACAAGTATTCCTCCTTTAGCTAAGTGGGCCCTGCTTTCTCAGGACCTATAGAAACTATACAGTATTATTTAAAGGTTACTTCAATGTGTGATCTCTTATCCCTGCTCTTTGTAGAGTAGACTTTATTTAAAAAAAAATCACCTACAATTTCTCTTTGAGGAGGATTTAAAACCAACATACCTGCCTTGGTTCAGCCAACCAGAACAGCAGTTCCAAGCCTGGATTTTCAAGAGTCACTATAAATGCAAAAGAGAAGAGAAAAATAAATAAATTGAAGGAAAATCTCACTTGACTGAGATAACAGCTGATTTTTAGAAGCAGTTAAGAAAATTACTAGCCCAGTTATTGAAGAAATCAGAGCCCCAGACACGGAGTCCCAAACCCCCAAATTATCCCATGTCTTGTCTCAGCTGTGATTCTGCCCATGGAATTGTCTGCATGGCAGTGAGTTGTGGAGCACCTTCAGGGTGGGACAGTGCCCTGCTGTCCTGGGAATGCTGCAAACACAGCACACCACTATTTTATTGGACATATTATACACTGTATGTGTCACTTCATTGCTGTTCTAATGAAAAAAACTCCCAAACACACCCCAAAACAAAAAACCAAAACTCAACAACAAATTGAAGGGAGTCTTAAGTCATTACCATCAAGAGTTTCCTGATCTCTCCTGGGAAAAAGGCATTGGCCCCCTGCCTCTTTCCTTCTGGATGGCATCTGAGAAATAACAATGCAAATATATTAATATTGCATGGTCAGGGCTACTTTCTATTAATATGCCATTAATATAACAACCTTTGCACTACATTTAAAGATCACGAAGATCAATATTTATTCTGAGGTCAGGGGGAAAAAAATCAATCTTGCAGTAAAACGAGTCATATTTAATATATCCTCTCATCATAATTAAGTTTATACATAAAAAGTAGCATTGATATGTGAATAATGAATGCTATGACAGATGAGTTTCCCTTCTCGAACAACTTTATGTGGGTAATCTCAGAAATGGAAAGACTGAAGTGATTATATGCACCTTCTCCCTGAGTGTTTTACCAAATTCTTCTTGGTTTCTCCAAACCTTTCCACATGCACTGCAAAAGAAGTCCCTGCTGACCAAGAACACTGGTGTGCTTCTGCTAATATTCCTGTAATTTCTTTATCCCCTTCCTCAGAGCCTCAGTGCCTCAAAACAAGCCACCCTGACTGCTTCAAATGGATAAAATGAAACAAAAATGAAATTATTCCTATAAGGTCAGTCAGTAGCAGAGCCAGGATTAGGATTCCAGGAATTACTCCCATAAGGGAAATCATTCCTGATCCCCTTCTCTGCTCCAGCCCCCAGACATCCTGCTCTCCATGCAAATACAAGCCATTCCCACACCAGCAATAAACTCAGGTTACCTCTTTGCACTTTTCTGAAGGATAGTAAACACGGATAAGAAAATATTTTTCCTTCAGTGCTCAGAAATAATTGTTTTCTAAAGGCAGGAGCAAGAGCCCCTGTGACATGCAGCTGGTAAGGAACACACCCCAGGCCTGACTTTTCAGCCACAGAGCTGAGTAGAACAGGGAGTAACAAACATCTCACCCCAACAGCCACTCAGAGCAGGAACAGGCTCGGGGAGAGCAACTCCGACCCTGCCTGGACAGGCATATTCTGTAGCTCATTCAAAAGCCAGACATCCCTTCTCACCTCTTTCAGGGCTTTTGCTGCCAGAAGGTTTGCCCTTGTTGTGTTATCCCCTGTTTGGTTAGTTCAGGGTGTACAACAGGCTGCACAATTCCGTGGCATTGGTAGCACAGTGAGTGTTAGAGGAGACTGGAGAGACAAACTCCAGGGGCTAAAGTGGCCCCTCTAGAAGTGTGAGGGTCATTCATTCAGGCTACTTTACACTGCAGCAGATGTCACCTACTGTCACTACCATCTCCTGTACTTACCAGCACTTTTCAAGTAATTTGCAGTATTATATTTCAGATGAAATTCCCAAGATCTCAAATCTTTTGTATTTTCTTTAAAGAGAAGAGTATTTTCTTATCTGCCTTTTAGAAGTCTTAGCTGTTTTCCTCTGCTCTGTTTAACATGCAAAAGCCTTTAATACTTTGAACCTACCATGAGATGCAAAATACAAGAACTGTCTACATGAAAAACCTTAATCAGTCAGGAAGTTGGTAAATGATGTCTCCATGCCATCCATATTGAGTGTCCATTACTCCTGGACATAGCACATTAACTGACTCATTAGCTACTTCAAACCATATGGACTTAGGTTTGGGTGGGTTGCTCTGATAATATCCTGAGGTGAGCTGCCTAATTATTGTAATTACCTGATCTCAATCAGGGGGCCAGTCTCACAAAATGGAGTCAGGAGGCTCTGAAATGGGTGTCAGTGCACCCAGACAGTGACTGAGTTGAGCAACGTGCCCCCTGGATGCTGGAGATCCCTTGGTACTGCAGAAGGTAATTACTCTGGAAGTTCTGAGGAAGTGGCAGAGCGCAGTGACAGCAGAACCAGCACAGCAAGAGCTCAGGGCTCTGGGCAGATGCACCAACACAAACAGAGTTCTCAGCAGAAACTGGGAAACTTGATGCCTTGCTGTCAGTGGTCTTAATGCAGAGATGTTCCATCTCTGGAGTAAATTTAGCTGTGGTATTTTAAGCAACAGTGAGGTCTGGAAATTAAATGTGGAAGGGCTAAAATGTCAGTGTGAAATACCACAAAAGCATCACAATGCAAAAGTGAGAGAAGCTACAAGTGCTCACCTACTGCAGCAAATGTAAGGGGCTTTGTGTGTGTGATACTGCAGGATTTCATGTAATTGACTGCAATATTCTGTGTTTCAGCAGTGAGAAGAAAAAGATATTAAAATAAATGAAAGGTGGATTGAATGTTTAATACATAGTGCTTTAAAACAAAGACAGAAACAAACACAGTTGAACTGCACACAGGATAAATCCTTCATAAGCAGGGCCTGTGGCCTTCACCTGTTTGCAGCAATGTTGCAATTGGAAGGAAAATGGCAGCAATTTGACAGCATTTTTGGTTGATACTGGCAGGATTTCTACATTTTGACTCTTATTAGCACACACACCTTCTTCCTATAAGGATTCTCAAGTTTGGCAGTAGTGGTGGCTCTATCACCTTGAAGGGAAGTTGCTTCTGTCATCATTAGGCTTTCCTGAAAGAAACAAAACCATCCTCATATCTATAATTATTTTGGCCCCTCTCTCATCACCTCCCCAAACTGCTCATTTTTAGGAACTCTGAAGGAGCAAGGAGGCTTTACCAGTCCCAAACAAAGCTCACCTTCTCTGGGAGGGTTGCTAATTGGCTGCTGATAAGCAGGGCAAAAGAAAAAAAGCCTTGTCTCCAGCTGAGCCCAACAGGAAAAGAAGAGCCTTTAGTTCCACCCACAAACACAGGGATGTGCCATTTATAGGGCCAGAGGGCCTCGTATCAACTTCTAGTCTGGTTAGAAGTTTTTTCAGGTAAGGTCTTTGGTCTTTGTTGATTTTTTTTAAGAAATATGTATGTGGGAATTCATATTTTGCAGTGTATGAAGCAGAATTGTAAAAAATTTGCTAGTAACATTGTATACTTCTTTCTTTGCAGGCCTACTAGCTATTGTTATTTATTTTATATCACAGGATGACACTGAACTGCACAAGCTGTGAATGAGCTGCAAGACATGAGGAAGGCTCAGGCTTCAGATACTCTTGCATTTGGATAAAGTTGAAGGTATCAACTTGCAGTTTGTTTTCTTTTAGAAGTACAAGGAAACTTTTATTTAAAAACCTTAACTCCCTCTGCAGGTGTGTGTGTTGTAGGAGTCAGGGGAGCTTCATGTGGTCTGACTTCAGTTTTCAAAGCCAGTAACAGATTGCATTATGTTACTGTCTTCATTAGCAATTAAAGAGACCTTTGTGCACCTATTTTTATTTTTAATTTGGCTATTAGCTTGTACTGGATATTTTTGAAATAGTCTTTTTTTTTTGATTACTTCATTAGCCTCAGAACTGCATGAACTTGTTTTCTTTTTTGTGATCTTGCTCAGGAATAGAAGGGGCTAAATGAGCTCCAAACTCCTATTTATAATCTGAGAAGTTTCACATCACCCCCCAACCTTTCATTAAATCAATGTGTCCCACCAACTTCCTGATGTTAAAGTATTCTCAGTAGTTTTACTGGGACAAAAGGAAGGCAGTTCCTACATACTTAAAAATAAAACAAAAATAGGAACCTCTGATCAGTTTTGTTTCTTTAGGATCACATCTTACTATTTGTTCATATTTAATCTTGTTTGTTTTGGTGTTTTTTGCCACACAATTCCTACTAAATTTGAGGCTTTTAATTGGTGATGTTTACCCTGGATCTAAAAAACCCTCCATCTTGAACTATATAAAAATGTAATCACTGATACCTGCTAACTGTCTTGATGACAAACTACATCTAAATTTGTTTCACTTTCTTATTCCAGTGAAATTTTGTGGGCAGGGAAAGAGCTTGGAAGCAGGAAGATCTCTAGTACACTTTGGTTTCCATGTAATCATGTGGATATCTCTTTGCAACAGTTGAGCAGAAAAGGCTTTTTCCTTAAACAGGGCCTTGTCCTCTAATTCCCAGGTAAGTATTTAGAGACAATTTACTTCTGGAAAGGTTTTTCACCTGTGCTACAGTAGTGGTTTCACCCAAGGTAATAACTAACACTGAGCATTGTTAAAACTGAATAAAGGTGCCATTTCTCTCCGGTAAGTGGTGATGGTTTCCTTGATGCTGTACTGGGCATCTGTGATTGTGTTTATTTAAATAAACAAAACAACCCCAACACCACCCTCTTACAGCCTGTTTTGACAGCTGTTGCAAAGGGAGGAAACCCTATGAAATGCTTTGTGGCACCCTCGAACTTGCTTCCTTTATGATAATCTTGAATTTGTTCCCTTTATGGGTGAGTTTTCTGCTGGCAACTCTTCAGCTGGTCCTTCCAGTAATGATAAAACCACAAAGCCTGCAAGACTGATGAAGCAGAAAAGGTTGTTACATTAAGGCTTAATTTACTGATGGCAATATAGACTTCGCAGTCATAATCTGTGTCACTACTTTTAAGTTCACTTGCAAATTATGTGGTTGCTGAAGATGTTCTGGATTTTGACTATTCTTGGAACTTTTTTTAAGACTGTTTTTTAAAAGACTTAAAACTTTAAATTTTAAAGCTTTTTTTAATAAAAAAGACTTGTAGTCGTGCTGTGGAGGTCCCCAGTGAGCTGTGCCCCGTCTGTTGTACCTTGGGGAACGATTAATGAAGCAAAGTGGCACAAAATGGTGGCTTGTTCCCTGTGACCCTGGGGATGAAACCCACCTCGCTATGTGCTTTACTGTTGAATTCCAAGGGGCTGTTTGGGCTGAGTACCTGTGTTTCTGGGCATAAATAGTGAGCCTTGTCCTCTGCCGGGAAGATCCTGAGGGCAATGGGGTGGCCTGAGGGGCAGCCCCGCGACAGCCCCTGCACCGCCCTGCTGAGGGGAATTGCTGCACCCAAACCCTCTGCCAGCTGAGGTTTTGGGCTTTTTTTTTATTTTTTTTTTTACCTCAGGCGGGAAACAGCTTGATCACCTCCTTCTCTATGCACCTAATAACTTAAAAGAAAAAAGAAAAAAAAGTTAACTTTCGAAGCGCAGCCTAAAAAGCGGGAGAGCTGGAGTGCCTGAGGCAAGTAGGAGAGCCCCACCTCCCTGCTGATCCATCTCCAACTTCCATCGCCCTGCTCCTCCACCCCCCTCTTCCCCACCCCTGAGGAGAGGGGCCGGAACGCCTGGCGCTGAGGGGAGTGCCATGTCCCCTCTCCATCATCTCCCTGAGGGGAGCGGCCCGAGCGCCTGGCGCTGAGGGGGCTTCAAGGGCACCATCTCATCTCCCTGCCCCGTCCCGCGCCTCCCTGTCGTTGTGTCTCCCCTCTCCATCCCCCTGTGCCGTGTCTCCCCCGTCCGTGTCGTTGTGTCTCTCCTTTCCATGCCCCTGTCGCCGTGTGTCCCCTCTCCCTGTCGCGATGTCCCGGCTCCCTGTCCCGCTCCGCGCCGCTGAGGGGAGGCGGTGGCGGCTCCTGAGGGGCGGGCTGAGGGGAGGCGGGAAATGGCGCCCCGCCCCTGAGGGCCTGAGGCGAAGGGGCCGTCCCGTCCCAGTCCCGTCCCGGCCGAGGCTGTGCCGGCCCTGCCCCGCTGCCCGCCCCGGGATTCCCTGCCGGATCACGGCATCCCGCCGCCCGCTGCTCCTCCTGCTCCTGCTGCGGAAGCTCCGGCAGGGCGGGCGCTGTGCGGACGGCGGGAGGCCGAGGGCGCGCTGCGGAGGTGCGTGAGGGAGCGCGGGCTGCGGGCACGGCCCGGGCGGGTGATGTGCTGTATCTTCTCCCTTCTGGTGCCAACTTCTCCCAACAAACTTTCTCTTTCGTTTCTCCCCCTGTGAAGGCGCGATGCCGCCCAAGGGAGCGGGCAGAGGGAAGCTGCCCGTGCCGCTGCCCAGGGACATGATCCTCAAAGACACCGAGGGGAAGGCCTGGAGGCTGGGCAGCCAGATCGGCCAGGGAGGATTCGGCTTGATCTATTTAGGTAAAAAAGCGGTGCTAATTAAAAGTGTGACTTTTAAATGCGCCTGTGGCTCTCTGGGCTGGGTAAAGCAGGACGGGGTTTCAAAGTTGCTGAGGTGTGGCTGTCCGAGGTGTCCCTGCTGGTGTTCTCTCTCCATGGGCTGCCCAGCGAACCCGCCTGGGTCTGGTGCCCTTTGCTGCCCGTCTTGGGTGGGACAGTCAAGGTGCTGCTGCCAAACAGCACTGCCAGGAGATGCTTCCCAAAGTACACGTTGCTTTTGTTAGGCACGGCTTTGAACTTAGGCGAGTCTAATGCGCTGTAGCACTCTTTGTGGTTATTGGAAATGTTTTCTGGCCAAGACTAAATCAGTTTTCATCTAAGATGCATAACAGGAACAATAGTTAGCTGGGTGTTGCCTCAGCATTCAAACCTTTTCAGCAGAGGTGGAAATGCTGTCCCTTATTTGCTCTGGCCTAGGTGTGTTTCTGTGCTTTCTTCAGAAGAAGCCGCTGCATTTCTGTGAGTTTGTGCTTTATGAGGAGTGAATAGTTCAGAAAGGCAGTTTGCAAAGCACTCTGAGTCACTGGAGAGTGTGTAATGCACGTTACTGTTGCTGGGCTCTGTGGAAGAGCAGCTCGTGTGTTCAAGGCAGTATCATGAGTTTGGTGCTCTTGTTTCATTGCATATACAAACTAGGCCACAGTGACTGTTCAGGACTTGAACTTATCAAATTGAACTTGAAATAAATGAGCTTGTATCGAGACAGCAGTAAAGAATTAGCTAGAAGCAGTTCAGAACATTGTCCCTGGGGCCAAACATGATCTTTTCAAGTTAGAGTAATATTAACTCCACTGGGAATATTAATACTTGAAACTTCATAAGCAAGTTGCTCCTATACACAAACCAACTTCTTTTATGCATAAATCAGCTATACCCTCTTTATTTAAGCTTCTCCTTTTTGTGTTTCTGCCATGGAAAATACAGTTTTGATTGTTTCCCAGATGCTGCTTCTCTAAGGTGGTTGCCCAGTGTATTGTTCTTCCAACTGTTCCCATGGGGCTGGAAACTACAGGAGAGTGAACCATTTTACCTGTGAATCTGGACTGGAGGTGCATCTGTACTTCAGGTTTGAGTGAAGGGGGTCAAAAAGGAGTTTGTTCCATCCATGCTGGTGTAAACAAAGCAAAGCAGTTTCAGTAATGACCCAAATTCCACTGCTTCTTCTTTTCTGCAAAGTAAACACAGTCATTGAAAAGGCTGTGAATGTGTTTGTGAGTAGTTTGGTGTAGCAGGGAAGAACTAGAAAATAGCAACAATCGGTGGGAAGGCCCCACATCTCCCCTTTACTGAAATCCAGGGTTTGTTTTACTTTGAAATAGGTTTGGTGTGGTTGCTGCACTGATTTTCCTCACCAAGGGCATGGTTTGAGGCTGAAGGAATTGTTTTGGACCCTGATGTTGCTGTTAGAGTAAATCTGAGAGTTCCTGTAGTGAAATTTCTGGTTAGGTTTCCTCTGGAATTCCTGTACCTCACACACACCTCACTGCTCTGCAGATGGAATCAGTGGAAATTATTTCAGCTAGTTGCAGATACAGAGTAGTCAAAAGATAAGGCACTTTTAGAATATTGACATTCATTTTCCTTTTGGTATATCTGTTATCTTATTATGACCTTCTTTGAAACATGAGTTGGTCACATTTGAGAGATGCTGTGCATAGAGCCTTTATGAGATGTTACCATAAGAAGTTACACCTTAGCATGAGATAAGGAGTGAAGTTAAAGTGTCTCTGGACATTCCCACTGAAGGATAAAGAAAAGGAAGTTGGCAGCTTGCAGAAGTCTCCCACGGACAGAAGGGTCTGAGGGAACTGGGGGTGCCTTGTAGAAGTAAGGTCGTAGTGGGTGTAGGTCTCCAAGAGCAATAAAACAGAAAATGCTGCATTCCTGAATCACTCAGAATACAACTCTGACATTTTCTGCTGCAGTCAGATCTCACTGGACCTCGTGGGTGGTTTTAGCACATGGGATTTAGTCGGGTCCGTGCAGGTTTGATTGGTTTTCTGCCTGATCACACAGACCACTGAGGTGATTTCATATATTGTGGTGTTTGTTGCAGTTTGGCTCCCACTGAACTGAGGTGGAAAGCACTCAGTGGATTAGTTTAGAATAAGAATACAGTCTGGGACCCTTGGTATTCTGTATCTTTTCATAAGTGACAGAATGGCTGAGGAAATGCAGCTGCCACTTCTGTAATGGTGTTCAGTTAATCTCTTCTTTCAGAAGGGATAGTGAATGTCACCTGTAGCACTCCACTGAAGGCTCAATTTCCCTTGGAGCTCATCCTACAATTAAAGAGGAAATGGCCAACATTTATCCCTAAGTATTGACGCTGACTGAAGTCTTCTTTCTTTGTCCACCTCTTGGTCTCTGATACGTGTTTATAGGATGTGAATTGTACCATTTGGTGGGTTTTGGGGGGCTTGATGCTACAAAATACTTCAGCTGCCTTTGAAAGCCAAGGGATGTGAAGCAGATGATAAAACTTTGAGAGAAAGGTAAATGCTTGGTGCTGAGAGACACCTTTCTGGGGCTGTTTGGACTAATTTTCAGTGCAGGTTGAGCAGCACCAACTTCCAGGGGTAAGCTAAGAAAGAGCTGTGGAGGGTCAGGCAGACAGGAGAGTGCAGACAGGTTCGATTGCCTGCCAGAAATGAAGAGCACAGCCCTTTCATGAAAGTAAAGGTTAACTTTGCCAGCTATATCTTTTAATAAGTATTTTTACAGTAGCAGTGTAAAGACTTTGATGTGCATTGTTAGAGCTTAATTTCCCATTAAGGCTATTCCAGACTCCATTAATCCACAACAATGTTCCTGAGAAATTTTACAATATCTCTGCAAAATGTATTTACAAGGGGTGTATTCCATGGAGGAGGGTTCTGTGCTCTGAATCAAAGCTGCTCAAAGCCCTTTGCTGACCCTGAGCATGCACATAGTTCCATCTGCATGAAAGGTATCACTATATATGAGTTGTCCTGCCTCACAAATGGTTTCTGGTCATTCTTTCTTTCCAGCCTTTGCAAAGTTGTCTATTTCTTTGTTGACTTGTTCCTTCCCTTGGTTTCCCTTTGCATTTTCACCTCAGCCAGAGCAGATCCAGCAGCAGAAGGATTACAGGTCCTGGTTCTTCCCATTTGCTGCCAGAAGCAACAGAATTCCTGTCAGAGCTGTTCTCTCAAGCCTTGCTTTTGCCATAGCAAGAACAACATGGGTGATGAACAGGCAGTGACTGTGCTGTTGTACATTATAAGTTTTGTTTTGTCTATTTGCTCTCAGGCACCTCAGAACTGTTATCCCATGGGTCAGGGGGAGCAGAGTGAGGAGAAGCAGAGGAGGAATGTGCCAGGCTGGTGGCCTCACACCTGGCCTGTAGCCCTGTGGAGAATGGTGGCAGCACGGTGGAAAATGAACCAAGAGTTGAGGAGCTTTGTGTTCTCTCATTTGTCTTGCTGGTCACAGTCAGTAATTAACAGCAGTCTTTATATAAATCATTCTCTAGTCCTGCTGCAAGCACTCTATTAATGCACAATTTGGACTGAAAATTCAAATGCAGAAAGGTCACACAATGTTTTGTTAAGATTCCTCTGCCCCAGTGAAACGTGGCACTGTCTGCTTGCAGGCTTGCTTCTCATGGAAACTGATGCTTCTACAGAAAGTGTATTTTTTTATATTTATATCCACACATGTTTGTTAGATGGTGTCTTTTATGGTAGAAATTTCTGCCTTGTAAATGTGTTTTAATTGTATGAAGCTCAGGAAAGTGCATGTGGGTGAAGTTACTGAATTCTGCCCTGCTCTGAGATCTGTCCCCAATATAGCCAGCACACTGTCCTGTCCTTTTCAGGTTTTTTCCCCCACATTTCCCAAGAAGAGACAGAGAGTATCTGCTTGAGCAGTAAGCAGTGATAAAATGTGTGAAATTGTCTTTTCATACAAGCAGCACAGGGAGCTCTGCTGCTGGTGGACCTTGGGAGGAGGTCTGGTTGTGGCCTCTTCTGCTTTTAATCTTGGGTTACAGTACATGCTGCCCTGGATGGTCTGGGAATCAGGCTGAGACACTGAAAGACTGTTCCCATTTCAGAAACACTGATTTCCCTGGATAGTTTGTAAAGTTTTGAGCAGGGGAGTGCCTGTGTAGAGGAAGAGGAACACTGATGGGAGCACAGTCTGTCCTTGTCACACTGGTCATTCCTTGCTGTGCTTGGGCAGTTGGCTTAGCAATTGCTTGTAGAGAAACAAAGTACTTCAGCAGTTGCTTGAGGTAACTTCACTGAAAATATTTATTAGAGCACAGCAAATGAATTAAAAATGCACTTAAAATGATACCAAAAGATATAAATTCAGCACAATTTTTATTAGCTCAATGGAAAGAAGACTATTAATAGCAAAGCTCTGTAATTAAAAGCACTGTCAGGTAACTCAGGTTAGGGATGGATTTTTCTTAACCTTCAGATGTTAAAATGCATTTCAGCAAAGCTCTCACTGTGAACCTGAGTGTGAAAGTAACTTCATTAGCAGAGAAATGCCACTTCAGGAGAGAGTGGGTTTGCCTAGTCACTAATATGAAACTGTACAAATATAGATATTGCAAGCAGATTACCTAATTTTTCACACTGTCTGTAGGCCAGCTAATTATGAATTTAACCTGATTTTGCTGCTCAGAGGTTACTTAGGGCTGAACACATGGTACAGGCCCAGCCTGCACCATCTGCTAAAGACAAAACACTCTTTACTACAACTGGTGGTGACAGTTTCCTCTTGGATCTTTGCCCTTTCTTCAGTGAGGGTCCTCTGTAAGCTGCAAGCCTTAACTTTGAAAGTGTGACTCCTTTTTGCACAGTACTCTAAAGGCTGTTACACACTCTGCAGAGATCATCGCTGCTGCTACACTTCAGTGTTCTGCCGCATAATGAGTTGTGGGGTTTCCATATGAATGGCCCTGTGATTCGGGAGCTGTTGTGCTCTTCTTAGTCCACCTTGGAGAGCTGTGGGAGGGACTCCAACCCTGCCATGCTGAGTATTACTAGAAAGTCAAGAGGGCAGCTTTGACTTACTTCATTTATTTACTCATTTATTCAGTGGGGGGGTGTATTTCTGAGCAGGAAGAGCTCAGGAGGAGAGATGGGGAACCTGTTGCCTTGTGGAGGGCACTCCTTTGGCTGCACCTGGACCCTGCTGTAACTGGCACAGCACCTTCTGAGCGGGCACCATGTCAGACAGGCAGATGGGCTGCAGCAAAAGCCTGCCAGAAAACAGTTTGTGCATCAGTTTTTAAATATTAGAGGCCTGGACTCCCATCTGAGAGTGCTGTAAGAGCAGACCATGCAGAGCTTTTCTGCCTGGAGGAAAAGGATGTGTCACACCTATTCCAGCTTAGAGTAATTAACTTTGAAAGTCAAACAGTGCCTTCCATTGCTAGGGAATACAAAACTTTGGCTCTGCTGAGTCAAGATTGAGGCTTCACAGAAACATAAGTCAGAAATGTAGTGAAGTTTCCTACCAGCACTGAACGCTCTTAACTTGGAGGCATTTGGAGTAATCTGCAAACCACTTTAGCAGCTGAACTCTGTTTTCTCCCCAGATCAGTTTGGTTAGGGCTTGTGAGAGGGTATGGAGGGCTCTGTATATGTAATTTATATAATGAACTCTACATTCATAGAGCTACCTGGGAGAAAAATTCAGAATAAAAGCTGGTCAGAAACACTGCTCAGAAAAGAGCCTGTCCAGGAAACGATGATGCAGCTCTAAAGTAACAGAGGAGCAGCTCTTCTTAGGCTGCATTGAAAGTGGAGTTTAAACACCCTTCAAGGACTGAATGTTTCAGTTCTTGGGAAATATGGGATATTGCAATGTCAGAGAGGGGGAAACAATGTGCTTTGCTTGTCTTTAAATATTTAATCTTAGTACCCTCCTCATGTAGGAAATAGTGATGTGTTAAATAGCAAATGCTGCTTTTTATTTACTTATGTGCATTCTGTTCTTAGTAATTCTATTGCTGCAACTTGGATCCTTTTTTATTGTCAGATAACACTCTATTTTATCTATTTTATTGTTAGCAACATTCCCACCCTGTTTGTTACCCATTGGATTTAACAGTTCTTGGCTTGACTTTAATGGGGCCAGAATTTTCCCAGCTTTTTTAATAGGTCTCCTGTAACTCCAAAATGTAGTATTTTTGAGATTAGTTTCTATTTCTACAAAAACTAAGCTGATGTATCACTCTTCAGGATTAGCTAATGAAAGAAACAAAGCAAAAATAAAATACTAGCAACCCAAAACCTCATGAAAATAGTTCTGTTCATGTTTCCCAAACAGATATATCCTCAAAATATCCAGCAGTGGCACAGACACCAGCTGTGGACAGGAGCAGGGATGTTCTTCCAAACTGCCAAATCAATGCTGTTCTCTTTTCCACTGTGTAAACTTTGTCAATAAAACTGGTTCAGTGAGAGCCATTGAAAATATTTCCCCATATTCCAACTGTGACTGCCACAAATGAACTGCTAAAACTGCAACAAGCACGTTTGAACTGGCAAACAGAGCTGGCAAGTTCCTCTCTCAGGCTGCAGTTGTGCTGTGTGGCTGTAGAAATGCAGTTCAGCCCTTTTGTTACCATGTCTTATTAACATCTAGAAAGCCACATTAATTAAGGTGGTGGCACTCAGCAACAAAATGGATGAAAATCACAATTAAAGTGCATGATAAACCACAACTGCTGTGCCTGGGTGAGAGCAGGGGGTTCTGGCCATGGCATAACTTGAGGTAAGTTATTTGGTGTGTTGTGTGGGCTCAGCAGCTGGAAATAATGGCCAAGGATGTGAAACTTTACTGCACTGCTTTAATTCAGGGGACACTTTAAATTTGTGTAGCTGGCTGTGATTTGGGGATGGAGGGGAGGAAGGCAAAGGAGAGCTGTGCCCTTTGCAAATGTTTTGTGAGACTCTCCTTGGCATGAGGTGGAAACAGCCACAGCCCCCTGCACAGCTTCATCCTGTCCCAGTGCTCCCAGTTAACAGTTCTGCAGACAGTGGGTTTGATTGGGTGCCCACACCAACATCCCTTTGCCCAAATGTGTGTGATTGTGTTGACAACAGCATCATGCCCGGGGTGCTCTCACACTGGGTATGCTGGTTTAGGGGTTTTGCAGACATGATCTCCCCATGTAGTGCTGCTGGTGCTCTGTGAGCACTGTATGCCATGAGGGCCCTCCTGCCTGTGGGCACAGCCCTCCTGCAGAGCCCCTGCCCGCTGTCCTGCAGCCCAGCACTGAACTGGTTGTGTATTATAAATAGCCATGTGCTCCCACACAGAACCAGGCGAGCACATGGCTAATTACGGGTGTGCAGTAATTAAGGCCGAGCTGAGCTCGCAGGAGAGTCTGTGGTGCTGGGCTGTGAGGTATGTAATCAGACTGTGTGTTAAACCTTGGGAGCCTTTCCAGTCTGTTAAGTAACTATACATAGTAATGAGACATTTTTTAAAAAACCCATTTGTGTTTATTTACAGACAAAAAGTTGTCTGTTTCCTGAGCTGTTTGCTGCCTGATATCTGAATGGTTAATTCTAATGATGTAACAAAGGTGTGCACAGCACTTCTGCTTCTGTGTGTGTGTGGGAGGGCTTGGCTGAGCAGTGTCTGTGTGAGAAGTTGTTCATGGGGAATCTTGTGCCTTGTTTCACATGTGTGCAGTGAAATACCATTTCTCCTCTTGCAGATCTGAATGTTGTGTAACTCCTTTTGTGGGGCACCTGTTCTGGTGTCCTGCTGAGCTTTGTCTGACTTTTCCCTCTTCACATTTTAACAATTGCCAGATACTTTTGGTTTTCTTTTTTCCTCAGGGTGTTCTTTCAGTGTGACTCCAAAAAGCATCCACCCTGGCACGGTGTAAGAGCCACGGGGGTCAGGCCCCTTTGCTGGGCTCCCTCCCGTTAATTGCTCTTCTTCATTACCCTGACAGCTGCTACTGCCTGTTCCAGATTACAGCAATGAGGCCTCTCTCTATAAAATGTCAGGAAGTCTACTGGGAAGTTAGATCAGACTCTTTTTCAAATACATTTAGATTTGATACTTCTCTGTACCTATCAGAGCTCTGCTAAGTAACCTGGTACTAAACCACATTTATGCAGAGGTTCTTCTCTGGTCTGTGTCAGTGAGGGAGCACATCTAACTCTGGGTGGGTAATGTGACACTGTTGAATGCAGTGAAAACACATGGGATGTGCTCCTTGAAAGGAATGGCTTCAGCTCTTGGCACACAGTCTAATGTGGAGGGAAAGATAAAGACACAAGTGCCTGTTCCTTATTCCCAGTTCGGTACAACAACTTGGTAAGAACAAAGTTTACCAAAACTTCCTTCCTGGGTGTAGTTTTAATTTGTGTTCTGAATGTGCCTGCTCCTTGTCTGAGTCTATGGATAGTTCACACCTTCCAGAGCTACAGTTTGGGGATGTTTTCATCTTATTTAGAAGTGTTATTAGCACAGAAATGTTCAGGTGGCCAAGTGTGAAGCAGAAGGCAGTGGGGACTCTGGGGGTGTGTGGGGTGTGGACACTGCCAAATTCAACCCAGATGCTGAACAGAATGGAAGGGAGATGGCAGCTGAAGGAATCTGCTCATTGTAAAAATATTTTTATGCCCTGACCATCAAAAAAAGTAAGCTTGGGTGGTTTGGTTAGATCCAAGTTGACTTCATTTTTATTATGTGGATAAAAGTGGTCTATTTTTGTGTGTGCTCACAGCTGAAGTGTTTCACACCTGGGCTGTTGCTGGTATTTGATCATTACAAGGAGTTTGAAAGGGACACTTATTTCCTAGGAACTGTATTCCTTTTAGTTTTCCTTCAGTGATGATTCTAAAAGCTGATTTAGTCTCATTAAATTTTAATCCCAGTGTAGCCCCATGTAGCTTCAGTAGTATGAGAGAGAGCTGATAGTTCTCAGGGTCAGAAGAAAATAGGATTGCATTGTGTGTGCCCAGAGGTTGTGTCTCCTGGGCTGTAATTGGCACTCGTGGTCAATTATTGTTTTGCAATCGCCACTTGCACTGAGAGGCCAATCCCTCAGCTCCCCTCAGGCAGGGGTGGCTGTGCTGTCCCCAACCCAGGCCAGTGTCTGAGTGATGTCAGCACAGAAATCAGGGCTCGAGGGCCAGAGGATTCTGTCAGGGGGAAGCAGACAATCCTGGCTGGAGGCAGAATATAGGTCAGAGCTTCTAAGTGGTGCCTTTGTCACGACAGTGGATTGACAGCAACCAAATACAGAGGTTTTCCTATTGACTGGAGCACTCAGACAGAGCCTGTTATAATGGAACACCTCATTGTGGTGCAGCGAGGAAGGGCATCTGCTTACTCCTTAATTAACAGCCAGGGAGAGGCTTCTGGAAGTGCCTTCAGATCGCTCCTCTACTTGTTGATTTAAACTTCTCTCTGCCTGTTACTTTAGTTTTAGTTTTCTTTCAGCTTGGCAAAGCTCTGACCTTTAAAAGCAGGAATTCAGACAAAATGTTGTGTATCTTTTTGGTTGCCTTAGTGTTAGCATAGTCTTTGTTTGCAGTGATACTTTGTTGCACACAGTTTGATCTCCACCTCTTTCTTCCGTTGCAGCATCCTCTCAGACTCACGTTCCCGTGCAAGATGATGCAGTGCATGTGATTAAAGTGGTAATGTTTAGCTCTCATTTCTGAATTATTAACTTGCATGCAGTTCTTTCTCTTAATTATCCATCCTTATTTTCACCAATGCATGCCTTTTTTTTAATACACTTTCCCTGCTTGGGGATATATTTGATGCTTCCATGACTCAGTATTTTCTGGACTTGATTCTTTCCTTTACTTGATCATGGCCCTCAACAGTTTAATAAGGAAAATTAGACTATGATCTTAAACATACCTGATCTACAATAGTTCTGAAAACACTGTATTAAATAATGCCTGAAAGAATCTGTGTTGTTTATGAAAATATGTTGCCAAACAACTTTTCTTTTTAGCTACATATTAAAATTACACTTCAGATGTCATGGATATGGGTAAAAAAAAGTGTTCATCCTCTTGGAATTTCTTACATGCTTTTCCTTAGAAAGTGTTGTCTCTCTAATGCCTTTTATGATACTAAGTTTATTTTTTTCTTAACAGGAGTATCTTGAAAATGGCCCCTTATTTTCTGAACTGAAATTTTACCAGAGGGCTGCTAAACAAGAGCACAGTAAGTAGTGTAACAATTCTGATTTGGGTGGATTCAAGAACAAGTTTGGGTTTAACTACTTCTAAAAGGAACTGCTGCTTTAGAGCTTCACAGCCAACTCCTTCCATACACCCTGAACTAATCCTGCTGGTGCTGCAGTAATTCTGGATTGCTGTAGTTTTGTTACTTGGGGGTTATTCTTGTTCTTTCTGATCTGAAGGGAGAACAGGAGCCAAGTTTATTTTGTGCACAACAATGAATGGACTCCAGAGACAGCCCAGCCTTGGAACAAGACAAAACACACCAAACCTGAAGCTCCCTAGCTACCTTTAACCCCATGTTATCTTATTATTACAGTAAGAAAATGGATGAATCTCAAAAAAATAAGATGTTTAGGAATTCCAGTGTTTTGGGGATCAGGCTTGGCTGAGTACAAAGGAAAAAGGTAATAAGACAAATTGTAATTAAGCCTCAAATTGACTGAAGATCCATTTTCAAAAATGGAGATTAAATCCTTTTAATCTGGCACAAAGTTTCAGTCTTGTCCTAAAGGACTCCTCCCTTTGATGTATTTCCTGGTAGCTACAGATTCATGGTCATGGAGAGACTGGGGGAAGACCTTCAGAGAATCTTTCAGGATTGTGGGAACAGATTTAAGAAGGAGACTGTTCTGCAGCTTGGGGCACGAATGGTATGTACAGGGAGAGGGAATTTCTGGATTCAACCAGAAAATTAGCTTTCTAATAGAGTTACTCTTGAGTTCAGAACTAAGATGTGCTAACACTATGTGTGTTCTCATTTTTCATACTTTTTAAAATAAAATGAGTATTAAGTAGAAAATCAAGACCTCCTATAGACAGGAATTGGGTGGGCTCAACCCAAATTTCTTTTCTAATAAGTTCAAACGTAGCCCATACACTTCAAAGCACTAGAGTGAGATGTGAAGGCCTGTTCTCATGTGCTCCACATGTATTATTGTTTTAGACACCCACACTTGTCAGAGCTCCCCCTGCACACCTGGATGTCACACTGTCACTGTTTGCTGCACAGGCTGATTGGCCAGGCCAGGGTTGGCCTGGACTGCAAACACCAGGTTGGTTTGCCAGTGTGTGAGGACTGGCACCTTCTAAGGGAAGGTTATAGATGTGCTCCTTTGAACATGGTTTGTGCTGTGAAATATTGCTCTTCTTGAGCACAGCTGCACAGGAGATGGAGCACAGGCAGTGGCCATGAGTTCCAGAGAGGAACTCTGAGTATAAAGGTGAAGCTTTGCAGAGTGGGATGTGCTTCCCAAAGGCTGTGAAACATCCATTCATCCATTTGGCTATCCAGGCTCTTGTACAACCTGATCTAATGTATGTTACTCCTGCATGAAGCATGGGGTTTGGGCCGGACACATCCAAAACTTCCTTTAAATTAACTTCAAATAAATATTTTTTTAAGAAGTGGACAGTTTTCACAGTGACATAATTGACAAACTTGTAACTCTTAGTTACAAGTAACTTGTAACATTCAGTACTTCCAAAAGTCAGGATTAGATTGTCCTTTGTATGAGCTGCAAAGTGCAAATGTGGCTTTTATATTAATTAGAGCTGTTGTACTTCAGCAAGGAGCTGCTGATGGTGCAGGAGGTTGTGACATGAAATGCAAGTCATACAATAACTGGCAGGATCAGAACTGATGGAGTATGTTCTTTTTAAGAGCTTGGTGTTCTCAGCATTTGCTCAGGTGTTTATAAAATACTGGTTTAATTCTTGCTTTGTGATCTTAGGAGTTGGTACTTGTAGGCAGTTACACAGGGATGTCTCATGTCTTGTTTGTGATTGTTCCTGGTGGGAACAGATCCTGGGAGAGACTGGATGGTCCTTGTGCTGCAGCTCCAACCAAATTGGTCAGCTCAGTCTGTGTGGCCCTTGATTGCACTGCATGAGGGAGAAATATTTGGTGGTAGGGTTAGGGACAAGTGGAAAAGATGATGATGTTTTCTTCTCTGTTCCAAATTCTTTCCTAGCTGGATACTTTGGAATACATACATGAAAATGAGTATGTCCATGGTGACATTAAAGCAGCAAATCTGCTTTTGGGCTACACCAATCCACACGAGGTAAGCATGTTTACTCATCTACACTTTAGTGTTTCTATAACCTTTTAAAAGTTTTAAGTTATGTGTATTCTGCATTAACAATTCATGTATTAGAAGGAGTTTATGCATGAACATTCACATCCCATGACAAATCTGACATATCTGTGGAGCTTCAGGTCTGAGCAAGCACCTGGGATGCTGGTGCAGATGGGTGAGTTGTAGGGCCTGCCTACTGCTCCAGTTACACCAGTTTGAGGGTATCAGTAGAGCTTCAGGGTGTGGCCCATTGTATTTTCATTCCTGGGAAGTTCTAGCTTTCTAATATTCCCATGAATTGTGTTTCCATGCTCTGACTCTTCTGTCCTGCTGGTTGTAGTGGATATAACAGGTGAGTAGGATGAAAGTTGCTGTTCTCAGACACTCTAAAGCCTAAAACTTGCCTTGAAATTCAAGTGTTTTGATGAAACTTCTTGAAACAAATTTTTTGGTCCTGTCATACCCCACATGCTCTTACGATGTCTTTCTTTCTTCCATTAATGAAACTTAAGTATGCTTTTTTAATGGGAAAAAAATCATTTAGGAAAAAGAAACAGATCTTGCCAACAGTCACTGCCACTGGGGGCTGAACCCTTCAAGGGCATCTGCTCTAGTGTCAAGTTGAATGGCTGAGTCCAGAGTCACTTTCCAGCCTTGCATAGCACAAGGCAGGGCTGTTTCAGACAGCCCTGGTTTCACACAGTGGCAGCAGCCAGTCCATAATCTCAGTTTATGGTGTTTTCCAGCCTACTGAATCCAAAGGAGGAGGCTCTTTAGAAGCAAAACGATCTGCTACCCATTAACAGCACTCCAATTACTCTTGTTTTGTCTTGGCTATTGTGTCTTTTTATGACAGCAAGATATGCTGCTGTTTTTCACACTGAAATCACTCTGGAAGTGTCCCTTTACAATAATCATGAAATTTTAAGACTTGTAGCTGCCTTTGAATGGGCCACAGTGTGGGTGATTGTCTGATTTGTTTCCTGTCTTATCTGTAGGAAGATTGTGCTGTGCTAGTGATTTGTTTTAATGAGTAGTAAATTCATTGGCAGCTTAAAAATGAGGTACTTGGGAGTTACTGGACAGAGGTTTTAGGGTTTATTTTTTAGGTTTTGTTAAAGAAATCAGAAGGCATTCCAGTCTGAGTAGCTTCTATCTCAATGTGTACAAAGTGTACATTGCTGCTGGGAGGTTTGGGGTAGAGTTTTGTTTCAGCAAAAGTTATTTTCCGCTGAAACTATTCTATAAAACATTTCAGAAAGTTCATATTCTAATTCAGAAGAGCTGACAGGAGACAATTTCTAATATTTTCTTGTATTTCTATGGTATGAATCAAACAGTGGATAACCAGATTGCCTTGGTCCCCCTAATCTCATAAATAGGGAGTGGGAGCATCAGCCACTGGCCAGGAATACAAGCCTGTAGCTCCAGTGGGATGGCATCATAAAAGTTCTACCTAACAATTTCTGTGGTGAGGTCTGTTGAAAGAATTTTGTGCTAGTGGGTTCTTGCTCTTTTAGGGACTAGGGTTTTAAGAGAAAATAAATTGCAAGTGTTCTTTAATTCTAGGAATTTGTTTTTAAAAGAAACCCATAAGTTATCTCTTAAAAATAATAAATATATCTATTCAAAATGTATTTCCATGTTCTGGTGAAGAGACATAAATCTCTGTGCAGAGAAGCACATGTACCTTTATACTCAACTTTGCATTTTTCTGTCATTTAGTGGCTTTGATGTGTATTCTGATGTGTGAATGTGTCACTGGCTTCCTGCAGTTCCAAAAAAGATAATTTTTCTATTTCAGCCCTTGTGCTGCTGGTCTCTCTCTGCTCTGTGAATTAACCTGGTGAATTTACACCACAGCCAATAAATAACACAGCCCCTCTCAGAAATCCATACTGCCGTCCCTGCCTCCTGTGGCAAGGCACAGAAACAAATAAAGCAAAGGTCCTGTCACTCTGTGACCTCCAAATGATGGTTAGAAATGGTTGGAAGAGCC
>JAWWLZ010000118.1:3438606-3452647 GCA_035041345.1 Poliocrania exsul | reverse complement strand
AGCCCTTGGATCCATCAGTGTGGGGCTGCAGGATCCCAGCTTAGGAGAGGCTGGCACGGGAGAAGCCCCTCCTTGCCGTGTCCCACAGAGCTCTCTGTGCTCCAGCTGTGGTGCTCCAACTGGCACCGGAGTTTGGAGTTTGTCTCCAGCATTCAGTGGTGGTGGGTGTTGTCAGGGAGCTCCTGAGCAGCAGTGCAGGGCTGGGGGTGAGGACAGGAGGGCTGCTCCCAGCTGGCATTGCCCTGCCTCAGCCTGGACACCTCTACAGAATGGCCTCCCAGCAGTGAACTTTATCACAAATGTAACTGTTTCTCCCATTTTACCCTCCACCAGCTCCTCAGCTGGTCCCTCTTCCTGAGGGAGCTGCTCAGACTGACCAGTCCCTTGGGAAGAGATACTTCACTACCAGCTTTTTTTGGTCTTTTCCTTCCTCCTGCCCCTAACAGAGGCACTGCTCTGTGATAAGCCTTGTGTTTATCTGGGGGTTTTATCACCTCACCCTTGAGTTAGGTTATATCACTTTGTGGTGATACATTTTTATCACATTTATATTTCACCATGGTCCTGTTAACCCTCCTTTCCTTTGTGGGTTAATGGTTATGGTGTGAGTTACAATTGTTTGTGATTTACCAGGAATTCGTGCCCTGTGATGCCAGTGAGAACTGGAGGTGCCTCTGCACAGGATGAAATATGAGCAACCAAAAAGATCCTTTTTATGAGAAGCTTCTAATGGGAAGAATCACTAATAGTGGCATTGTAATGTAACAGTGCTAATTAAAAATGAGAGCAGAGCATTTCATCTGTCACTCGTTGGCCTCCCAGATCTTTACAAAAGGCTTGAGAAAATCAGCTAAATAGGGGCCAGGGAGGAAAACTCCCTTTTACACGTGGGATTCAGACGAGTTCTTGGGAGCAGTTTAGTTTTGGGAGCATATTGTGGCTGGTGAAAATTTTGAAATAATAATCTGAATATAAATTCGGGCTCAGACTGCTGCCAGATGCAGTGTGTTTTCTTCTCGAGGTGAAGTGCTCCAGTCTTGTTACTCTGAGTTATTTTTGAACCCTGTGCCTGCGTGTTGAGTGTGTTTGTGGTATACATAAAACTGCCTTCATTGAAGTGGTTGTGAGTTCATTAACTCCAGTGGAGTTGGTCCTGGTTTATCTTGGCAGGACTGAGGACAGAATCAGGCCTTAACTTCTCAAATTAAAAAATTAAACTATAACATTATTGTGAGATAAAATATCACCAATATGTTCCCATTAAATACTGTTTCATGAGACTAAAATAATAGTAAAAAATTCCTGTGAGTAGAAAGGCAGAAATCAAACATCTATTAAAAAAAAAAACCAGCAAGTTTTTAGTTTACAGAGAAGAGAATTTGATTTAAATAAGCCCTGTTTTGAGTGTACACTCATAACAGTGACAAGTTATCAAGCAGAATTGTTTTATTTTTGCCTGGCTGTCGTGTTTAAAATGAAGGCAGATTGATTTCTCTCCACTGATGTTTATCAAGAATCCCTGTAATCTTCCATTGTGTGAACAGATTTATTTTTCCAAGTAAACATATCATTGAAATTTATCTATTTGGAGGGAAAATCCAATAATTCCATTGTTCATAGACAATATTAATTCATTAAAGATTAGTCAAATACTTTTTAACAAGAATGTAAATTATTTAAAAAGTTTTGGAATTCAGTTTATAGTGAGCTGATGAGGGAGCAGAGAGAAATAGGTCCAGCCAAAGAATCACCCACTGACATTTCCATGTGGTTCTGTGAAAAACATGGAAATGTCCTTATTGAGCAGCTCTGGTGGTGTCCTGGGACATCAAGGGATCTGGGAGTTTCTGCCTCTGTAAAACATCCCCCCCTATTTCCAGGGAGGTTTGCTTTAGCTCCACGTACCTTTTCATCCTGTGGCTTTGGCAGGTGTGATCTAAGGCTCCTCCCAGTTCCTGCTGTGGGAGGGCTTTTCCTGGGGCTGGTCAGGAAGAGCTGCAGGTGAGGAGAAGGTTGTTCGTCGTGGCCAAACTGTTCACTGTGAAATCAGCTTTAGTCTCTGGGTCTGTTTGGTGAGAAAATGAGTTATTTTGGGTTACCTTCTGAAATCTGACTGGCTTGGGGTTATTTAGAGATGCAGAGCAATTAATGCCCCTGTGGAAAAAAAGCCATGTGCTGTAATCCTCACAATTTCCCTCCAAAGGCCACTTTCTGCAGCCCCTCTTACCCCGACAGGTGCCAGAAAAGCCTTGTGTGAAAATCAGGGGCTCTGCAGTCAAAAATGCTGGCTTAGATGGGTATAACCTGGAATTGCCATAATGGAAAAAGGAGCTGTGAACACATGTGTATGAATGGAATTGTTCCCCAGTTACTGGAGATTTATGGCTGGAGAAACCACCGCAGAGCAGCGAGTGCTGCTGGAGCCTGTTTGTGTTTCACTGTGGGAGCCAAGTCTGTCCCGAGGGCGGTGCTGAGCCCAGGGCAGGAAGCAAAGGGTGCCCGAGGGGCAGGGAGGGCTCTGCGGGCTCCAGAACCTTCCTGGGAGCAGCTGAGATGGGCAGTGGGCACCAGCCAATCCTGTGCTCCTGCAGGAACGGGAGGGCATAACAAGGAGCAGGTAGGACGTGTTGGCACCACAGCTTTAAGCAGAGGGCTCTTAAACACAGAGATAAGTTTGCTGAGTGACTTTCTGGAATTTATTTCATGAAGGCCCATAAAATATGATATCTGTTTACAGCTGGATTAGCAGCACAGTGCTCAGCTACTGGGATTTACGCTGCATAGCAAGCACCAAACAAGTCTGAGCTCTTCCTTCCTTCCTGGAAAGCACAGGGTCGTTTTGGAAAAGCATGAACTGAACTTCTGTGTGTGTCTGTCTTTAATCACACCAACAGTTTCTGGCTTTGACGTGCAAACTGAGCAGAGAAATCCTGCACTGATCCTGCATGTTTGGTTTGGTCACATTTGCTTTCCTCCAAGTTGCAGCAATGCAACAGTAATTCTATTGGGCTTGCACTGTTTCCACCCCTTTCTCTTGGACAAGTCAATCTATAGATTAACCTCAGTTAGGAGTTTTTCTGTGTGGGTGGTGTTGGGGTTAATTTTGGTTGGGTTTTATCTCCCGTGTGTGTGTGCTGCTGGGGGTGTGCAGAGTGGGAGCGGGTTGTTCCTGGAATAACTTCCTTCTGGCAGCAGCGGTGGGCAGTGCCCGCAGCGCCGAGCTGAGCAGTCGGTGTTTTGGGTGTGCTCCCAGGCAGCCGCCCCGCCGGTGCCGGAGCAGCGAGCTCGGCCAGCCAGTGCTCACTAGATGGCACTTTTGTCCCAGCATCCGAGTTCAAACGGCTCCGCGGGAGAACAGGAAAGGCCATCAGTGTTTAGTCTGCTCTCACGGAGTCCCTGCATGACCAATGTGGACCCCATGGACTTCCTGGAACATGTGTTAGCAATTTAGCAGCAGACATTTATTTCTTTGTTTTACTGCTTGGCTCTTTTGAGAAAGTGTTGGTACTCGGTTATGGGCTGTCTGGATCATGTCAGAGGCCATGGGGATCAAGTCCCTGTGACAGGCCAGACGGAGGAAGGATGGAGCTGGAGGAGGTGAGGCAGCTGACCCTCCCTGCAGCAGCACAGAGTCCCTGCCTGTCTGTGGCCTGTGGCCAAGAGCTGGGGCGCTTTGGGTCTCCTACAGCTGAATAAACACAACACTTTGCCCAGTTGGCTCTTTCATATTTCATCAGCACCAGCTCAATCAAAGTCTTTTCTATTTCCTAAGAAGAGGTTCTTATTCTTAATTGTATTTTTTTTTTCTCTTCCCTCCCTCCTTTCCCACATTTTAGCCCCATCCAGACGAGGTGACCTTGAAATCCTTGGCTACTGCATGCTGCAATGGCTCTGTGGGAAGCTGCCCTGGGAGCAGAACCTGAAGGACCCTGTGGTCGTCCAGACTGCGAAAACCAAGTAAAACCAACCCCCCAGCATGTACCACACCCCACCCTGTGACCCTGCAGCATCCCCAGCACCTCACAGGTCTGGAAAAGACAGCTCTCCAGGCTGGAGAGCACCTTAGGAAAAAGCTGAAACCATTTTCCTTAGTTCAGAGAGATGTTGGAAGCAGTTAAATTGTGAACCTTACGTGCATGTCTTCCCTCCTTTGCATGTTTATGTCTGTAGTGCTGCAGAGAGAGGATGGATTTCAGTGCACACACAGTACACAGGCATTTAGTCTGCTGTGTATTTTTCCAATACTCTTTTTTTTTCTCCCCCCCAAAGAAAACATTTGTAAATTAGCACAGGGCTTGGTGCACATACAGAAGGTTGTTGTGTGTTGCCATTAAGCTTCACGGGTGCTTTGTAGATTTGTAGCACAAATATCTCTTGGAGGTTTTTCCACATGTGCATTCAATTTGTTTAACTTTCTCTATGAGACTATTTTTCAGATGTTTTTCTGTAGGTTTTTAATGTTCTATAAGCCTACTACCATTACAAACTATTAAATACCAAAACACTGAGGAACCTGATGCAAATCTTTCCTTCTTTCCCCAGCATGACTGACTCAGAGCTCACCAAGGCAGCAAAGTGTGCTGGTGTTTCCTCTCTCTGCTTTCACTTGGGCCTTAGGAGAGTTCATTGCACAGGGCAGAAAGAACCTGATGCTCCATGACCAGAAGGCAGAACAGAACTGCTGCCTAAATTCCAAAATACAGACAGGAATCATCAGTCCGAAATGGGAACAAGCCAATTTGGCTTCTCTGTTTCCTTCTAGAAACCTTAAAACATCTGCAAAGAAAGCCTTCAAGTGCAGTTTAAGGTGTCAGCCTGGAATTAGGTAACTTGGTGAAATCAGCAGTGCCAGGAGGTGAAACAGCCAGTGAGGGCAGGTCTGGGTTCCAAAGCAGGGCTATCCTGGAGATTCACTCCCTTTGGAATTGAGATTTGTGGTCTTCCTAAATCCCAAATGAAGAATCACCTGCTCCAAACCCACATTAAATCGTTGCCCTGTGGTGTTGTTTCAGGCTCATGGATGAGCTCCCAGGCTCGGTGATGAAGTGGGATTCCTCTGGAAGCAGCTGCAGTAAGTGCACTCACCCGTGGCCCCATGTGCTCCTCAGCCTGGTACTGAACACACTTAAATGTCTCACTCTGGGGGGAATAACATAAATTTTAAGAAATCTTCAAAAATAAATGATCTTGCTCAGTGATATCCCATGGAATGACATAGGGATCTTGGCCATCTGCAGTCCAAGGTGTTGGGAAGCAGTGACTATCCTGGAAACAGGAGTAGCTGTTAGTATGGAAACAGTAAGGAACTGCCCACCAAAGGTTTGTTGCTCAGTGTTCAGTTTGAAAAAGCAAATGAATGGATAATTTGTGTCTTCTTGTTTATTCCTTCACTGAAGTCTGAAAGTAATGTGGGGAAAACAAAGGTCAGTATTTATTTCTGATTCACTCCACTATTTTCATAGCACTTTTGTATTGGAATTATTGCAATGTGTTGTGTATCAAATATATTGATGGTGTGTATACACACATAATAATTCTTTCCTGCTGGGATTTGACCAGATCTAATCTCTGGTGTGGCACTCCATTTTGGGATACACTGAAAGGAAAGTTTGATCCCCCCATGTGTTTCTCCTGCTGCCCAGCCAGTGGTTTCCCTGTGTTTTGAAGCACTTGATGGTCCAGGATTGCTGCTGGTGGTGGTTTAGGATGCTGTCACAAAAACAACTGTTAAAAGATAGTTGCATTTTTCCAAAGCATTCCCAGTATAATATCTGAGCAGATTAAAACAATATTGTTGAGAGTAATTAATATTTAAAGGAGTATCAGGATCTATCAAATGCAAAAGACTTCTCTCTTACACAGAACTGTCAATATTTTAATTTTTATTTTAATTTTTATCCTTGGATAGCTTTCGGTGCTGTAGGAGTTAGAGATGGAGAACTTCAGGGCTGGCTGGTTTATCCAAGTCTGTCTTTTCTTTTGCTCATCTCAGAAAGATAAGACACTGTCAGTTCTGTGTTGGGAATGTGTCTTCATCATGAATTGTGTTGCCTTGTTTGGCACTGCAGGATTGGCATCTGTGTTGGAATTAAGCCCTTGGAAGTTCTAGGTGGAACTTACAGTCCAATCCTCTCTACAGGTGAAATAGCCAAGTTTTTGGCCTGTGTTTCTGGCTTGGCTTACGATGAGAAGCCCAGGTACCAGGAGCTGAAGAGAATCCTGCTGGATGGGCTGAAGGGCAGAGGGATGAGGTACGACGGCCCTCTGGAATTCTCCGCGGCCGCGTGCACAGGGAATCACTGCTCTGCCAAAGGAGCCCAAGTAAGTGAGACAGCCCTGGGATTATCTCTGACATCTCCTGCTCGCTGCCTTTCCTCTTGCAGAGGAGGAAATAGGTTAAGATCCCCAAATGAGACTGACACAGCAGTTCTTTTGCCTTAAATACACCGTGTTTGTTAATTCCTGTTTCCCCTGGCTTTGCTAAAAAGTGGAATGTCAACCCTCAAGGAGGAAGAACTGCCGTGAGTCCTTTTGACCCACGGGCTCTCACTTCAAAGCAGGAGCTCTGTGCAGAATGATTTACTTTCAGGATAATGGGGAAGTCAAGGACTTTGTTCACTAACATCTTGAGGACAAGCCTGAATGCCAGGTTTTCCCTTCGCCCCAGATGAAAAGCAAAGTTACCTTTATTAGTGAAAGCATTTAATTCATTTTCTCACTTTCAAGCTGTTCTTTGCCATTTGCCTCTATTCCTGCAGCCCCAGCGTGGCCAGGAATTGCTGTGGGACACAAGTGGTACTGCTGTGTGGGGCCAAGGGATGCAGTGCCACAGGATTTCAGAAGTGGCAGCTGCCCTGTGCTCTCTCCCTTGGCACTGTGAAGGCTGAGCTGTAAGTTAAGTCAATAAAGCCCAGCCTCACTCAGAGGGAGGGGGAGGCAATCAGACAGTCGTGCCGGGCAGTGTCGGTGCTGGGCAGTGTCGGTGCCGTCGTTCCTGCGCCGTGGAATCCCCGGATGCAGCGGCCCCGTGGGGGCTCCCTGTGTGCAGCAAGGCAGGGGCAGGGTACCATCCACGTTTAATATTCCTGGTGAACTCTGGACCACCACAAGTGCACATGAGCCAAGAATGCAGGATGCAAACTAATGTGACTGATAGGCTGCGAGATGAATGGTGAGTCAAGTATCAGTGCACAGATGGTTCTGATTTGCTGAGTTTTGTAGCTGCTGCAACTGAAGACATAAAATATCCTTCTAGTCATAAATTAGCTCTTTGGAAGCAAAACCTTGGCACCAGAGCTTTACAACCTTCAATTAGTAGGGAAAGAAGTATTTGAATGACTGTGGTATTGACATCTGTAGGCCTGCATAGTAATCATTCCTAATAGAAGAGAATATCTGTTTGAGGGGGTTTTGCATGGCTAATTAACCACCAGTGAGAATATGTAATTTTTTCATGATCTCCTGATTGTCACCTTTCTCTCATGACACAATTACATTTTATTGTAGCAAGTGCCTCACAAACCAATTGTCAGCACTATTTACGTATTGTGGAAGGCAGAACAAAAGTTCATGTTTAATGAAAAGGCACTGGGTTTTGATCTTGGTAATTACAGATACTTATTTTAGTGATTTTATTGACTTTTCTGGGTTTATCACTTTTTCTTTTTTATTTTAACAAAGCCAAAAGGGTATTTTGGTGGCAGGACCTCTCTGGCTATGATGGGGTGACCACTTTGTCCTCTCTCACTTAAGCTTTTTTAGTTTTCTGAACTGAACCGAAGCATCAGGTAGCTGTCAACTGATCTCCAGCTGATCCTGTTGGATCTCTGTTTCACAGGAGTCTTTGATTCCTTAGTCAGATCCTGAACAGTAAATCTTATTTCCTTCCTCTTGCCTGGCCTAAGAGTCACAGTCTGCAGGATGATGAAGGACGAGCCTGACCCTCCAGGCTGGAGGAGCTGCTGCAGTTTGCCATTTGCTCCCTGCGTGAGGAGTGTCACTTATCACCTCTCCCGTGCCACGGGACCAGGTGGAATTGGTTCTGAGGGCCAGGAGCAAGAGCAGAGAGAATGTCTGTGTTGGTACCTGTCACCCCTTTTCCAGAGAAATGTGTAATGCTGTGTCTCACTCCTTGGAAAGCAGCAATGCCAGGATCACTGTGTTTTGCTGGAGTGTGTTCCTGCAGCCAGTTCTGCTGCTGACTCGAGCGAGTTCCTCTAACAGAACAGCTACACAAAAGCAATTTTAGGGTTGTTCAAAGACTTAAGGAGTACTTAAATACCACTGGAGAGGGCAGAAAACTGAACTCTTTCCAAATGTATTGCTGTTTTCAGAAAATGTGGCACTTAAGGGGCCTGGTGCAGTTGGTGCTGCAGCCCTGGGAGGTGCTGGGTGACAGGCAGGCTGTTCCCCTGCATCTCCTCCTGGCAGTGTCTGTAGCCATCCCAGGTCTGGCTCTTCAGATCAGCATTCCCTTTGCACCTCTCCTGTTCACCAAACACTTCTGCCATTGAAGAGGCCACTACAAAGAAGCCACTGTGGCCTCCCTTGTTGCTTTGTGAGCAGGATCTGCCTCCAGCTGACCTGTGATTGCACCTGTACCAGTCTGGTACAGGAAACAAGGTGATAGGGGGCTAATTCCCTTCTGAAGACCGTCAATACCTGTAAGTACCAGTCAGGGGCTCCTGCAGCACCAGCTCCTCGAAGAGGATTGTCCCAGAGTGTGGATTTTAGGCTACAGCTCCCTGTACAGCAGGGGCTACATCCTGGTTCTTTATGCTGATTGCACACCAAACACAGGTGAAAAAATATTAATTGCATTAGTTCTCCAACTTGTTTACCACAGCTTCTGGCTCTGGATAAATATTTTCAGCTTTTCCCCTGTTATGAAAGTGCTGGTGTTGTGACCAAAGGAATTGGGGCGAGACCAGCTCCCTGCTTGCTTGAGCTTGTTAAAAAACAATGGCATCAATGCCAATCTGTAATTCCATTAGTGTGAAATATGATCATTTTTAGGTGTATTTTCACTTTTAGTCCTGTTGGAACTGTGATGGAAAACTTCAAGTTTCACTTTAAGTCCTGTGTGGAAAGTGATGCAGTCATTTAAGGTGTGTGTATGTGGTGAGATGATTGTAAGTTTGGAAATGTTTACCTGAAGTTTATTTTCTAGCACCATTCCCAAGTACAGCACAGCTCTAACTTGGTACTGTTTGAAGAAGACATTTCTTGATGTTTAAAATGCTGGAAAATACTCTTCTGAGAAGGATAAAAGCTCAGTCTCATTCAGTGTTCTTCTCATACTGGACACAGAACACTGTGGTGTGAAAAACAGGCTTTTGTCTCGGTACCAAATGCTCACTGTGCATCCCAGGTCCGCCCACCAAAGCCTCCACCAAAACCAGCTCAGCACAAGGGAAAGAAGGTGGAAGGTGGAGAAAACACCTGTCAGAACAAAGCCTGTGCTGGAGCAGCAGGGGTACAACTCCCAGAAGAAAAGCCAAGCAAATTGAACAGGAGGCCTCAGCAGGTGAGGATGTGGGCACAGGGCTCTCACGGTTAGGTCCGGGTCCAGCTTTTGGGGTGGGAAGGAGGAAAAGGGCTTGAAAAAGGCCAAGTGCTCTGTCACAAACCCCAGGAGTTGGCAGATCCTTTCTGGCTTCCAGGATTCCAAACATGAGCCTCAGCCTGTGGTAGCCCAGGGGAGAAGTGGGGCAGCACCTCCCCTGCCCCACACCTGCTGGGACAGGACTGGGATAACTCTGAATTCCTTTGGGCTCACAGCATCTCTGTCTGTCCCCAGCAGGCTCCCTCAGCCAGGCCTGCCCCCAAAGCAGTGGAGCCGAGGGACAGCAGGGGACAGGAGGACAGCCCCGGGTGGCAGGGCAGGCCCCACGCCCGGGCCACGCGACGGCACTGCCAAGGGGAGGAGAGGACACTGAGGTTCTGCACGGCAGCTCAGGAGCCTGAGCACCCACCAAAGGTGAGAGAGGGGTTTGCTGTCTGTCACCTGAGAACAGCCACAGGGGCCTGAGAAGGAAAGATCAGCTCTTCTAAAAATAAGGGGTTCAAAAGAACTAAAAGCCTAAACTATGTGTGTGCAAACTCAGTGTTTGCCACAAACACCAAAGGTCATAGCACTCAATTAATTTAAGTTCTTAAATCTGAGGATTTTAGCACTTAACTAACTCACCTTAAATAATATTGGTAATTTAGTGCATAAAAGGCTGAATGAATGTTTTCAGTCTTACTCTTCAGCTCTACAGGAAAAAAAAAAAAAAAAGATGAAAAAATTAATCAACGTTTTAGTACAAATAATGCAAAATAAAGTGTATCTCAGTGAACACACTGTGCTCCTTTTCTGTGGAGCTTCAGTGAGTTTTAGGGAAGGGATTCCACCCTGTTTTACTTCCATATAAAAAACCAGCTTGGTAAATGAGGACAGTTTCTAACAGATATAAAAAAGGAAACTTGAAAGGTAGCTGTTATTAATCCCCAATTCTTTGCTTCAAGCAGTCTGACCATCGCTGCCTGGAGACTCCGGTACAAGCTGGGAGAGGGAAGCAGAAAAAGCACAGCTGTACCTGAGAGCACCAGGCAGCACAGTGGTGAGCAGAACCATTTCTGGAGACTTTCTGGCTGCCAGCAGGGGAGACAGAGTCTGAAAAGTCAGATTCAAATGAGAAGCTGGAGAAATAAAAAAAAAAAAACTAAAGGCAGGATTCTATTAGTTTCCTTTTGCAGAATTCCTCTCACATAAATTCAGGAGCTTGGTAAAGGAAAGCTGCCCAGGAAACCAAAGCTGAAGGTTGTCCCTTGTTGCAAGGGACAGTGGAATAGACAGTCAGGTCTTGGTAAGTGAGAAACGGAAGGGTGGAGAGTGCCCAAGGATGGCATTGCTGCTGGAGACCTGAAACCCAACAGCCACCACCCTGTGCAGGGGGAACAAGCCCTGCTGGCACGTTGGTGCTGGCTGGGGTAGGGCAGGAGTTCTGCTTCACTGTGAAATGCAAAACTTACACAAACCCAAGCAGCAAATCCAACTCCAGAGTCGTGTCTTGGGTAAACCTTTATTAGCCACAACACTGGACTGACTGAATATATTAAAGCTTTTTGGAAACAAAGATAGAGGGAAGTTTCAGCTGTGGACTTCAATGGTAAATACAGACTGTGTATCTTAACCATATATTACACACTTACTGTACAACATCCATACACCACCAGTGCCAGAGGTAAGACTCTGTAAGAATTGTATTGCTTTCTCCAGGAAAACTTAAATATCTTGAAGTTTTTACTGAATCACATCTCACTTTAATATTAAACTTTATTACTACTACCTTTTTCCCTCTGCAGAAAGACACTGCAAGAGATGTGCCACCATTTGACCCCTACAGGATATTCTCAGCACCCAGAATGAAACACGATCACCTCCTCACTGCAGTTCATCCAGTGCCACCCCAGGCTGGTCCTGACACCACTCGTGCTTCCATGGCTGTGGTTTTTAGGTTGGCATTTACTGACCAAACATACCCCTACACTGCAGCTGTCCTGGTGCTCCTGCTGCTGATTGTGCTGTCCTTGTACCTCCTGTGATGGTGTTCTGGTGTCTTCAGTGTAGGTGCACCACACAGCTTTTCCTCAGAGTTTCTTCGTTGAATATTTCAGTGTCAGGGGCTTGAAAAAGAAGTTTTTAAATAATCCTGTCAGTACACACCCTGTACAGGCACATTCTCTTAAACCTTCCAGATCTGCACTAGTAGTTATGGATGCACTGAACTATTTGTGCTGTTTTCTATTACATATATTGGGATTCTTTTGATGTGTTTTTTTTAAGCTGGACCTTTGTTCCAGCAACATTAAAAAGTATCATAAAATACAACAGAGTGTGATCTTTAGTTCCTCTGGAACTGGGGTGTTGTGACTGGTGGGGAGTGTCTTTACACTGTGTCAGAAAGCCTTCAGTTAAACACTGATGCATCAAAGATACAGAAATTTAGACTTTACTCCAGTGTGTGGAGAGAAGATAGAATTTGTGGCTGCTATTTTAAGCAAAGACTTGCCTTTTCCTGAGCCCCCCCACACACTTTAGTTCATTCCTATTCCCTGGATTTCCTTACCTTATTACAGTAGGGACATTCACCAAAGATGACATTAAAACTCTGCCTGCTGGTAGGAAGGGTTTGTAGCCACTGCAACACAAAGAAGGGGGTTAAAATGCACATCAAATTTAAGGAGCATCTTTTTATACCAGAGCTCAGTTGAGAACATCTGACACAGTGCACTGAAAGAGCGGGAAGAGCTTACGGGGCCGAGAGAAGCAGAAGCAGTGCCTGTGGCACTGTTCCCGATGGGATTGTGCTTCCTGTGGGCCTGGAGTGGGCAGTGGCTGTTTCCCAGAGCCCCAGTGCCATTACCTCCTGCAGACAGGCGCGGTGGAAGGGCTGCCCGCAGCGCGGCTCGGCGCACACCTGGTCGGGAGCGCAGCCCTCCAGGCGATAGGCATAGCAGATCCCACAGTCCTGGGCAAAGTCCTGCAACACAGCAGGCAGTAAGGACCCTGCAGGGAGCTGACAGGAAGCTGCTCTCACACCACACAGGCTCCTCTGCACTTCTGCTTAGCTGCAGTTGCTGTTCTGGCCTCTAAGATATAAACTGTGCCATAACAGCACAGGCCACATTGGTTCCCAGATGCACAAGACTTGACTGCATTATATATTTCACATCTAGCTCAACAACCATTTTCATACTTTTGGGTCCATTTTTGTTAATCAACCACGATGATTTGTCATTACATTTCACATTAGACTCAAGTCCTAATGTAGAAATTTCACAAGTGAAAGCCAAGTTCAGAATCCAGTGTCCAAGCACTGTCAAAAATTAATTCCCAGTTTGTTTGAAATGCACCAGTATTTGGATGGCCTCTTGTCCTCTCCAAGCAGCTCTACCTAATTAGAACTGAAGTCATCAACATCCATAACAGAATGCTGGGATTTTCCACATCTCATTAGCTACTCTGGAACTTCCCCTTTCCCTCCTAATAGTGGAGCCTGTTATTAATGGCCTCTGTGCTGTGGAGGCCACAGGGAAGTGTGCACCTCTAATCAAAGGTTAACAAGCTCTGCCAACTGTTGCTTCAAGTTCAGAAGTCCTTGTGACAATATATTAATCCAATTACCCCTCTTCTAAGTCCCTTATTTTCCCTGGCTGTTACAAAGTGACCATTTAAATGTTCCTTATTCAGAAATAAGGACTGATCATTAAAGAGAAGCAACTTACGCTTTTTTCCAACACGGCACGAGATGGAAAATCAATTTCTAGGACATCTTTCAAGTTTTGTAATAAACTGATTTCTGGATCCCTGTGGGAGGAGGGAGAGAAAAGTCCACATGAGGAATGGCAAATCCCAGTTCAGTTTCAAGGCTGGTTTACTGAGGGTACTCACCACAAGTGCATGTTGTTGTTGAGCTTTGTTCTCAGAGGGGCCACGGCTGCAAAGCAGGGGCAGAACAATGACATCAGCACAGGGAACATCCCAGATTTCAGGCAGGGCTTGGACTGGAGGGGAAACAAGTGGAGTTTGCTGCCTTACCATGATCTGCTCCGAGGAAATAACACTCTGGAAGCATGTTTGGATGGCGAGGATCTACCTCCACAGTCACAGAGACACTGTTCCCTGCAAGGAGAAGGCAGGTGAGGCCCCAGGGAAGCTTTGCAGTCAAGGATTTGGAAATGGAAACATTTTTAAAAGCAGTTTTAAATTGGTTAAATCAGGCTGAGTTTCATTATGATAATAATAAAAAAGTTGGGAGGTATCCAAATGAATTGTACAAAATATCAGTATATATGAAATATTTACATTTCAATGGACTGTAGTTCAAAATAGCAACTGATTAAAAAAACCTGCCAGGCTTGCATTTCCTTTAGAATAGTCCTAACACTCGGGCTTCTTTCTGAATCACTCAAGCTAGATCACAGAATCACAGAATGGATTGGGTTGGAAAAGACCTCTGAGATCATCAAGTCCAACCCTTGGTCCAACTCCAGT
>JAWWLZ010000118.1:3425715-3438024 GCA_035041345.1 Poliocrania exsul | reverse complement strand
TCTCCAACTTCAATTTCCCCTGGCAGAGCTTGAGCCCATCGTGCCCCCTTGTCCTATTGCTGAGTGCCTGGGAGATGACAAAATCCATTGGAAATGTTAGCAAAACTTTAAAGGTAGTAGAGATCTAAGTTATTAATACATCATTATCTTTTATAGTCAAAAAGAGAAGCCTAAAGGCACCATGAAGCAGTGAAGGGCAGGCCCCTGGCCAAGCCAACAACGGTGTGCTTGGAAACAGCAAAGAGATTTAACACACAAAATAAAGTTGTGTGTTTGGTTTGAAGTGCTGCCTTTGCTTGAACAAGCTCCCACCAGCAGCACTGCTGAGACAAGCCAAGCCAGCAGCACCCTGAGCTTTGCCTCCCTGCCTGTTCCCCACCTATGGCGATCCTCCGGGCCGTGGCGCTCCGGTTGGGATTCTCGGGCTCCAGCACCCACGTCTGCCCATCCAGCTCATCCAGTGCGTCCCAGAACGGCTTCAGCGACTCCAGCGCTGCCAGGAACTGGCTGTAAATGTCTGCCAGGGAGTTCTGAGGAAAGAAACCAAATTTCAGAGTTTCCACCTATGGCCAGAGGGAACATTTAAACCCAGAGTGCAGGTCACTGAAGAAGGGTTAAAATCCATGTGTGTGTCCCAGTGTATCGTGGCAGCAGAAAACATGGAACCCACAGGGTTTGTGACTGAAACAGCACCAGCAAAGCTGCACCCTGAGCACAAACAAGCACTTTACCCTGGTGGCTCAAACATGTGCATTGGTAGTGATTTATACTCCTTTTTAAAAAGCTGGGAACAGCCATTAATTTACATTGTAACTTTTAAAAAACTACTGTCAAATGAAAGTAAAATCATCATTATCCTTATTATCATCATTGTATTATTAACTGTGACATTCTGATATTTTGTCTGCTTGAGCTGAGCACCACGACAGTGTTACCCAATAAAAATACACAGCAATACCCACAGAACTAAAGGAGCTGGTTTAGTGTTCAAAGAAATATCACCTGCCATCATAATTACCCCCAAATCAAGCAGTTTAAAAACAGGTGCTTAACATCAGATTTCAAACCATGTAAATAAGGCAAGAGAAGGAAAAACCACCTGATAATCAGAGGATTACACTTGGGGGATTTCAATATTTGAGAGTGGATTACAGGGAATCAGAAAAACCTTTTGTTAGAGAGGACAATGTACGGGACAACAATGCAAAAGGAACCTTTAAATCATCCAAAAAGAAGTCACTGTTTTACAGGGAAAGGCTCCTGCCAGTGCAGAAACCCCTTGGTGGCCAAGTGAAACCCTTTGCTGGTGCCCAGAGGGACAGATTTCTGGTATCTTGGGGTCTAAAAGAAAAGGCAAATTAAATGTTCTGCTCTCAGAGAGGTATTTTTCTATAAATAAAACAAAATACAGAGAGAATGGTTTCCTTTAATCTGCAGTGATTGTGTTCTTCCTTCTCACCTGGACAAAGAGAAGCAAATTCTCTGAGTGTTCTGAGAGGAAGAAATGGGATTTTTCCCTGTAATAACTTTTCATATTTGGTGCCCAGATATTTTAGAGAGAAACAGCACAGCTTAGAAATAAAATGCTACATTTTCCCTGCTGTTATTAAATTATATTAAAGTAGGGAAGCAGCTAAGCAGAAAAGTGTGAACACTGCCAATCTCCAGTTGTAACGCTTATTATCTTTAAAAGCATTTTGTTACTTTTATAATACCTGAAGTGATATAATAGTGTCAGTCACTTAACCACATCTTAGAGTATGGTATCTTCATCTTAAGTACTATTATTTCCAGTATTTTAATAATTTTCACACAGTCCTGAAATGTGATCTTTTGTGCTCTGATGACACTTAAATTAATAGCATAATTTTCTGGTACTTGCAACAGTTGCTTTCCATTTTGATTTTTTACATTTTTCTATATCACATACAGATAAATCCTCTAATAATCATTTTTATCTTTATCTTCTGGGAATTCAAAGGGTTTCACTAGAAAAAAGAAACATCAAGGGATTATAACCCACAGATAAGTTTTAAAATCCAATTAATTTTAATACTAATTGTAATTTTTCAATGATGTTCCTTAAAAAGGTAGTTAAATCTTTTTTTTACACACTGTTCATTTGATCTTATTTGCATGCTTCATTGATGTTGCCAGCTGTCTCCTGCTATATACATAAATGCATCCCTAGCTATTTAAATACATCACCTGCTTGGCATGCAAGCCATGAAAACCCCAACATTCCTTTTTATTTGATTAACCAACTAATTTTTGGTTGTCGCCCAGCAGTGCCAGAACAGCCTCATTGTGCTTTTCTCTGGCCTAAACTACACCAAGATGTTGTTAATAATGTCAGGCAGCACAAACTCTTTGTTTCGTGGTCCCCTTTGTACAATGAGTAGGAATTTGTGTGAAATATGTCAAAATTCTTTGGAAAATAAGACACTGATCATTCAGACTATCAGCACGGCTCACCCTCACCCACCAAGCTCTTACAAAGCCAAGCTGGTTCCTCCACAAACATCAGCTTTGGTGGCTCCTCACCCAGCTGTGACCCCACAGCCACCTCTGTGTTGTCACTGGGTGTCCCTGGCCCAGTTCAGGCAGGAGGGGAAGCACTGACCTTGTCCAGGGAAAATCGGATCCTCTGGACACTCCTCCTCTCCTACCAGGAAATCTTGTGCCAATCTCTTCCTTCTTCTACCTTGTTCCTGTTCAAAGAGTTCCTCAAGTTCCCCCCTACTGCCCACACACCATTTCCCCCAGTCAAAGGAATCAGAAGGAAAGGGAAAAGGTCTGTCTACCCTTGGATTTTATTTCTAGAGCCACAGAGGGTGGGAAGAATAAAGGGAAGTCTGGAGTCTGCTCCAGCCATAAGACCCAGGCAGCCTTTCAGCAACTTTGAACAGGTGCTGTTCTCCCAAACTTGCAGTCCCTGCTCCAAATCCTGAATGAATTTAGTATAAAAATCAAACAATAGTAAAAGAACATCTAATTAAGGTAAATACAGCACGATTGATTACAATTTTTTTTAAAGATATAAACATGATCTCTAGTCTAAGATTTTTTTGGCTAAAATTGTTTTTGCTTATCCAAAACTAAAACAACTGCAAAGCCCCCTAATGGAAAAGGTGAGGTAGCCTAAACTAAGGTGCTGTCACCTGCTTGCCCTTCATGAATTCACAAATAAAATGCAGTTCAACAAAGCCAACAGTTGTTGGCTGGAAAAGGGATCGCCTGTTTCCCCTAACTAATTTCTGATTCTTTAGATCAGTTAGGAAACTGTTTCCCATGAACAGCAGTTCAATAATTTCCCCCCTCCTTAACACAAATCAAACCAATACACAACAATCTTTATAAAGTGTCTTGTCAACCACCTCCTATTTACAGCTGGTGCCTGGGAAGCTCCTCTGCCAAGAAAAAGCACAATTACGATGTGTTTTATCGTGTTTTCAGGAAAATAACCGAGGAATAATCTCATTCATCCCCCTGTACCTCGTGAACCTTGGATTGCTGTTTCCTTGCTGGCTGCTGCACGACCTCATTAGTCATTAATCCCCACTCTGCTGCCCTTCATGTAGCCAGCCAGGTGGGCAGTGGTCAGCAGAGACACATCCCTGCCGGGAGGGCAGCGGGACACGGGCCCTGAGCCTGCAGCTCGTGCTAAAACTGCAGACAGCACATTGCTGGGGCTCTTCAGAAAAGGCAGAGAACAGAAATAAGTAGATGTTCTTGCACTTGTCATTGAGAAGCACTCTGCATTTATTTGGCACTTAGAGCAGCAGCAGCAGCATTGCCCTTGGTGCTGATTTCTTACCACTCTAAAACGTCTCCTCTGAGCCAGAATGCTCTGGCTGTTGCTGCTCATGCTGTGAGACACCTGCACTGGCTACTGGGCTTGTCATGACGCACAAAACCCCACCATCTTCAGCTTGACATTGTGCAAGTTATAATTATTCATCCAAATGAATATGTCAGAGCAGCAGCAGCAGACCTCTCATCAGCGCAAAAGAAAAATACATCAAAACATTATCAACCCAGCAGGAAGACAGGGACCATAAGGAAAATTACCCAGTTTTAATATGGATGCCATAAAGCCATGTCTATTATTATAGGGAAGGGGAAAAAAAAAAAAGGAAAGAAGAAAAAAAACAACCACCCAACAACCCCTCAAGTTTGAAGTCCATGAGCCTGAAATAGGCAGCAGCACACGCAGGGGGTGGGGAGGAAAAATCAATTACCTGAAATCTATTTCTATTTTCTCTCATAGGAGTTTATATTCTAGTGGTGCAATTGTACCCTTTTAGTTAAGCCTTGTCAGTTTATACATTAAAGATGACCAGCAAATAGTAAATTTAAGACTTATGGGTATCAAAACATCATGTTACTTTATTACAGAACAGGTATAGAAAGTTCTTTTCCCCTTTTAGGAACCAAAATGTTCAGCCACTGGAGAAGCTGCTGAATTCTGCTGCCAGGGGAGTTTCACCAGTGCTGTGTCAGGTGTGAGGGCTGCTCACTGCAAGGACTGCTCACATTTGGAAAAGAAACACCATTGACACAATTAGCAGAGCCATTTGTTGGGTTCATGTCACCCACACACACACAAGGTCAGTTTTCCCAACGTGCTGTACAGCCCCAGCCCTTCTGCCAGCACAGGATTTGATGCAGGAGCAGAGCAGGCTCTGCAGCTGCAATTGGTATGTCAGGATTTCAAAACATCAGTTACACACAAACATCTACTGTTGGTGTTTTCAAACAGCCCCCAGGTAATTCTAACCATGGAAAGATTTTAAGCAGAGGAATGTCGTGTTCCTATCGTGGGATATTCCTTGGTTGTAGTGCCAATATTAATTTATCCACCCCTGGTTTTAACTTGTCAAAGGCTGCTCCGTGGCATGTTCTTCAAGAACATCTTATTAAATTACAAGCCCTGCCAGTGGCTTTAAAATTACTCACAGTAAACAGGGAGAAGCAGTGGCTGTCAGGGATATTTGAAATGTTGTTAATTTGAGACAACATAAATTGCAAGGCTGTACAATTAATAAAAGACTGCTAAAAGTATGTATAAAGTTTGAGGTCAGACACAGCACTTGAAATCCTGGACTCCAGTATAATTTAAGGGAAAACCAATGTGTATTTAAACTGTTCCCAACCATACCAGAGAATCAAACCCTAAATTTACCTGTGACACTAAACACATCTTTAATTTGCAGTGGTTGATTGTGGCTGTTATTTGTCCAAGCTCTCAATATTAGAGGGGGACAAACAGCACCTTGAGCTTTGCAGGCAAAATTATATGCCCAGTTAAAACTCATCCTGCTGCAAGCTCCAGCCAGGAAATTTAGCACCAAAGATAAGCTCTGTTGCTGGGGAGAAATCCTTGGGAGAGTTGGAATTAGCAGATGCAATCATTTATGGAAAAGCTGTTTTCCTGAATTCAGTGAAATTAAACATCAACTATTTCCTAGAGATAATTCAAATTAACTGACACCTAAGTGGTCACATTTAAATTCATTTAATAAAGTACACATGAACTATTCAGGAAAAAAGGTACATGAAATAATGTGAGACTGAAAAAAGAGAATGGCTCATGGTTCTTTACAGTAACAGTGTCAGTTAAACCAAGAAATCAAAATTCCATTTAATACTTTCCTGTTCTGATTATAAAAGTTTTACTATGTTATGAAAACTCTCCAGGATAACCAACTGGGGGACTTTTAATGTCTGTCAACTTTAGAGGCTGCTTCTTTCCCAGCAGACAATAATTTTTCATGCATTTCATTTTCCCAATATAATTCCCAAAGAAATCTCAGCCATATGAAGAGCTAAAAAAAGCCCAGCCAGTGTGAGTGCACAGCACACAACATGCAAAGGGAAGGCAGGGAGAGAAGAGATTGAAGAGACTGCAATAAGGAGCACAGAGTTCAGTATTGTGCCATTTGCATGAGCATGTATGGAAATAAAACACACACAGGGAGAAAAGCTGGAGTTAAACCCAACCCCATGTTCTGGAAAAGGCTGCCCAGAACTGCAGGTACCTGTGGCATCCAGGAAATGGCAAACTGCACAGGGAAATCCACAAGGCAATCTGGTGGTTCGGTGGGATACTGAGGGAGGGAAAGAAAATACAGGTTTTTCTTGCCTTTTTTTTTGTCAGTGATTTAAAGTCAGACTGATCCTCAGCTGCCAAATTTGATAACAAAATACAAGCTCTTGAAGCATCTTGAGGACTTGGCTCTGAGAGGAAATAGTATGTAAAGCATTTTCAGAAATAGTTATGAATGTTAATTGCCACTTAAAGAAGGACTCTACATGTAAATGTTTTTATAGATCAGCTTTCAGTAAAGGCAGGAAACTCCCAGTTTTCTGTGCTCAGTGGTCAAAACCACATACTCAAAAACCATCAAATATTTTTTAAAAATTTGTCCTCAATTACCTGTACTGAGAGGAAAATTTTAAAAACCCAACAACCAATTTCCATTTAAACCAAACTATTTCCTCTGATGGACAACATGTTTGGGGTTTTTGATGGAAACTGGAAATAATCTAAGTACAAAACTATGTGGAAAGAGATCAGTGAACACACACAAAAAATTAAAACAATCTCTCAGTCCACATTAAATTGTATCTGAGGAAAAGAAAAAGGAAAAAGCTGTATTAAAACCCCTGAAGTTATAAAAGGTTTGATAACTCCAATCAGAGCATATCAATGACATCTCAGGTTATTAGTTACAATTAACTGTACATGTCAGAAATCACCCTATTGTTCTTTAGAACAATGTAAGCAATTATTAAACAAAATACTTATACTAGATTTTTAAGCACTCAGCTAACTTTGTCTAGAAAAGGCATTTTCAGAACCCTTGTCAAATCAGTCAGATAATTACCAAGGTGTCTTAATTACTACATGACATGCAAATCCTTGCAGTGCTCTGTTTGGATGCCTTTGGGGTCTGAAATGCTCACACACTGACCTTAATCAGAGAGAGCACTACAAAAATAACCACACTTTCCTTAAAGCAGGGGATCAAAAGAAATACCCTCCAAAATGCATTTTCCAATGTGTTAATGTGTGCATGAAGGAAAATCAAACCCCTGTGCCACCAAAACCACGTTTCACACACAGATTTCTTCTGGCAAGTTTAAATGCCAGAGGTGGTTTAAAAAGGACAAGCAATTGATTCTCCCTCGTAACAAACAGTTGAAAACAAAACAAAAATAAAACAAAAGAAAAGAGATGGATGAGTACTTGTGGAAACAGACAGGTCAGATAACCTGGCCTTTTTATTACAGATATCCTTGGTTGGTGGATGGTGCTTTCTTCTGCTCTGAGGAGAATCCAGGTATCTCATCACAATAAAGAAAACACAAGTTTTTACAAGGACAGAAAATGGGACTCTCCATTCCCCCTGAGGACAGGGACAAGGGAAGGCTGAGCAGGACCAGCACAGGTGCCACTGTTGGGCCATGGCAGCTGTGTGGTAAAAAGGAGCATTGCATGGTAGTTTTTCTGCACTTTTATACTTCCAAATTGTTAAAACACTTCACTTCTGTTGTTATAAGAGCAAGCAAACCTTGGAGGCAGCAGCAGCTGCACCTCATTCCCAGTGCCACACCAAGGGTGGGAGAGCAGCTCCCCCCCAAACAAAACAGCACAGTCTGGTTACTCTCCTTGCACATTAAACAGACCATAATTGTACTTCCTGATGATTTTCCTCCTTCAATGTATTTAATAATGGACTGACTAGCCAATTAGTTATGCATTCATTACTCTGAGCATACAGGATAATTTTGCCCTTTTTAAAAATCCACTCGAGCAACCCTGAATTCCCAAACAGCACCTTTTCCATAGGCTCCTTTTCCCCCTCTAAGGCAAAATTAGCTCACCTTATGTAAGACTAAAACCTCCTGGTATGGAAAGGCACACAGGATGCCTGGGAGAGTGAATTAATCTTACAATACTGTGCTAGTGGACACAATGCCTCCAAGGTGATGTACCAAGGATAGTCCACACAACAATGTTCAGACACTTTTGGATCCCCCTTTTCCCCTGGACTGATTTTCTGCAGACAGACAACAGCTATTGCCATGCAGTTGTCACCACACAGCCTGGAGTTTCACAGTCTCTGATGAGAGATTTATGCTGTGAAAAGAGACATTCTGTGAAGAAATGTTACCATTTGAGTGCAGTGCTAAGTACCAGGAAGAATTAAAATCTTTGTTTCTGCATGCACCATGGACTTGCTTTGCAATTGTCAAAATTAGACAATTGTTCAGACTGGAGAGAAATCATTTTCCTGACTGAATTCTGTAGTCAGTTTTTCATAAATCATTATATCTATAGCTTTAACAGCAAGACTTGTCAATAAACAACCCACCATCCTCTAATTCCTGTTCTGTGCACAGCCTCTGGATGGATGATACTGAAGGAAAGCCTCCCAGATGGCTTTGTCTGTAATCCACAAAATGATTGCAATATCAGAAAGTGTTTTCCATGAGATGCACAATTGCACCTTACAGATAACCACACTGCAATGTTAATTTTAAATACAGTTAAAGTCTGAAAACTCTACAAAAAAATTTCTCAGTCATTACCTTGCAGAATAGACAGCTTAACAAATAAACCAACTCTCCAAAATCCTTATGAATTAAGAAAATCCATTGATTTCAGGGAAGCCTGAAGGTGTTTTCTCCCACATAAATTTACCTTTGCATTGAACTTGAGAGTGATGAGATGCTGTCGCCCACAGGAGTCTTCAGCTTTTAACTTGACTGTGGTGAGCCCAGTGTCCACATAGGCAACTCTGCAAGAGAAAAGACACCTCAGGGCCCTGCAGAATGAGCAGTTTGAGGGTGTGAATGCCCTGGTGAGTCTGTCACAAATATTGCCCAGGGGAAGCCCTCCCTGCCAGCCCTAGCCAGTGGTGCTGCCCAGGTTACTGCTGGTGTTTAATGCAGTCACCCCTCTGGTCACTCACAGTGTGGGGCAGGGCTGGCACCTTTGCCACACACACTGTGCTCCTGTCAGCTCCTTAAACATCTTGGATCCATTTCTGCAGTTCCTTCTCTAGGAGACTTGGATGCTCTTGGTTTGCTTTCCTCCTCAATGGAGTTCTCCTTTATTATCAGTACTGTTATTGTGGGGAATTCAGTGGGCATTGGTTCATATTCTGAAAGGGATTTTCAGCAGGAAATGGTGCCCAAACAGGTACAAAATGAGTGATTTATGATGATTTGCCTTCATTTCATGGCAGCTTTACATTGTGTTCATGCAAGCAGCAGGCAGGTACTAAATGTAAATAATCCCTGACTCTTGGCTTAGGATGTCACTGATTGTGCTTCCCCCCCACAGTGGAGATGGACAATGTAAAATACATTGACTCCAGAAATGGCTTCTGCTGAGTAGCTCAACAACTGCCCCAAAGGTTCAGACTTCTCCATATATTTACCATTAACTGGGCACGTGGCTATTCTGGCATTTTCACTGTGTCATTCTCATGTAAAGATAAAAAGCAGCCCAAGGTAATTGCACAACTTATCACCCAGGCTGATGGAAAGGTCTGTGAGAGTTCAGAGAGAGCAGCCCTTGCTGGCCTAAGTAACAGTTATTTTTTTAAGCCATTACATATTATAAATGTCACACAATTCTCCCAAGTGAAACTGGAAAGGAGTTGTAGGAGCCTGTACAGAAAGAGCAGATGCACAGCAAAGGGTGGGCACATCCCTAGAAGGAACTGAAGAGAAAGTTATGTACAGAAATGAAACAGCCTCAAGATGAGGGAACTGAGAAATCCAGATGGAAAAAGCAATAGTGGTAATAAGAAGGGAAAGACAGAAATTATTTCATGTTTAATGCTGATTAATGCAATATTAAAGAGTCCTACAGATTTCTGTGTTTGAGTTGAAAGAAAGACAAGTCTTGACAGAAGTGTAATTCAACTGAAGTCAATTAAACTTGATGTATTTAAAAAGAATTGGATCATTGTTCCTCTAATTGGGAAAAAAAAAATCATTACTGCCACTTTGCTCCAACTTTACCTCCAAACTGAATCACAGAGATGGAGAAAGATAAGAATTCCTAACCCAGCAGAGAGGGAGGGCAGGGACACTGCAGGGGAACTCACACACAGAGCAGGGCCCAGACTGGGCCCAGCTGGTGCCTCCAGCCCTGGGGACTCCACCCCAAGGGAGAACAGGAAAATTAAGGGGATGCTCTCAAGGGGTTTGGGATCTTCAATCATCTCTCCTGACACTCATCTTGTTTGGCCCACTCTATTCTTTATTTATAGGAGAAGTATGGATTATTTTAGTTAAACATCAAACATCTTTGCAGTTCTTTACTCTGTATCAGGTGGGAGGGGGCCAGATTAAAAATGAGTTTTATTTCTTAGCTAGCAAGGGACAGACATATCCTAAAATGTGTTTCTGAAATTCTTAAGGGTTCAGTACTTTCCTAATTAGATCAGCAACCTGACAACCTCTAGAGTAAATACATCTACACCTGTGTGCACATATATAAATATATTTAAAATATATTAAAATGTAGTGACAATGTTTAATCATATTGTAAATAACCTTCAAATTCAGTTTTAGTGACAGTAGACAAACTTAAAAAAGCATTTGGGAAAGGTGCTAAGAGCAGTAGTAATGGCTGCTGATCCATTATTTATGTCCATTTTCCAATTTTTAACATATTTATAGTTTCAGAACTCCAGTCCCTCAGTACTGCAGGAAGTTGGACAATGCTGGAAGTGTCCTATAAACTCCTTCACAGGATTGTATCAACACATAAGGAGTTGTTTACACAGGTGATACTTCAGTTACACAACCTTTTATGGCTCTGTAGGTTCCATCACTTTATCCCACCCAAAAAAATTGAATGAGCATAAAAAGATGGAAAACCTGAGGAAAATCTCTGAAGTTCTGAATTTTAGCAGGACACACAAATGACTGAGAGCACATAAGCAGGCAGGATTCTCTTGGAAATAGAGAAAGAAAGAGAAGATATTTTCTATGAAAAAAAAAAGGAAAAACATGAAGCAGAAAAGTTTGAGAATTGAGAGATTGTGACCCACCCCATGGACTCAGGAGACACTGGTAACTTTTATGGATCCCCATGAGGGTTATAAGAGGAGGTTTTTTCCATTTTGGGAGAGCAAGCACGATTGAAATTTTATTTCCCATGTGTTTAAGAAACTTTAACTAATATTCTCAGACCCTGTGAAATTTGAGTAGAGTCTGGCACAACTACACACTTAACAATGGAAATCACTGAAAAACTTCAGCTGATTTAACAAGGATGTTTTAAGTCTGTAAGTGACAAAGAAAATTCCTGCTGCATGTTAATCACAGGTTAGTTATCTATAGAGAAATCAGGTGGGAGAACTCAAAACTGTTCCTACACCCAAGGCTTCTTTGCTTCATTTAGCAAAATATAGAGTTGTTAAAGTTAATTATCACACAAGACTAAGGTGAAAGCAGATTTGTCTCATGGAAAAGCAAATACAGGTTTTGTTTTAACTTTTACTGAAAAAAAAAGTGGCTTCTCATTCAGAACTCTTCAACATCTTAGAAAATCTTCCTTCTTAATCCTTGAAGGGAGGCCTTGAAGGAGATTAATTGCATATTACTAAAAGCAGCCTTCAAATACGTTTTCTTAGGTCCTCCCTACACAGAAAGAACTCCCTTCTTCAACCCCATGGAGATTCCAGGAGGACAGAGAAGAATCCATTCCAGACTCTCTGCTGGAGGAGTCAAAGACTCAGGATCAGTGGACTCGCCAGTGGTGACACAAGAAAGGCTTTAACTGCCATCACAAGTCCATAAAACAAGATTTCTTTGTAGAGTTCTGAAAAAATCTCCACAAGGACCTTGTGTACTTGATCACAACTGTGTGTTCTTCTTTCACAATTCTAGAGAAGGTCTGAGGAGAACAAAACCTTATTTACCTCTGCAGAGGGCTAAAATTATGTTTGTCCTGTGAGCTCACCTGAGAGTAAATGTTACTGTGAATATTCCTATGAAGATTTGGATTTACAACTTGCCAAGTTTTCTCCTCCACTCCTATGGGTTTTTTGGTAAATTTACCTTTCTGTGGATTAAATATGTTATTTTTTTGCCTAAGGAGATCCTTATGCTATGGAGAGCAAGATAGAACTATTTTTTAAAATTAATTATTCTAGTTTTGAAAAATGCATGAACTGTTTTTATAAAAGCATAAAGGTACACAATGATCAACCACAGCCTGTAGGAATAGCCAAAAAAAAGCTCTACAAAGCAGGAAAAAGAAGGAAGAAAAAGAACTGT
>JAWWLZ010000118.1:3374741-3410509 GCA_035041345.1 Poliocrania exsul | reverse complement strand
TTCAAACTACATGGCCTTGATGCCATTGAAAGCTTGAAAGGTTTTTCTGGTGAAACTGTGTAATGTTATAGTTATGTTGTACTACTCAGTGATCTGTGTGAGCTGCCTGCAAGGAAGGATTGTTATTAAGGAAAAGCTGTTTTCAGGCTGCCCTTGGATTCATGTTCCTCAGGCAGCTGGAGAGAAGGCAACATTCCCAGCAGTGAAGATTCTGCCAGGAGTGTAACATTCAGAGCTTGGTTAAACGTGTTTTAAAGTGGCACTGAGAGATAGAACTATCCCAATGACTCACCAGCTTCTCAAAACATAAGTGTTAATATAAAATAAGGTTTCAGCAAGGGCAGTGGGATTTATCAGAACAATCATTTGTATGGGGGATATTTTTTATTTTAAAATAATCCTGATTTCTTGGGTATTAGGCAAGAAGTTTGAGCATTCTTTTACTTAGTGTTTAGTACTTTTGTATCTGAGCAAGGGCTGGCTGTCAGTTTTGCTGTATATATTTACCACTCATATTTCACACAACTTGCAAACTATTGTATGTTGCTTTTATTTCCAATATCACAAACTATTTCTGAACTCCTTACTTATGATTAATTAGAGGTTGCAAGTATTATGCAGTCTTTCCCCATATCTCTTCATCCTCATGGGATTGTTTTTCTTCAGAATTTTTTCAGTTTTTTAGCCTAGAATTTCATATTTATTGAGAGAAATGAGTTTTTTTATTCAGATCCATTTCAGTTATTTTTTCCAGAACTTACTATTAATATTGCAGTTATTATTGTAAACATTCACTGTTTTTGTAATATCCAAATTACTTAATGCAATAATCCTGTAAAATTTATAGCCAGGAACTCACCCTCCAAACAATTACATGGAACACAAAATTTATCAGATTTTAAAAATATTTTACAAAAATATTTATTTTATACATATCTAGACTACATTTATTTTAGATGTTATTGTAATTTTTTTTCCTGGAGTCACTGTTTTTCATTAAGAGAAAAATATCAGCACTCATTCTTACAAACCTTCTCTAGATTTTTTTTATAAATGACAGTTTTATAGGAAGTAAACAAATCAGTAAAGGGTATTTTCCTCACAATACTTACAAGCTTCTCTTAAAAAACTCCTGAATGAAATTGTTTTGGTCCAGCCTTTTGAATGTTCCATGAGTAGGATATTCACATCTTAAACATTCTGCAATGCCACATGTATGTTAAGAATATAATAGTCTCTCCATGCTTCTAGTTTAAAAAGGAAATGTTTCTGTCCCAGTGAATTTTTGAGGTAGATAAACATTTATTTGACTTTTTTTTTTCCTTACTGTCCAGCAATTTCTGCTTGCAACGAAATCCGCAACAGACCTTGAAACCTCTGGGCTTCTGACTTCTTCCAGGGAAATTGGGAAGTGCCTCAACAGCTCCTGGGGTTGCCAAAGTCCTTCCAGCGTGAGGAACAGAGGTAAGTTCATTTTTGTCAAAATCCCATTTTTTTAATGACGCTTTATAATTTGATCAAGTGGTGTTTAAATTTCTCCCCAGAACTGATTTCCTGCTCCCATTCCAAAGCACAGACCAAGGTCATGACTGCCTGGGCTCCTCTCACATCCTGGCACGTTCTGACTCACAGATCCTCAACAAAATTCTGGAGCTGATACAAGTAAAGAAAATATTTCTTCCCTTTTCAAAGACAGCCCAAACCCAAAATCCCAACCATTTAAACAGAAATTTTGTGGGGAAATTAAACATGTTCAACATACATCATCCTAAAACACCTAATATTTAAATCATGGTAAACTTCAAGAACACTTTTACTCTTATTACATTACCTCACTTGGATCATTTGTCTTTCAAAGGAGTAGTAAACCTTAATTTGCTTTAGCAGCTTTGAATGGATTTTTATTGTTTCTTACCACAGCCTTTCAACTCTAGTAATTTGAAAACTAAATATGAACTGCAAAACTCAATCAATCCTGTAGTATTCTTTTAATATCAATTTTTATATAATTAGCCCCCAAACTGTGTTCAATTACTGACAATTATTCTCGTGCACTTTGAGGGACAACACTAATTTCACACTTAGCAGCATTTTAAAAGGAAGGTGATTCAAACACGGTATAAAAAAGTCCCTCTCTCAGTTCAGTCCCTCTTCTCAATACAAAAAGAGGATTCCACTGGGCTACAATACCAGAGCTCAGATTTTACAAACCCACACGTGTGTGTGTGATTCTGTCTGGCAGTAGTTGGTTTCAGTATTCTTATAATACCAACTATTCTCGTAACACCAACTATTATAAACTTGGCTGTGCTCTTTTTGAACCAACAAAATTGCAGGAAAATCTGCAGAAATTGATGCACCACAATAAGACTAATTATCAAAGTGATGTAATCAGAGTCTCTTACATCCAGATTTGTTTCTCTTAAGTTGTCCTACAGAGATTTGAACCATCCCTCTTATTACTGTTACAAGGTGCCTTCCCTCAGGTTATAAAATCCTGTTTTGTCACCCTCATCCCATTCTTTCTCCCTATTCTATAAGAATACAGGTGGAAGGGTTTGGTGATGTCATTGAGGTTCTATGGTAATGATCCACAGCTCCTGTTCCAATGGGGTCACTGGAACTATCAGTCACTTTGTAGGGACAAATTATTTTTGTTATATCCATTTTGTTATTGGACTCTCTGATGGATTTTGTGACAACTGGAAATTCTATTTATTTATGTGCATATTTAAAGGGTTGTCAGTGGAGCCCAGAGCATTGACTGGGTACTCTTATTAGAGAGTAGTAAATATCCAAATAAAGAAGTAAATCAAATGACACCTTCCTCAAATGAGAGTTACAAAATGCAGCTAACAAATATTGATAAGCAGCAGTCCTCAGAAGATCTTCTAAATTATCTAGTAAATGCTATGAAGTTTAAGCAGAGGAGACAAGGAAACAGAAGAGTTATTGTCAAAACAGCATGCAGACACTTAGCAACAAAAATAACAACCTTTAGCTGGTAAATGACAGCCAATCTAAGCTCTGGTGTATATCTCAATGATATGAAGGTAAGTTACATGGTAAATAAAATGGTTTGCACTGCAAGTCACCAGGAAAAAGGCAGAACTTTATAAAACTATAGGAGTCAACTACAGGTCATGCCAGTGACTGCTTGGGTAACATGAGAATGCAATAATAAAAGGAGCCCACAAATCATGCTCAGTCAGCAGCACTGGGAAAAAACCAAGACCAAACTTGGGGGGAAAAGGTGACCAAAATGCAATGGAGCCCTTGGAGGACAGGAGCAAATGGTGACTCCCAGGCTGAGTAGAACCTGTCTCTGGGGAAAAGGGGAGCTGTGCCTGTATCAGCCCCAGCTGGGAAAGGTGGATTAAAGTGCAGAATAATCCAAAGCCCAGTCAAGGCTATAAAATTTGTTTCTGCTGACTTGGGAGGCTTCCCATAAGGATCCCACAGGTGACAGAAGCAGCCTTGGAAGCTTTTGCAGACTAAGGAAAGGTAAGATTTCTACAGCATTCCACTGTTTGCAAAGGTACAGGATGGAAAACAAGTGGCAATGCTAAACAATCCACAACACCACACCAGTAGTTATCCTCTCTGGAGTGAATAATGTCTGTGAGAATTAGGGGCAAAAAGTATTTATAGCAAGCACTGTAATGTTTCTGACAAGAATTTTTACAATTTATCAGGTAATTTTAAAATTGTTGCTCTAATCTAACTAATTGCAGTGATTGTTAGCATTGTGGACCAAAACTGTTATGCAAATAATGCCATTTAAAACAAGTTAGCTAAATATTTTATATATTTGCACAAGGGATCACTAAGGACATTTTGTTCTGGATCACACAGCCTTGACAAACATTTTAAAGTCAAAAAAATGAAATAGCAAAAGGTAAAATTCTGGTTTCAAACATTCTGCAAAAGATAAAAGGTCTAGTTAAAACAGTCAGGCACAGAATCTCCTGGAGAAGACGGGAGTTGCATTGTGAGCTCACCTGCTTTTGTTTACCTATTGCAGTGATCCTGGGATGTACCAAACAATCTGTACAGCAATACCCAGGCACAATATAGCGAGTTAATAACGGAGCTTCAGTCTTAACTGTGAATTCCCTTGCATTAGTTGGTATATTGCTGATACAGACAGGGTTTTGTGGCTTAATACGAGACAGCACAGAGAGTGTCAGCTGGAAATCCATTTCGTAGTTGTGGAACAATATACAGAATATAATAAACCCATTCCCACCTTCCCATCCCTTTCTTGCAGTAGGAAGCCAACGTTTAGAAACCCATAGCAAACAAACACCTGCTAAGCATAAATCACGAGCAGGAGCACAGCACTGGACAAGTTCAGAGAGTAGGATGGGAGAAAAACCCATGAAAAATCTTAATAGTCATTAGGAAAATCTAACATTTATTTCACAAACTGACAGGTGGCCAGTGAATCCAGTTCAGAACAACCATAAAGAGAGAGCTGGTTATTATGCCAGTAAAACTTAAACAGCAGAGCTTTTTAATAAGCTGCACTCTGTTAGGAGTACACTGAGGGAGCCCAAGCAGGAAAAAGCAATAATCACATCTAGCAATAACAAGAGGATCAACTAATATCCATCATAATTTCTCCCTGTTTTGCTTCTCCCTATTAGTATGACATATAGTAGAAGTAGAAGCAGCCTAACAAGATACTGAGCAGAACAGGTGCAGGAACTAAAGCGTCTTCCATTTAGAGAGTCAGCATTTTTCTTTGGAAAAACCTCCCTGCACTGTGCAGGTTGGAGCCTGAGTTGCCCATTGCTTATACCCATTGTGTGATGTGTGCACTATTTTATCTCTTCCTGCAGAGTTTGGTTGTGACATACATAACACATGTGCCCATAAAGTTACCCAGAAAGGCACTGAAAAGGTTCAATATATGTCATGGCAAGCATATTTCTTTGTTAATTCCATAAAGACAGTCTGGAGAAGCCAAGTCTCCTACAATTTTTGTGTCCGCAGTGGGGAGAAACCAGCACATTGCGTGCTATCATTATCACAGAATTATGGGGTACTGTGTGATACTTTTACTCTTGCCAGAGAATGATAGTGGAGATGGCACTGCCCCATTACTAATGCTTAATGTATGACCAATCAGGAGCTGGAAATCATATGACCAGTGGCAGCTTATGCCATCCCATCAGTTCGTAAATTGGATGCAGTTTGTCAGATGGACACAATATCCCTCCACTGTAGGTGGTCTCTGTTTCATTAGGTTTCAGATTGATGGTAGTGAACAATAATCCAAAAGTGTGCAATAGGTACATCAACCTCATTTTTCATTAACAGTGCTTCCCAGACGTATTGGGAGCAGGTACAAAACATAGATTTTGTTTGGCTTACTTTGATCCATGCAGAGACTATTGAGTATCTGACTTCGCTGCTGGAGGCTTATGGTTTCGGTTAGCAGAACCTGGTACAGCAACTGGATGAGGTGTTTTTGATATAATCTATTCATTTAGGTCTGATGCAGAAATAGTGGGTGGCAAAGCTGCTAATTTTTTTTTTAATGAAGTAATGAGCAACCAACAATTTATTTACATCCAATGCACTGGAGTTACTAAAGCATCTTTCTAAATTACAGGATAGACATGAGAGTGGTAGTGATTTTTTTTCTTTATTTCCCCAGAGATTAACAGAAATGCTGGTGCATTTTTGCTGCTTCTAAAAAAAAATTAAAAGACTGGAAGTCTTTGCCAGGGTCACTGAAATGACATACAGAACAGCTACTGGTGTATCTTACACAGTTTTGACTTATGGGAATATGTTTTACTTCACAGTGAAATAAATTAAAGTAGTATTCAATGTTGCTCAAATACTGGGTAATTGAAAAGGCATTTTTAAAGCAGGGGACTTTGGATCCCTGCAAATAATATAATATTTATAGAGCTGGCAGAAAACTGATATTAGACTCTGCAGCAGATGAGTAAGAACCTCTATCATCAGGACTGATGGGGCACCACATGCTTTCAGTATCTTTGATATAGTTTTCTTTCTAATTTGTATATTAAAAAAGTCCATCCACATTATTAGCAAGCTAAACACACTTACTTTAAAAACCAAATCAAAGCTCTAAGTAAAATATTATGGAGCAAAAATCACATTTTAATGTTAAGATGAATGGATTTTATTATGTAGAGGTGCACACGCTGTTAATCATGTAACATCAAGCTATCCATGTAGTCAAGACAGGCAATATGGTTTACTCTTCGGGTGCATTTCTTATCTCAATTGTACAAGAAGTTTCCATCCACAATATTTCATTGTCTCGTTCCGAGAAATGTTCCTGCAGGTCCTGGAGATTTAAAGAGACCTCTCCACTGGCACAGCACGAGCAGGAGCAGGAGCACTGCTGTGTGGGGCTGAGGGAGGGGAGGCCTGTGTGGGCAACTCTTTGCCATGAATTCCTATGGAATACATTGAGGCAGGGTCTCACATCATGCCACTTTTCCAACAGCATCTCTTGCCATTGTTTAAGAATATCTTTTCACTTTCATGCTTTCCTGTGGTTATTTAACATAACCGGGCAACTTTTCTTCTGAAGTTCTAAAACCTGTGTCCATTGCCCTGGTTTTCCAGCCTTGAGCATGTCTCTTTAATAGATCACTTTCAAGATAATGATACATTGATATTCGGCTTTAATTAGTGTCATGAAAGAGAAAAAGCCTTTCAAATGTCAATGGCTTGCAAAAGTTGTTGGAGCATCTTCTTAAAGCAAATCTGAAGGCCTGGCCCTCACTTTTTTTCTTCCTTTCACATGATCCTATTAGAGGAGTTTTTTTGTAAACTGGTGTTATAAACGATTATTTTTAGTTAAGAGAAGCACCAGGAAAGATTAAAAAATGGATATAAAGACATTTTGGTTCTTGATCTTCTTTCTTCTCATCTCAACCTTTAGAAAGTCTTGCTGGAAGAACACAAGGAACAGCAGGAAGGTTTCTAACAGATCTTTGAGACCTCCTTGCAGTCAGATCCCAGGGGAGCTAGAACAGTATACCTCTGTGGTTCAAAAACTCTTTGGGCCAGAAAAAGGGGCCTTTATCTGCTGACATTTCAAATATATTCAATCAAATATTGATCTAGAAAATCAGCCACTTTTTGTCTAGCAAAGAAATTAAATTAGTGCTACCTACTGAAGACCTACAAATGGTTCTCCTGAAGATAATGATAATACCCTAGGCTGTTCCTGGGATCAAAAGTTTTTATGGACACCAAACTGATTTAATATTTTCTGTAATGCATGGAGAAAAAAGGGTGAAAGATCTTCTTGCCAGTAGTAATGTGCTGGAGATTCTCTCATGTGGTGAGTCCTTGCATGAAGGAGCCAGGTAGGTTTTTCAAATCCATCTCATCTTTGGAACAAAAGAAACAGAATGTAGCCCATTTCACCTTACACAAAGATTTTCATCACCAGAAATACCTGATACCTCTTACTTAAGTTGGTGCTGGTAGCACGTGCTCCTCCAACCCAAACATTTCCTGTCTGTTGTGTCCTGCCTCCACATGTCACTTATGTTGCTTTGGAAGAAGTGAGAAGTCTCTTCCTCACACTCTAAACACAAATAGTTCATAAAACTTGCCTAACATGTGACAGTGGGGGAAAGATGCCTTCAAAAATATTTCAAGTCCCATTGTTGAAACGTTTTCATCATTTATATTAGGAAAAAAGGTGGTTGTACAAAAGAGTGTGAGGGTTTAATGATTTAATTAGGACTTTATGAATTTACTGGGAAAAAGAATGAGACATTAGTTCTTATTGAAGAGTTTCTCACATTCTCACCCATAAAATCATGTCTTGGGGATTTAACTACACTGAGACAAGGAACTGAATTTTTGCTGGTTGAACCAGTAAAGAGTGGATTTATCACTTCTCACTTCTTCAGGAGACAGAAGTGTGTTGATGTGATGAGGTTTTGAAATTCTGACAGTTCATATTCCTCACTGGAGCTGTATGATTGCACTAAACCTATGCACAAAGAAGAGGCACTAGGTAGAAACTTTGTGAATGTGTAGAAGCATCTGTGAGATTTTGAAGGACTGTCTTCAAACCAAGTCAGTTAAATGGTTCGGAAATTCAGAGCTTCACCAAAGACTCACCTACTCCCATCTGGTGTTTGGCTTGGCTGGTTTGGGATTCTGTTTGACTTGTTAATTAGTTCCTGTGTTTGACTGTCTATTAGCAGTCCTAGCTAACATTAACCAATTTTCAGTAATAATAGTTAAATATTCTGCATGCATTCACACAGAACTGGTGAGGCTGGAAGGGACCTCTTGGATCATCTAGTCCAAGCCCTTGGCTCAAGCAGAGCTGGTTGACTGGGACTGTTCCCAGTCAAGTCCATCTCCACAACTGGACTCCACAGCCTCTCTGGGCAGCCTGTTCCAGGGTTTGACCATCCTCACAGGACAAAAGTTTTCTTGTGTTCAGACTGAATGTTACACTTTTTGCGCTGTCAGTGGGCACTGCTGAGAAAAGTCTGGCTCCTTATTCTTCCTTCCCTCCGATCAGAGATTCGCCCACACTGAGATTTCCCACTGGCCTTCTCTTCTCCACTCTCTCCTCATATGAACAGATGTTCTTAAGTCATCAGATCACCAAAAAAAAAAATCAATGTACCAATCTTGAAACCATTTGCATAACACAATATTCATTTCCAAGGAATTTACAACCTCCCCAAAATGGGGTGTACCACCCTTTCATGAGAATTTTTCTGTCACTGATCTTGTAAAATCCAAGAAAGAGGTAGAGAGTCCCTCTTGTGAAAGGACTCCTTTGTTAAAAAATACTTCCATTCTCCATACTGAGCTCTTGGTGTTTAAAGAGCTCTGAAAATCTGATGCATGGAAAAGGTTCTGTCAAATGGGTTACATGCAGATGTTACACAATGTGATGTCACACAACCACCAGACAGACATTAATTCTGTGTATAACACAATGAAACCCATGTTCCTGGGAAAATATCACAGTTTCCTTTTAAAGGAATTACAGAGCTTCAAGATGTGTAGTTAAATATTAATATAACTTAGAGAATGACTTTCCAATTTTAGGGAAACATCAGTGAAACTTCCTTAGCTGCACTCTACTAAATCCCTCAGTTGTTTCTTTGTTTCTGAAAACAAAACCTTGCAGGGGTAAAAGGGGCTCCAAGTGTGCTGAGTGTTTTCTCAAACAGAAATGACAAATATGTCATTAAATTAACCCATTCAGAAGAATATTCTGAATAAAGATGCATGTTGAAATGTCCAAAGGTCTCAAAACAGCACAGCCAAAATTGGGATAATAGAAGCACTACTTTTAAATGAACCTGATCTGGTAAATGAAAATGATCTTTCTGATTTTCCATATACATCAAAACATTCCCATACCAAGTTATCTACTGGAACTCACTGGATATGTCACAAAAATATGGATAAAGGTAAACTGCTTAATCATTTAAGTCTGACCATTCCAACCCTCCCAAAATCTAAAGAAATTAAGTAGTCACAAAGCTGGAGACAAAACCAGAAATTCCATGTCCAACAAACTTCCTGCAGTATCAGTCAAAATAGATTTCACTCAGTTTTTTCATGGATCAATCCAACCAGGAGCCATAAAAAGGAGGAAGGAAGGAATTCTCAGTTTCCACCACAGTAGGATTCGACATCAAGTGTGTCCTATTCTGCAGCAGGACTGGCACAGTTTAATACATTTTTTTAATGAACTGGAAAAAGGGATGAGCACTGAGGTGATAAAATTTGCAGGTGACACAAAATTATTCAGGTTAATCAAATCTGGAGAGGGCAATAAGAAACTTCAGAAGAAAATAAACAAGTTAAGTGAATGATCAGTCTGATGGCAGATTAAGTTCTGTGTTGATATACACAAATTAATGTAATTTACAAGGTTGGGGGTTTTTAGAGCTATTTTTACACCTTGGTGAGCTCTAAATTAATTGTATCAAAGGAAAGGGACCTGGAGAGCATTGCCAAGAGTGCAATAAAGTCCTCCACTTGGCATGCAGCTATAATAGAAAATTTGGGTACAGGAAGGAAGAATGATAAGAAAAACTCTTTAATGTCATGAAATCGGTTGTCCTCTGCATTTCAAACACCATGTGCCATCCTGGGCATCCACTGCAAACAGGAGGCTTGCAAAAGTAGAAGCAGCTCCATGCAAAAGAATGCCAAGGATAAGGAGAAAAGACTGGAGCAACTGGCATCACCAGCTTCACAGAGAAGCCACAGAGTAGATAGGAAACAACCCATGAAACAACACCTTGGTAAGGGTGGTTGGAATATTGTCATGTTTGCCAGGAACACCCAGGGATATTGTAAGCAGGATGCAAACTCCCCAAACACTGTGGAACTGGTTGCTGTGGGATGTTAGTTTGGCAAAAGTGACAAAAAAAGGGGATTGGGCATTTATATGGACTCAGAGGTTCTAAATTCTGCTGTCTGATTTTTCAGTCTGCTCTTTGCTTTGCTTTGCAAAGACAGTTGTGCAGGAATTGTTTCTATCTATTGCAGAGAGGCTGTTTAATCATCATGTTCCTCAAAGTGTTTCTTTGGGATAATTCCCCATTAGGAACATCTGTAGTAAAATAAAGAAGACCCAGACTGAGAGATGGAGTGATAACAGGAGCAGAACTGATAGAGAAATAGAACCCAAATGCAGGAAATGGACTTCTAGCCTGGGTCACTGTGCTGTAATTGTGAGCTGCATTTAGCTGAGTTAGTGGCCTGCAGGCAGGTGGCACAGGTGGCTAAAGAGCTGTCCTGGAGGTAATTCAGCAGCACTTTTCCTCCTGCAAAATGCTCACAGCATTTCTTTAAGCAGAGTTTCCACCAGTGTGTTTAAGGTTGATTGCTATTGAAATGGAATCCGCAGAAGCAATTAAGAGTCAGCAGTGCTGCACTGTAACCAGAGAAGAAGCCCTGCACTGCACACAGTGGCAAACAGGAGGTTTAATAAATAGGAATTCCAAGGGATTTTCACAGGTTTAGTGGAGTGGTGACATATGTTATCATCTTGCTCACCACAGCCTGGAATATGATTTTACACTGTCATGTCACATCGGCCCATGATAACCAGAAGTCATTTATTTCCTAAGAAAATAGTAACTAGATATGACAACCTGTGCTGCCTCATGGTGAGGTTATGGTAGTATTTACTGATAATGTGAAGTATAACTTGTGTCATCTATTATATTTTACAGTAGAAATTCAGAGCCTTTCTAACACAAAAAGAACAGCCCAGCTTTTTTCTGGCTTGTCTTTTGGGCTGATAATATAATAAGAACTTCTATCACTTGCATATAGATTATATTAAAAATTATACAGCTATTCTTAAATTAAGAATGAATCTATCTTCTGAGTACAATAAATAATTAGACCATTTTTTAATTATAGAAATCTTCATTATTCATTTTTTGCAGAGGTAGGGAGAGATGTATTTTTCTGTCTGTCTGTGTTTCTATCTCTCTGTTTGGGTCTCTCCTGCTATTAATTTTCTAGATAGGATATACTGGCTGTATTTTAATGCTGCAGAATCTGAAATGAGACCTCTATTGAACTAAGAATGCACAGTTACCATTCTGTTTTTATTTTCCTGAGGAAACATAAATAATTAAACTTGACTTCAAATAAAAAGATGAAGTTAGCCTTCCTACTGTACTCCAATCATTCTTCCTTTATGGTGTGTCTGGCAGGATGGTAATCCTGTGCTCCTGCTAAGATATGATGCCAGAAATTACCACCTCAGAGTTCTCTTCATTTGAGTCCTTTAGCAAGGTGGATGCAGTGGGTGTCTACAACACAATTTAAAAGGCTTTTCATCAGGCTTCATTCTTGATTTCTACTGTAAATTCCACAAGCTACAGTAGTTTAATGCAGGAGCGTAGCTGTCCATAAAAAGCTGGAGGGAATGGTGTAAGTTATAATGCTGTTATAAAACTGTCCATGATATTAACACACACTGTATATTAAATACACAAAACTGTTACAATAACTTGAAGGTTGAGACAAACTCGTGAAAACAAATAAATTCTTTAGGACAGTAGGCAAAAGGTTGTTCTTTGCAAAAAGATTTAAATACAGTTGTACAGCAGTCCAAATTAACCCCCCTCCCAAACAAAAAGCTTCCTCCCAACCAGTCATGTAGCCTGTGCACAAAAATCCATGCACAAAATAGATTTTCCAGGCAGGTCCTTCCCCTCCATATAAATTCAGGCACCTGATGCACACTGGGGGTAAGGCAATGTCCCTGTATGTGGAGAGAGTGACAGGACCCTTCCCCAGAGCAGTTCGGAGCAGAACCCTAATTCAGGTGCTCGCTCTGGAGGGGCTTTTCTTCCCACATGGATTTTACAGGAAGCTTTTGGAGATCACCCTCCCACTGGGCCAACATCCTCAGTTTACTGCCAGATATGAGGAGGATGAATATTTCCCTATCATTGGCCCTCCCAGCCTGGCAAACAATGTAAAAACCACACTGTGAAGGCTGCATATAAAAATGGAGTGAGACACAAACTCATGCTCACACTCTGCTCATAGTTACAGCATTGTAAATCTAGAATAACTCCAGTAAGACCTTATTTAGTTTGGTTTAAAAAAGAAATCTCTTCTGTGGCCATAAGTAAGAACTACTCTGAAAGGAGCAGCTCAAGACAAATGGGTGGTTATCCCATAAACCTGATGGCATTTGCAACCCTTGCAAATTTTTGGTTTATATAAGCACAAACAACCTTGTTATTGGGTCTTTGTTAGGTCCCATAAAGAACCAAGGAAGGAAGGAAACCCAGCTGGTTCACTTTGTGTTGCTTGGGGGTTTTTTTTAGTTAACTTTGATAGATGAACATTGCTTTTAGTTGTAACAATACAATCCATAGCAAATAACACCATCTGCTAAACTATATGTTTGGGATCCAGTATTGCAGGGCTTCTAGCAATTTAAGATTTTCTAGAATTTTAATATTTGTCTGAAATGTTGATCAGAAATAGTGAAAACAAGCATTGGAAATTCCTGAAACGTAATTCCTATGCAGATATTTGCATTAAACGTCTACAGTGAGATCCACACTGCACAAGAGCTCCCTTTTCAGCTTAACAGAGAAAAGCAGCCACTGAACTATTTTAGAATCCACCTGAAGGTGAAACAGTCCCTGGGCTCCTCTGAGTACCTTGAACTGACTACCCCACCCAGCCTGGGTGCTGCACCAGCTGGGGATGTTATAGCAGACACAAAAGCAGCACTAAGGGATGTCCAAACCCTCCCTGTTTTAACAGAGATTTCTCAGGCACACAGTACAGGTGTTTAATGTGCACCAGTGACACAGACATAGCTCAGCACAGGACAGAGCACTCAAATTTAATTTACTAAATTATGTATTTTCCCCCCCTCAATTTATAGCATTATCAGGTGAGTGTAAGACTATTTTACATGGCAGGGTCCCTCATTTCTGGCCTAGAATAGTGCCTGGCTTTTCAAATGCCTCCTAAACCCACTCAGCATTCATCTTTTTATGGGTTTTTTGTCTCTTGAAACATCAATAGAGGGGAAAGTACAGATGTGCTTAGGCACAATTCCATTGAATTAAAGGTGGCTGACATTTTAGGGAGTCCCAAGGACATGAATAGCAAAATATGAAAATTTCAGCTCTTTACTGTTGGTCAAAACCTTAATATGTTCCATGACCCTCCACTAGGCTCAACCTCTAAAATGAGAGAAGCTTAATAAATCTCTCTGTAATAAGTATTACACATTATGACAAGGAAAACTCAGATCAAGCTGCTCCTTTGAAGTTTTAATGGACACTGATTTGATGACAGCAACTCACCTGTGCTTGTAATAAGTTTGCAAAGCCTGGAGCAGCTCCAGTCGTCTTGTACTGCAGCTCTGGATGACAATGAGCTCAGGAACCACAAGCTTCAAAGGGCTCCTTCAAACAGGCCAGCTCTGGCCTCACCAGGCATGGCAGGCAAACTTTGAAATACTTTTCTCCCTATCAAAGAGTATTTCTAGGTTGAGCTGTTCATAGTAATTTGGTCCTGGAATAAAATTGCAAAGCCCTCCAGTCTGAAAAGGATTAATCAGATTATGCCCCTTTGCTCCACCCTTGTGCAAGCCAGAGAGGGGAAGAATAACACCCCAATAGCATTCCAAATAATGCTCAATTAAGGGAAATACATGTAAACACTCTCAAAGACTGGGTGAAATGGAGGGTTTTTCTGTGGAGAAAATTATTCTAATAAAATGAGGCAATTTTTTTTTATGTAAAGCAAAACTTACATATGAATTTGTTATTATGACCCAAATCTTGCATAGATTTATGCATAGATTGAACTTCCTGACATTGCAACTCTCTTGATTTTGGAGGAACTGCCAACCATGTGTACAGACAATAATTTGTACAAATCTGTCCGATAATGAGCATCTAAAGGCTCAGAACTGAATTTGTTCTCCCTTTGCACAGGAAGGATGAAGCCAAACTAATGCTGTTTGTCTGGCATAGCGTGTTATAACCACAGTGACATGAATGCTCAGTGATTAAAATTGCTTTAAAAGGCAGGGAAAGTCACTAAACATCTGTAAGATTAAAAGAGGAGAATCCAGCCCTGTGTATTTTCAAAAATCAATTATGTAATAAGGATGTAGTTTACCAACAGAAAACACAAGGCAATCATTTTAGCAAGGCTGTTCTTCCCATGAAAACAAGGGAATCTGCCTCTGTCCAGGCACAGATCTCCTCCTCTCATCCCATGAGTCAAGGATAACTTTGATTTCCTCAATGATCCTTCTTCCTGGGTGAATGTGGCACCACATTATCTTGGCTTATATTTTTCATTCCCAGTTTAACCGTTATAAACACCTTTCCACATCCAGTAAGAGCAGCAGGGTAATCCAGCTAAAAGGAAATTCTTCAGCCCTAACAGCGTGACTCAGATTTATACGCCCGTTTCAAATTTCTGCTCCTCATTCCAAGAGTTGCAACATTTCACAAGTACCACATAATGTGCTACTTGATTGGCCTTTCCAAGGATACAATGTGCTGCAACACATTGTTCAGGAGTTTTATAGGTGTGTATCCCCACCACTTCTGGTAGTCATTGAAAAAATACATCATGGGCTTCTCCTTCGGTGCTCTACAGTCCTGACGTTTCTTAATATAAGGTTGTCTTCCAAGATGTCAGACTGGTTTTGAATTATTTTATGGTGCTCTCAGTTAAAACACTGTCATGTAAATCAATCACACCCTCAGTTGTCTGCCAGGGAACTGCAGTTTTGTTGTACAGCCTTCAAATGGAATCAGTGCAGTTACCCCATTTCACTGTAGGACAGCAACAACCAGTCTGGCATTTACTTGTTACTGTCCCGGGTAAAACCTTTGCTGATAAATTATTGCCAGGGGTATGACCATTCCACAGGAGGCTTCACTAGTTTAACCTTGATCCAAACTTTGCCACTAATCTCTGTTAACCAAGCAAATAGCACTCCTCACTATTTTTGGCCTGGTGCAGCTTTCAAACCCCTGTGAGGCTCTGTGCAGCTTTTTCTCCCAACTGAGCTGTATTCCCAGCAGTTGCCCAGAAATCTCATTTTACACACTGGACACAGAATCCTAGAGTTGAAGGTCTGATTCAGCTTTATGCTTTCTGTAGGGTAAAGTACATGTAAATCACCATCACTGATTATTTTCTTATTGCTACAAAGTTTTCTTTAAAGATTTTGTAGAGACATTATTCCATATGTCCCAGAGCATTTATGTTTATAGCTGGTAGTTGGAACATCATTTATTAAACATCTTTTGAAACATCATCCATATGTGTTCCCACATGTTAAAGCATAACCACAATAACTTAGTTTTAAAGTAATTTCTATTAATTATGTAACATCAGTAAAATGCTTATAAATGTACCGTAAAATGTCACCACTTTATTCTTGTAAGCCAATAACTGGTGACAAATTACAGGTGAAGAATAAGGTTGCAATAGAATAATCCACAATTTTGGAGAATTCAAAGCTTCAATATGTAGTTGTTTCTCCTTCTATTGTCAATATATACAATTTTGCTACTTTTCCCCCTTTCAGATCCATAATGCATTTCCTGTTGCCTCTTTCAATGCCCTCAAATCCTGAGGGAGGCAATCTTGTAATTACACGCATTAACTCCGTGGTATTGTGGACTTGAGCGATTCTGCACCCCCAGAACGAGGAGCTGCTGTGTTCTTAAATGCCAGCTACTCTTTAACTGTAAAGGCACCTACTATTTTATTGGAACTATTCTTGCTTTATTACTGTAAACAACTTCGATCATAATGATGCCATTTGAAAGAGCTGATCAAGCTGAGAAAAATGACACCACAGTCATAAAGTCACACTAAATTTTGCTATTAACATTTTATAGTGCATATAAGGAAAGCGTTCCAAGTTGCAACTACAGACAAAAGAGAAAATTAATTTTACATAGAAATGTAGATTTAAGCATTAGCAATATACTGGTACAATCATTTGCACCATATTCTTAAGCACAACAGATGACCCTCTCTGTAGATAAGAAACCGTGCTGGTTGTCAGACCTCAGATGAATCTGTGCTTGCTCTGTGGCAAACATGAGAATACATTACCCCCCTTTATCCCTGAAACAAAGATAGAATGATTGTGTTGGGAAGAAAATACAGAAATGTTATGTAAAACAATTGGAAAAGTCATTAGAAAGAAAACTCAGCTCACAGTGGAGCTCTGGATAGAAAAGAAAGCCTTAGCTGAAGGTTGAGTCTCTTTTTCAGCAAACTGATCATCTGACCCCCAGGATAAGTTTGCTTCCTGAGATATATGCAAAGCATGGAGTTTGGAGGCAACTGCTGCAGTAATGTCCTCCTCTGGTCACCACTGAAAAATAGCAAAGACTAGTATCTGTACTGGGAAACTTTGTTAAAAGTGTTTTAGTTTGGACTACAAGATAAAGTTATTTTGGTACAGCCTGCGTTGTGTCACCACGTGACAGATCCAGGCAGTGAAGTAACTGCTACAGAGGAAACTAACAGGGTGAAAATAAGTGGCAGTTTGTAAGATATGTCCTGTTTCAATGTGAATTAATGAAGTTAGATGTGCAGGGCTAGAACCTGGCCTTCATTAGGGTAATTTTCCTTTTCTCTAATAGCACAAACATGTCCTCAAGCTGCAGTAAGTGGGAAGTCCTTGGGTGAGAGTATCTTGGTATTGCTTCAGTAGAAGAAGGGGCAGGGGAACAGCAATGTCACACTCCTAATTCTTTGTGTTTCCAGCTGCAGGAACAGCATTTATTTTTGGTTGCCCAAAGTTATGCCAGTGATTGCAGCTCTCAGATCCATGTAATGGCAGCTCTTATTGGTCCTCCTGTCTCACTGTGGCAGCTTGAATTGGAATAAGGGGGGCAAGGACTCAGGAATAGGAAAGTGAAGCAGAGGAGATCCAGTTCCAACAGCTGTTGGATCTCTATTTGAAGGGCAAAGAAGGCTGGAGAGGAAAGAGGATGAACTTCCAGAGATCAGCAGGCACTTTTGAAGGAGTTCAGATTCACAGAGCAGCTTGGAAGGACATCATGGCCCAGAGACAAAACCAGGAAGAAGTTTTGTCTAAGCTGCAACCATTTTCTGTTCCCTTCACCTGGGGAGAGTGATATTTATTATTTGTAGCAGTCAGCTTTCAAGGGAAAGGGCTACCTGTGTCTGTGTGCCTTTATAGGTGCACTGCCCTCACTTGCCCATGCCCCAGATCCAGCAGAAAGAGCATCTGACATTTAGGAATATTGGAATTCTTCCCGAAGGAAGGTTAAATTCAGGTTCTGCCCAGCACCATCCTTCTTTACAAGGCTACAGCAGAGGTGTTAGATCCTTCCTGGGAGGTGCAGCCCCGTCTGCTGCAACAGCAGGAGCTGCTTTGCCTTGAGGGGGGAATGGGGGAAGCAGGAGCCTTATAATGGAAACCACTGTGCTCACTGAGCTAATGGGAGTCACACCTTTCTAAGGAGTGCAGCAGCCCTGTCTCCAAGGCCAGGGCAGGGCTGCAGAGTCCTTGCTGGAACTATTCCCTCTCCTGCCTCCTTTAGGACACACTGCCCTGAGAGGCTATTTCAGTATCAGCCACTTCCAATTCTTTTTGCACAAGAACAGGAGCAACTTCTCTGTCTAATAAATTTTGTCTAATTTTATGGGTTTTGCCTAATAATGTGCAAAGTTCTGGAAGATCCACTGTTTTGAGAAGACATTTTTGTTTTGTTGTTAAGGACTGCTAAAGGGAAAGGTGACATTTTAAACAAGTACCTGGTAAATTAATAAGCTTCCTACATTACAAAATCTCTAAACTCCAGCTGCTGAAACACAGTAACTCTCTGACCTGAACCTATTAAGTGAATAAGTCTGCTGAACAAAGTGCACACCAGTGTTATACATTAAAATAGCTTCAGTAAAGAGAATGCAAGATGTCTTTGTTAGGAGCAGGACTTCTGCCCACTACTACTCATCCAGCAGCACCAATCCTCTGCTATTTTTGTAACTTTAAATTTTCTTACTATTTAATTTTCTAGAGTTGTGCAATTATCAGTAATTTGGTGGTTGGTTCCTCTTGGCTATGATACAGGTGAATGGCTACTCTGGGGTCTGTGGTGCTTTATCCCATGCCGTGTGCATGTAGTTTAAGGGTCTCTGTATATTCTGTTGTAGTGCCCAAAGAGTTCCATTAACTGCCTGTAAATAGCTCTGTCTGTTTACTAAATCACACATCAGCAGCTCGGGGTAGATCCCCAAATGCTTGAAATAAGCCTTTAACAATCAGAAATCCTTTTAAATAAACCTGTAAAATTGGAATGTTTTACTCATCAGGACATCCATAAACCTCTATAAGTGACATCTAGTTCTGTTATCATGAAATGGGTGTAAGTTTAAGGTTGGATACCTGTATTTTCTACTGTTAAATGCACATGTTGGTATCTGTGGCTTTAGGATCCTCCTCTCCCTGATAACATAAACTCAAACATTCAAATTTGATAAATGGCAGCTTGATTATTCCACACCCCAAATGTTCCCACTTGTTATGGAGGGGGAAGTTACACATAAGTGTGTAAGAAACACAGCTGTGTCTAAACCAAACCAAACCCAACTGAACTCCAGGCAGGTCTCTACAAAGCCATGCTAAGAAATGCACTGATGCACGTGGAGAGAGCACCTGAGTTCTTACTGACACTTTTATTTCTGTAACAGGTTTTTGTTTATTCTTCAGGGCAGAAAGGCTGCATTTTCTCTTGCCTTGAGCTAAATTCTCTAAAACTGCTAGGCAGGAAATATAATAGCCAATATCCTACTATTTCTCACTTCATTATACTAATATAGTTTCACATACAATGAGGCAGAAATAATGAAGAAAATATGCTGTAGCAATGAGTCTTTATGTGACTACTTTTTTAATAGAGTCTTGTGCAGTGCATTTAGGTCCCTTATATGTGCCTTTCTATCTATTCTAATATATTTAATTGTGTATTTTCATTTGATACAAAAGCTGTTGGGAAAGAATCTAAACCCCCCCACCAAACAATGGCCCTGATCCTCAGCTGGCACAGGAGAGCTCTCAGGGCTGCAGGATGGTGATGGAGATTCTCCAAGGAAAATCTTTGCCAATGCCAACAGAATCAGTAGCTTGGGCTGGTGCAAGTGTGCACTAAAGAAGGGCCTGGACTTCTGTGAGGCCTCATCTGAAGGATGAGGCTTTAAAAACAGTGTTCTGAAACTACACTGAAGTGACATTCACTCACCACATCCCTGCTGTAAAAGCAGTTCCAACACCAGCATCGTCTGTGCCCGTACCAGGCACAGACCTGAGACTTCCACAGCAGAAACCCCTGTGAGGATTGTATTGACTAGAACTTACTGCAACACAGACCAGTCAACTGTGTTACAAACACTTCTCCAAGGAAACATAGAAGAAATATTTTCTTATCTCCTATTGGCTGTGTAACTCTGTGCAATATTTTGCTCATATTAATACCTGAAGTCTTCCAGGTTCTTTTTCCTCAGTAGTAAATGGGAAATCCACACTGGCAAAGGTGTTGATTGGCATCCCTCTGGTCTGATGAACCCCATTCACCTGTGAGTGACAGAGCACAGGCAGCAGCTCCTTTGTTGGCTCTGCAGAGCCCCCAGCACCACCCAGAGGAGCCCACACGGGGCTGCCAGCACTTCATTCTCCATGCCCAGTCCATCCACAGCTATGGGAGACTTCCCAGCAAGGACCACTCCAAATGCTAATTCCTGCAGTGTGAACACTTTTGGGGTGACAGGAATTGGACCAAACCAGGAAAACTCACTTAATCTGGGCCACTGACAGAGTTGTTAGATAGTAACTCCTTTTGGTCACAGCTAGATGAGGCTGAATTCAACCTACAGGCTTACAAACTCTCTATATTAATCTTGTAAAGTACTTGTTAACTCAGTCCAGCAGGCCTCCCTGGATATAGTTTTCTAAAACTGTCCTTCCAACCTTGTTGTCATTATTCATGAGGCTTTCTGGAAGTGCTGATCCTTGCACTTACCCTCCTCATTCATTTTCTCCATCACACTCCATCCCAAATTGCATCTGCTACGTGTAGGTTGATAAACACTGGATATATCTCCTAAGGGCTCCTAAAGTTTCAAAGTCAAATTGGTGCTGGTATTATTTAAGGAAAATGCATCATTAAAACACACACCCAAATAGTACACACTAATAAGTTACATAAGGGAAAAGCATTTTTTTTTCTGCAGGAAAACCTTATTCCAAATTTTCAAAACTCTAAGCAAGCTTACAAAACTTGAAGACATTCTGTTGGATTTAAAACATAAAAGCTATTTCACCATTAGGAGGACTCATTGTGTCTGTTTTCTATAAACTGGATTTAAATACATTTCCATAGTTCTAGTGTGGAACACAGTGTTATAATTGTGTGGTTGAAGGATGATTTTTATGCAGCATAATGAAACAATTACATGTCTTAAAGTTGTTTTTCTGTTGAGTTTAAGAATTTACTCCCTCAAATTAATCTGCCTTGTTTTATTTTCTGCACTGTTGACTCCTTTCTCCACAAACAGTTTGTCTTTGAAGCATCTTTATGCTTTTGTTTTCAATATTGTCAGTGAGAGTACCATAGAAAACTGGCAATGAAGTTGTAGGGTTGCACTTGGTGATCATTGGACCCTACTGGATGTTATCAGCAGTTCCAGAGGTTGATTTGGGAAGTCCCAAATGCAGGAAAGGGATATTCCAGAAGGATGGTACCAGTTCTGTTTTACATACTCTTCTGGTTGGCTTAATGCAGAAATGCTATTTGCATCTGACACTCTCTTTGTTGCAGAATTTCATGTAGTAAAATGGTACTGTAAAACTTGATAGTAAATAACAGTAATAGTAAAACTATATAGTAATAGTAAAATAGTACATAGTAATAGTAGAGGGGGGAAAGTGATAGTAAAAAACTCTAGATGGTAATAGTAAAATAGTAAAATTAGATAGTAATAGTAAAACTTGATCATAAGATGCAGTGAGTGAATTAAAAACAGGGTAAATGGCAGAGAACAAACCATAAAATGAAAATAGATGCAAAAGTATCTCAATGGCATCTCATTTTTAATATATTACACAGTAGGAAAGTTTGGCAGGTTTTACTTCACATTGCTATGGGCAAAGCACCTCCAGAAAGTAACTTTGAGTATCTGACTGATTTTCTAGGACAGGTAAATGGAGGTTCTTGGATAATCTAACCTAGACCATGATAGCACTAGTACAATAGAAGACTGGAACGCTGCTGCCTTAAGACATTGTTTCAGGATGTACCTCCCACTTGTAGAGAAAGTGAAAAAAGGAGAAAAATCTGTCAAGTGAACTATCAAAAAGAACAAAATAACAAACAAAACAGAGATAATAACACTTCAGTAGAATCCTCTGCTCTTTTGCCCAGCAGGGAATCTCACAAAAGGCTTTCAGAACTTTGAAAGATAAAACACTCTCACCTGTTGGCATCAGACCCAACCAGGAGTGACGCATTTCAAACGGCAAACCCGCCCTCCCAGAGACACAGAACTGGATCCTGTCCTGGCAGATCCTACATGACCACCCAAAGGACTGCACAGGCACTGCTGGGCACCAGGGAGGGCACAGAACAGGGAGCACCGGCCCTCTTGGCACAGACGGGGCTTTCCCCGCCATGGCAATTTGGGGACTGTACCCATCAGTGCCCAATGCCCCATCCCTACAGACAGTGCCCAGGACCAGGTGCTTCAGTGGAATTTGCAAGAAAACCCATAATGGACAATTATTGAATAATTTGCTCATAGGGGAAGTTTCTTCCTAATCCCAGACAGCTAATGATTGGTTTATGCCCTGAAGCATGAGGGTTCACACATCTCCACCCCCAACCATTTTTATCCTATCTAAGGTATCCCTGGGCGCTCTCATTATCCAAATAAGTGTATAATCCTTTTTGAATCCTACTAAGCTCTTGGGCATAATGATAGCTTGTTGCAGTGAGTTCAACAGGCTAATTATGCATTGTGTAAAAAAGTATTTCTTTTTATCAGTTTTAAATTTGTTTCTTTTCAATTTAATGGATGTCACTTTGTTCTTACATTATGGGGAAGAGTAAATAGGAGCATCCAACTGACCTTCTCCATACCATTAATTATTTTATATCTCTCTATCGTGTCCCCACTTATTAATTTCCTCTTCCAACTGAACACTTCTCATCTTTGAAATCTCTCTTAATATGGAGGTTTCTCCTTGTCTCTGTTCCCTTCTGTTGCCTAACTTTGGGCTTCTTTTATTTCCACTGTGTATTTTAAGATGGCATGACCAGAAATGAATATAATATTTGGGGAGAGGGTGTCAACAATGTGTATAATTGCACAATTACAATACCATCCTTGTTTTCCATCCCATTCTTTCTACATTCTCACATTTTGTTTGCTTTTTTAACCTCCACTGCTCATTGATCAGATGTTTAATTGAGCTGCCCGCAGTGACCCTCAGGTCCTTTTCCCAAGTTGTTACAGTTAATTTAGAACCCAGCAATGTGCATGAGCAATTCAATCTGTTCCCTCCAATATGTATTTTCATATTTGTCAATGCTGAATTTGGCTGCCATTGTGCAGGCTTATTAGGTCTCATTGAACATCTCTGCTGTTCTGTAGTGCTGACTAACTGAAATTATTCTCTGCTATCTGCAAAGTTTACCACCCTCCCAAATGCTCTTTTCCAAATGACTGAATTTATTTGACAGCACCAACCACAGGACAGTGTTGCTGGTGTGCTCTGTGCAGTCTGTGGCTGATACAAAACTACTTTTGATTAATTATCTGACTATAACATACAGGTTAGAGCAACTAGGACTTCCAAACAGAAAAACTAAACCCTCCCTGAAGTTGTACATTAAATTAACTCTGCCTGATGAGTCCCCACTCAGACACACATCACAACCACAGTGAATTTCCATGGGATGTGCAATGTTTTGTGCAGGGATAACCATGTCATGGGATCTTCTGAGCACTGCAAAGGGGTGAAGTTTGCTGAGAGCTGTGTGTGGGACTCTAAATAACAACCTGCATTTCAGGCTGCAAAAGCCAAGGTTACAGTCTATCCATTGCCAGTGTGTATTTAATACAAACTGGTCATATGTGCCCCTCTCTGGTCAGGGAAGTCACAGCCTGCAGGAGATTCTGGGCCCTGAGATCTTGTGCAATAGAGATTCAAAAAATTGCCTTTATATGCACATTATTTTCAGTATTAATTAATCTTCATGAATAAGATCACATTTGAGTTTTGAGAGTGACCTGAACTTTAATTGAGCACTGGACAAATTTAAAACAAAAAAAGTTTATGCAACTAAACCACAGACTTAAGTTCTCAATTCCAAACTTACAGTGACAATTCAAGTAAAGTCCCTAAAATATTAACCAGAAGCCAGTTTTTGTTGACCAGCTTAGGAAGAACTGAGTTTTTGGGCATGTTTTCCAAAAGACATCAAAAGCTTCTTGATAAATAATATTATTGTAGGCACAATTTAAAAAAAATACACAGCAAGCTATAAAAACACCCACGTGGAATAAGATGTGTAAACTGCACTCCCCACTGTTTCATTTAACAGGCCTGCAAGGAAATGCATTTACTCACCAAAACAACATAACTTCTGTTCTAACTTGCAATTCTCACAAGCACTAAAATTTAGTTGCTCTGCTTGTCCAGAGTAAGTGATACAGATCATTGCTGATGATTATCAACAAAGCAGTATAATTAAAAAATACCAGTTACTAATTACTTCCAAATATTTTATTAAATGCATTATGAAAACTGAACATTGGGCATTTTTAGTAATTGCAATACACCTGTTACTTTGCAATGAATTCTGAAAATTGAAAACTTACCAAATTCCCTCAGCTGATAAGAGATCTTTGACATCTGTATCTGCAGAAGTTTTTCATGGGTAAATATGCAGAATAAACAGAAAGTATTTCCCAGTCACAGATAACTGGCCTGTGACAACAGCTCCATGAATGGCACTGAGGAGGTAAATTCTACAATAAAATTTCCTCCCAGGTTTTTACTTTAAGTGCAATCTCAAATCAGTGTTAGGAATCTTCCAGTAAGTCAGTTGTTCCTAGAAGGTAATGAACAACACAGAAAATAAATCAGTCCTCACAGGGCTGAATCCTGAAACAGCTGAACAGCAGCACCAAGCAAAGAAATTACTTTGCTTCTGTAGTTTAAAAGTTCAAAAAATATTTAGTCTTCTGAATGATCCACTTTAAACTTTTATGTCCAGAAATATTGAAAAATATCTTAACTGACTTCAGTGGAACAGAATAAGTGCTCAAAAACACATCCAGAATGATGCTCCTAATGTGGATTATTTATTCTTTACAGCAAAGTTGCCTTGGGAACACTATAAAATTAAACTAAAATTGATTAGTCTGTAACCCTTTTGAATACATTAGATTTTCTTGGCCAAGAAATCAGCAGGCTGCTGTGAGGATGAACTGAAATCTTATCATAAAAATGTATTTCCTGTCCTTTTACCTTCAGCTAAAGCTTCTCCTCTCAAAAATATTTACTGAAGTCATTTTGCCTCTCTCTGCAGAAATTCAGGTCATCTTTCCAGGTGGATTTTTTTGCCCCAAATTATTGTTTGCTTGCTCACCTCTTCTGTGACAGGGACAGAGTTCAATTTACCATGTGCAAAAAATTGTTAAGTTATGGTGTAGTTTTCTGTCCCTTTCCACTTCTAGTAATGAATATCCTGAAAGTGACCTAATAGTAGTGATAACCCTTGGAAAGTCATGCATTCCAGCTTGGAATGTAATATTGTCCTGCTCAAAGCATGATGCTCCACTCCAAAATCCTTAACTCTTCCTGTTAATGGTAGTGCAAATAAGACTCTAAAAACCCCAACAGCCTCATAAACTTCAGATGTGACGTAAATAATCATAATATGCAATGAATTCTCCATTCAGAGAACATGTCTGTACAACCTAAGAGTGCCCAGGTGCTTTATTGCAAAGATAGTTTAGGAGATCACAAATACAGAGGGTTGATGTAACTAAAATTAGTAATACAACTTACTTATATGTCCCTCAGCCAGCCTTTCCTCTCTTTTTCCATGGACCAACACCTACCTGGGCAATGAAAACTTCTCAGGACCTGCTTTTACCATTCAACAGCCAATCTCTTAACTGGGGAAGGAAGGGGGACAATGAGTTTTAAAGAAACAATTCTTACTTTCTTCAGGAAAGGTCCTTTACATTGTCAGCTCCTAAGTCTCCTTTCCATCTCTATTTTTACATGCCTAAGATGTATAATCTCATTGGGGAAATCATTTAAAATTTATAACTAAGGCAGATATTGCTGGAAATTAATTAAAAACAAAAAAGACAGTAAAGAACAGGTCTTCATTTTCTGTATTATGGCCCAATTCTGAGAGCAAACAGAAATGCTGTTTAAATAAAAGAGCTCTGGCCTGCACTGGGTGTGTGTAGAGGCTGGGACAGCTGTGCTGATGTGACATAGAATAAGATCCTGTTATTTATTCAGTTTTTACTTCTTGAATAAGTGTGTTTCATAATTTGGTGAGCTACAAAATATTAGAGTGTCTGTAAACTTACAAAAACTCAGTAATATATGGTCCATTCAATGTTAATTATTGCAACTACAGTATCACATCATAAAACATCCTGGGAACTTTGTCAGGACACCAGATGTTCTCACATTCCTTGGTTGTCTCTCACACCATCACTTTCCAGTAAAGATTTTGCCTGGCTCTACCCTCATACATTCTGGAGATTCTGTCCTATAAAGAACCTCCACAGACTTGGAAAAATTAGAGTGAATATTTCTAATCTTGCTGCCAAGCTATTTCAGTGCCCTGGATCATGGGTAATACTTCCAGTGTTCCGCTGTGTTTTCTTCCACCCTCTAGGGCTGTATCTCTCCCCTCTGGATAAAGCAAGGGACGGGCACGTGTTCTGCCCCTCAGGGCAGGGGGGGTCAGCTGGCCAGGGCCACAGTGCTTGGCTCTTGTCCTTGGCTCTCTGAGCTCCGTGATGGCCCCGTGTCCACACAACAGAATTACCTTGTGGGTGTGTGAGTGTGTCTGTGCTCACACCAACGGGAGCACTGTGGGAGTGTGTGGCCATACCACGGACAATGGCATCAGGGCACAGGAAATAGGAGAGGTGGGACAGTGTGGAGGGCTGAGGAGTGGTGGGAGGCCAGCTCAGTGCAGTCCTGCCCACACAGCACTCTGGGAGGGGCTCCTTCCACGAGCCACCCCTCAAACCACATCCCAGCGTGGCCTCGGGAGCGAGTCGGGAGCGAGTCAGGATCGGGTCAGACACCGAGCGAGCAGTTCATATTCAAAGAGCAGCCAGGCTTGCTCTCTGGCCCAGGACACGGTCTGAGGCCATGGCCACACAGGGGATGAAGCTGTAGAGGGTCCTGCAGGTGAGGTGACCACCTGTGTATCTGTGGCTGCTGAGGGAAGGACTTCAGGAATGAGGGCAAGGAGGTCTGTATGGGCGGGAGCCACAACGCAGAGCGAGGAGCTGCAATCTCTGTGATAGATTCATCACGCTGCAGCTCCCACTTGCATTCATATGCATGGATCCTGTTAGAAATGTGATACCAGATGCTGTTTCCTGGCAACAGGCCCAACACCCCCTTTCTCTTAGGTGTGAATTTTGACAACTCCAATTCACTGGAGCCCTAGTTATGTTATCTTTTCTAAATGCTTAGAGACTAAAGAGACCTCTTGCTCTTTCTGCTGTGGACTTCAGTGCCACTTGGGCCAATTTGCAGGGCTGTATTACTCCAAAAATATCTTCTTGTATGAGTAGCACAATTATTATCAGTAAATAGGGAAGGATGGAAACATTCTGAATTGAACACAGATAACACAAGCCCTCTTTTGCTGTGTTGTCAGTCAGAGCTGTTGTTTTGCTTGGCATATGTCACATCAATAAATAAAAAATGCCCATGCCAGTCAAATGCATGTTACGTGTAGATCGGGTGTCAATCTAATGTTTTGTATTAAAATCAGTGCCACCAAATGTGCACAACTTTATAAACATTTTCATTTTGAAGTGCTACAGCTTCTTGCAGCTGCCTTTTGCACAGCACCCTAAGAGCTTAGTATTTGGAAAATTAAATTCAGAAAAGGGACAGTAAAATGTCAGCTTTACTTCTCTGCTGTTACACACATAGCAGGGGAAGGTCATGTAAGCCACTGGCTTCTCCCCATGGCTTGTGTGCTGTTAGGAAAAACAGAGCAGAAGGTGAGTTAGCAGAGCAGGGAGCAGCAGGGCAGGGGGCCCTGGGGCTGGCACTGTGCCCTGTGCGTGAGCTGTGCCGTGCCGGGGTGAGTTCCACACACAGGAGTGGGAAAGGTGGGCAGAGCTGGGAGCTCAGCAGCTCCTCCAGCCCTAGACACACTTGCTGCCAAGGGAGGAGCTGAGAGGCTTTCAGGACAGAGGGTCAGTGCATATGGACTGTGGGGTCACTCTGAAGTTGGTCTCAACCTCAGCCTGGATGTTTCCTGAGGAACTTTTTCCAGCCAAGCACAGTCCAGGTGTCACAGCTGAACACACTTTGCTCACAGGGATGCTGTGGCCTGGCTAATCCAAGGGCAGTTTTGAGAATAAAAGCTTTTACTAAGCATTAATTAATCTTTGCAGTAAGGTCATTGTTATTAACCCTGACATGTGCATGGGTCACATCTGTGGTTGGTGCAGTCTTGCTCAGTGGTCTGACTGCCCCAGGGTGGCTCCAGCTCATGGCAGGAGGGATTTTGTCTAGAGATAGTTTGCCAAAAACAGACCAAGGACTCTTAGACAGATATTGGGAATTGTGCTTCTGACTGTGCTTCTAAACCCCCAGAATACTTTCACTGGGGAGTCATGTGGTGAAAGGAAGGAATCTTGCCCAGAGACAAGTCTTGAATATAAAGGCACCTTTCAGGTCATTCTGAAAACTCAATACATTTATCATTTCATTTGCATTTGACTGACTGAGCTCAAGTGATTATTGAATACAAAGTATGTCCACTTTGACCCTTGATTTTATTGTGGCCTATTGCTTGACCATCCATATACACTTATTTTTCCTCTATGACATTCTGTTGTTAATTAAAGAAAAGCTATTCATGTCTTCCACTAAATTAACAGATTTAAGTCAAAGAAACTGCTTTGGAAATGACAAAGCAGCCAACCCAAAGTAGATGGAAAAATGGGGAAAATGTTGTGTTTTGCTGGCTTCCAAACAGACAGGAGGTTGGAGATTTGCCTCCTGGGTTCACAAAGCAGAGGGTAAAACCAGTGACTCCAGTTCCAAACTGGATCCCTGGGGTTTGGGCAACATTTTATCTCTTTCTCATTCTGAGGCACCAGATGTTCCTGAGGGAGGGAGCACGAAATCCACTCTGTAACCCCTCAGCCTAATTCAGGTTGTTACTCTTAATGTGCTCCAGAAGTTCATCAGACAGCAGAGACTCCCAATCCCCAACAAAAAGGGAGTTAATGGCCTCAAACCTCATGCCAGGGGCTGGGAGTGACAGCAGTCAGGCTTCTAAAAGGCAGAACATACAGTATTAGAATCAGGAAAGAATACACACATTTGGCATTAAAAGAATGGCACAAATATTTTGAAATGGCTCCTGGGGTTGGACAGAGAACACTGTAAAACAGGCTCTCCATCTCTGCAAGGAAATACATGCTCATTGGAAAACTGCTGGATTGGGAAAAAAGTGATTTCTGTGCAGTGTTAGAGCCCCAAATCCTTGGTAGCAATTTTTCATCATTTTGTTAATTTTCACTGATATGACAAGTATGCTACTAATATGATTGTTCTGTTTAAAAGCTAATACCACTATTAATATGTTACAGTGATGAATTACTAACAATAATCTATCACGAAGGAAAAATAGTGACATAATTAATGCAGTGTTACCACTGTGCAATAGCAATTTGTTAACTCGGCACAAAGCACTCAAAGAAACTTTATTTTTCATATTTTCTTCCATAATTGCTTTTACCCATATTTACAGTGGAAATATCTGCTCAGAAAAAAGAAAGAAAAAAGAAAAGAAAAGAAAAAAAAAAGAAAAGAAACTTAGCTCTTGGATCTTTTCTTTTTGCTCCAGCAAATGCATGTTCTTAGACTAACAGATTTAATCTCAACCTTATTTTAGGATCTGGATGTTATCTTTTTATCTTTCTAGGCAACAGACTTTTATTGCTGTTTTTAAGATTTTTTCCTACTCCCTTGAACAACAGAGCAGCTTATTACACATCTCCCACGTTGCAACCATTTTCTGATGGGGGATACTTTGTCATATTGCACTGATTAAAATACTCCCAGTGTACACATCACTGCTTCTCTACACACATTTCAGATGCAGTCTCAGGGAAGGTAAACTAATACAGAAAACAGCTTTGCAAAGGAACTAGTTACTGTAAATCCTTAACCCTGGATTGGAGAGAAATGTGCATCTTCCCTTTATCTGAGCTTCTTTCAGTAGTTTTAGAGAACTGCCAACATTCTTTCACTCCTTGAAAACCAGCCTTTTGCAGTGCCCATTTCCAGCTTGGGATACATTGTAATATCAGACTATAAAGATACTCGAATGTGATCATATTATTGCAGATCTTTGCACACTTATTCCAATGATCCTTCATGTCACAGCCCATCCCTCTAATTCCATCCTCACTTGGCCCAGTAATTAGCCCCCTCCTTAAGATCTGATTTAAGATCACTCATGGTATTACAGCAGCTCTGCCATGTTCTATCTTGCTGGGCTCTGTAGTAAAAAAGCTGAATAATAAAAAACCCTGAGGCCAACAAAAGTTTGACTTGTTAGGAATATTCCTCAAGCAATTACTCAGCTGGACTTATACAATGGAATTCATCTTAGATTAAATACTGCATTTGTTTTGGTGTTTTTTTTTTTTTTAAATTAGAGAGGGGAAATAATTTAAGCTATCCAATGGAATCTAGTTTAATAAAAATCTGTGTGTCATCATCTCTTCTTCATAGCTGCAGAGGCCAACACAGCACAGCCTGAATATTCACAGAAATTAATAACAAAAACACAATTTTGAAAAACTGTATTTCAAAGCATAACAAAGACTTTTTGCCCTCTTTTTGCCCATGTGAAAACTGGCTTTGCTGTGCAGTGAGCCATATCTAAGAGTGCAATAAAAATACCCTTGTGCATCCACAATGCTTAATTTTCATGAAGTTTTATGCTGAAATAGCCCATTTTTAAAGGATTGCAAAGTAACATGTTTCTAAAGTCACGTCTCAAATGCTCTGGCATGTCCTTTTGAAAAGCTAGTGGAATGAAGATGAGATCTGAAAGCAGTACAGCATGATGCCACCATTTGGAACCACAACAAAATTATTTCTATCTTCACTCTCATTCAAAAAAAAAAAAAAAAAGGAATTAAAAAAAAGCCTAAGAGCTGAGTATGGATTAAATATAGTAATTCAAATCTGGCTGAGAAGCTGCGAACTTTTATGCCAAGTTCTAGCCTGAAATGAATTTAAATGGCCACAAGTAAAAATTCCACAAAGGGGAGATTGCAATGAAATCCTGGCAGGGAAATAAAAATAGCATCATAAGCAAATAGCATAACCTTAAAGAGGGAAGAAGGAAAGCAGAAACTGGGAAATATTCTCAAACTTCTGTTTGAAACCACTAGAAAAATGTAGGACAGCATAGCTGGGGTCATTGTGAAAAACTAAATGATGCTGTTTGTTGTGGTATCTGAAATTCAGAAGTGATGTCAAACTGTAAGGGATGGCCTGAGAGCTGCCAAACTCTTGAGAGCAACCCCAAGGCCAATTGTTCTGCTCTGACTGACCCATCAAATTCCCAGTATTTTATTGAAAAACAGTTTACTAATACCTGTGCAGTTCTGAAATGGAACTTTGGGGCACAACCCTGTATTCCTACGGGCTGGAGCAGTCAGTGCAGTGCAATACATACCTGTACTCCTTTCTCATGATTTGTCTCTGTGCTCACTGTCCATAAAGAGAGCTCCCCATCCCAAGAATGAACAATGGTTTTCCAAGGGATTAGTGACACTTAGGGAACGTTTAGGGGTCCAAACTGCAGAACAAGGACCTCTGCCCATGGCAGGCACAGCAGTGAAGGTACAATAGTGCACCAGTGTATTCTTGGAGCTGAGGCAGTGGGCTCTGGGAATGGTGGTCACTATTGCACCAACAGTCTGAGGGCAGAGGGGATGGGGAATCTGTTTGATGATGGGCACACTGTCACTGAGCATTTATTCATATTATCTTTGCAGTATTGCTCCTTCTACACAGCAGCAGCAAAGGGGTCTCTGGAAATGCTGTCCATTCTGTGGTGTTTGAACACCTCCTAGAAATGAATAATGGTTAAGCAAGGAGAAATCAGGAGGCAGTGATCTTCCACAATACAAAAAAGTAACAAAATACATATTAGGGACAATTTCCGGTCTCTGACACAATTCCTGACTGAGGTTGTGCCTAAAACTCTGGAAATGTCCCATGGGAGTTGTAGGGTGCCAGGTCCCTCCGGGGTGGTTGACATGCTTGGCACTGCAACTCAGCCTCCTGCATCCTCCCTGGGCACTTCCATCAGATTCTCGGGAAGCTGGGATCTGATAGGACCAGGTCTGTGAAAAGGGATTTATGGATAACGATGGAAGTGCATTCAGGTCTTTTTCAAGTAGTACTGACAGGAAATACATTTGTATTTCCAAATGGAGAAACTTGCTGCCAAAGCAGGAATGCAGGTGGAAGACGTTTGAGTCATGCTGACACTTCCTGTACATTTCCTATAACAAAACTCTATTTCCTGGCAGGGAATTCCGACATAATACTATTAATACTAACCCTACTAATAACAGGAAATAAAACAAGCTTGCATTATGTCGAGCTTGAATTTTGAGCAAATGTAGTGATGAAACCCAAGTCTGGAAGTTTCCATCCGCCTCCCGCAGTACGCGCTGCTCCCTTCCCGCTGGAGCGGGAGATGCGTTTGGAAGCGCTGCCTTTTCCCGGGAAGCGCCGGCACTGCGGGAAGCGGCCGCTGCCCCCGGTCCCGCCGGCAAAGGGAGGGGAAACAACCGCAACCCCCCAAACCTGCGGGAACAACCTCCCCTCCTACAGCCTCCCATCGCCTCCCCGCCATACGTATATATAGTTACACATAAATATATATATATATACACACATAAATATTTGTAACAACAGCAGTGGATAAATGCAGCTACTAAATAACCACCCTTATATAAAAAAAAAAAAAAGAAAAGAAAAACACCGCACACAAGCCATAATGATGATGATGATGATGATGATGACGGGAGGGGGGGGAAATAAATAAATAAATAAGAGCGAGCGAGAGTCGGCGAGGGAGAGGGAGGCAGGTTCAATTATCTAAACAAAGAAATCATGGCGGAGTGTTTACATTTGGCAGCCCAAAGCCTGTCGGATTACGGAGCCCCCCCCAAAGCCCACCGGCGCCCCGGCCCCCGCAGCCGCGGCTCGCCGGAGCCCGCCCGCCGACACCTCTCCGCGGCCCGGGTAAGTGCGGGGCGAGCGGCGGCCGGACCGGGCGGGTGGGGCGGGGGCGAGCGGCGCCCCCCGCCCGGAGCGCGTCTGTCTGTCTGTGTGCGTGTCTGTGTGTCCGTGTCGCGGGGGGGGAGACACGGGCTGCGCTCGCCGCCGCGCCGGCCACGAGCCGCCTATCCCCGCCGCTGCCGCTGTCGCTGTCCCTGTCCCTGTCCCCGTCCCCGTCCCCGCCCCGGGGTCACGGCGCCCGGCGCTGACTGGCGGCTCCGCCCCCGCGGCCGCCCCCCGCCCGCCGCCGCCGCCGTGCCCCGCCGGGCGCGGGGAGCTGCCCGCCCGGTGGGCACAGCGCGGGGAGAGCGCGGGGGGGCGGCTGGATGCACCTCCTGCCCCCGCTGTCCGAAAGCCGCACCGCACTGCGAGCGTGGGCACTGGCGGAGGCGGCGGGAGCCTGGCGACAACGCAGAGCCCCTCTGCCCAAAACACCTGCACCTGCCAAATGCCCTTGGCCCAAATGCCCTCTCCCCCAAATTATTTTACCCTGCAAACGCTCTTATCCCTTTTGACCCCCGAGTGCGTTCAGCCTCCAACACCCTCACCTTCCATGGTCCTTGCTCTTGCACCAGAACATCCTTGCCCCCCATGCTTTTGTTTAGTCTCCCTCACTCCCAAATGCCCTTGTTTGCAAACAGCTTCACCCCCAAACAGCACCAGCCCCGATCTTCCTTGCACTAAAACATCCACATTACTAAACCTTTTTCCCTCCAAATCCTCTTGCCCACAACCTCCCTCAATCAAACAAGGGGTTTAGCGACCCTTGGTGTTGCTCCAAACCGTCTCTTGTGTGTTCTCCCCCCTCCCCAAACCTCCCCAGAAACAGGGCTGGGTCCCTCATCCTGCCAACACCAGCCCCCAGACTGCTGATCTGACACTGCCCCCCCTCCACGAGCCACCGCTGTGAAGTGTGGAAATGACCCTTTCAAGCAGACTGCAAGTGTTGCTCCCATGCGTCCATCAGGAAGTCCCCCGGCCCCAGACACATCTCGGTGCTAGAAAGCTGTAAAACTAATTTGGCATCTCTGCCCTCCTGGATCCAGCTAACGGGCAGTGCCCTCCCCCTGGCTGTGTGACCGAGCACACGGGGCTGTGTGTCCTGCCGGACCACACTCATCCCCGTATCCGAGTGTTCGGGAGGTGGCAACAGCACGTTTTGCTTCCAGGGCTTTGCAGGCTGTTTTGTCAGGGTGGAGCTGGCAGCAGCAGGACCAGCCACACGACGTAGGGGCTGGCAAGGCAGTTGGCTGGTTCCAGGCTTTTTGTGTCACAGTGCTGATCCCGCAAACCTTTCTGAGGCTGTGCTCCCACATGTCCCAAATTCAGAGTGCATTGAGCTATGTGACACTGGGAGAGGGAGCAAAGATACATCTTTCTTTATCAACTCTTTGAACTGCTTGACTTAAAAAGTTCGCAGAGGTCAAATTCATGAATGAAAGAAAAATATTGTAGAGTTATGAGGCACTGTAGGTGTAAAAAGGTGTGGGAGTTTGAGACATCTCCACTCTCTGTGTTTGTCCTGGGGAGTGGGTTTTACAGCTGTGTGCTGGTGAGAAACCTGTGTTCCTATCACTGTGGTGGTGGGGCACTGAAGCAGTGAGCGATGCAGAAATGTGGAGGTGTCCGTGGGTGCCACGGCTGGGTGTGCCTGTCCAGGGACTGTGGGGTCAGTTCTCAGTGTGTGTGTGCCTTTGCCGGGTCTGGAGAGCACAGTGCACTGAGGGAGGGGCAGTGGCCTGGACAAGGTCTGTAGCTGGCTGCAAACCCTCCATGTCTGTCTTGTATTACCAGACATTGTGGTGGCAGGTTGCATGACAAGGGTAGAAAGCACAGGTTAGCACCAAAATTTTGGCTCTGGAGACATCAGCAAAGAAAGTTATGTTTTCATTGCTTAGAAGGTCATTACTCAAAATCTATCATTTCCTTTCCTCTCGTTCTTCCCTCCTCTCTGCAGCCACATTCCCCTACACCTGCATTTCGGCCAGGCATTTCTGGGTTTGTACATTCTGTGGATAAAAGGCTGGTGAGGAAATTTCCCACACACTTCAATCTTTTGCCACTTTCCTTCCTAGAGTCTCTGAAGGTCTGAGGCTGTTCTCTCACGGAAAGCTCTTAATTTAAGTGCCCTGTTAACTGTTAATTGCTGTTCTGTTCTGGCTATTTGCTTGAGTATCATGTCAAACCCGGTGTTCTGGTCTGGAGGCTACACTGGTGATCTGCTCTGATCTCTAAACTGCTGTTGCTTTCTACTGTGCTATTGAAGACCAAGGTAATATTTCTTTTCTTAATGCAAACTGACATTTCCTTAGGTTTAAGGATTTTGTTGAGTAAGGTGTCCCACATAAAACTGCTTAAACAAAAATCTCCATTTTATAGCTGGTAAAAAAAAAAAATCCCTGAGACAGTAATCAGAGAATTCTTCTGTTGCTGTTTCCAGTTCTCCAATATGGGTGTGTTTAGAGGAGGAAAACATCTAAAGCTGGTAAAAACAGTGAAGAGCTCGATAGGAGCTCCTGCTCATTACACTGCAAACATCAGCCTGTTCAGTGTGAGCAGAGCTTGAACTTCCAATGTGTTCCTAGGCTGAGTGGAACTTTGG